>CM052014.1:2942289-3542289 GCA_028476595.1 Obolodiplosis robiniae
AAATCGCGTGCAACAAGTTGATTCGCAAACTTTGTCTCGCCACTATAATATCCGACAGTCGTTCAATTCCATTCGTGCGTCACACGGCACGTAGCGCTGCTGAATGGTACGTTTTTCGAGAATTCACAAAGAACCGTTGAGTGAAACGGCATGGAAAAATGGATGCATTTTTCCAGCAATTTTTCTCTACAGTGAGGTTATATTTACGATTGCCACTGTTTGCATTCAGCCACACTCTTTTTTTTTGGAGTGTGTATGTTCGTATTTCAACGGTTACTTGATCGTTTATTATATTTATAATAGATGGAGGAAGCTTGTACTTTCGTGTCGAATTGACGAATGTCGAATGGGAACGGAAGGGCACATTCATAGCAATATAACAAGAATATAAATCCTAAAGTAGTAGCATGAGTATGTGTACAAAAGCCACCGTCATTTCAGTTTGTGTACAGATTTTACACCGATTTTCTTGGCCAAACCAGAAGCATGCGGTTCCGTTTAATGAGATTTCTCTCTTTCCCTTGCTCCATTTCCTATTCCGATGAGCTGGTAAATTTTATGTGCTCGTATTCACATAAATTTTAACGATTATAGTCGTCCATTGGAATGTTCGGATCGCCTTTTTAGATATGCTCGACACTCGATCACATGAAATGTCACACATTCTTTTTTTCATCCATGCATGCACGTTTTTGTAGTTCCTGCATTTTCCAATTTTTCTCTTGAACTCGTCGAGTTGATTGACTGCTTTTTTGCATTTCCGAATCGGATTGAGTGAAGATGCTAAAAAAATCGAAAATAAAAGTAAACAGGAGGAAAGATTGAAGGCGGTGAAAAAATACTTGTGGAAAATGAAACATCGGCAGTGAGTTTTCGGAATGTTTACATTTTGGATGAATGCTCTGAATATATCAATCAAATTTCCATTTTGTGCATTTTCACCAATTTAGATGAGAAGGAGGTTGGAAAATTCTTCCATTTTTTCACTGCGACTATGAAATGGCATAATTTTACCGCCACAAAATCAACAAGAGTTTGCTGAAGCTACAACCAGAAGATATACTCTCTGATCTCATTTCGAGTGCTCATCGAATGCTTCGGTCAAAGTTTAATCATTGTCCACATAAATGCGGATCGAAACATGTTTACGATATTAACGCTGGGTCATAAAACAAAAGTGCGAATAAGAGAGCAATTTATCGATAAATGATGAAGCGATCAATTATATGAGCTATTTCTCATTCTCATTGCATTGGCCAAAGTACTGAAATAGAATGCTTTCGATTCTTAGCATAGAATTGAAATTATAGCTATAAAATGGGCCAATACACTCAATATAATAACGCCATTTGAAAACTATTGTGTCGAATCGAATGCAACGAATGAGAGAGCAAGAGGAAAAATAAGGGGACATGCAACCGAATAATTCTTTGATAATATATCGATTTCAATTTGACGACATTCGTTGGTATGTGCGCACGTCGATGTCTTACATTGTATTGTTTCAATTCAACTGGCTTCTTCCAGTTTATTATCGATGGTATCCAAAATAAGTTTCATTTGCACCACCGCTGTTTTTGCCTAATTTCCTGCTGAGTACAGCCGTGGTGTCGAAACGCAACGCCTCCCGACACAGGCAAACGGCCCGAATCGAACGTAGCAACAAGTGTATTTTATTTGATAAAATCCACATAAACGCTCCAATTTTCTCGATCGTTCTCTCATTTTTATAGTTCGAAGAAGCCCACCCACATGACTTTGTCGCACTGGGTACTTGCTCTCGTGCTTTTGTTTGCTTCGTTCATTCAAACCACTGTATTTAATTTTAATCACAGACACTTTGTGCATGGCGTCAAGAATGCTATCGGCGTTGGCTGCCTCATTTTTTTTCTATTATTCCTATGCTTCACTCTGCTGATGCTGATGCCACGGCCACTGTATGCCAATATATATCTACATGTATATTCCGTTCGAGTTTGCAAATACTCGACATCGATAATGACAATCTAAATAATATGCATGTGTTTGAAACAAGATTCGTTCACATAAACATCAGCATATTTTAATAAAAGGTTTCGCGCTTGTCGCGCGCAATGATTATACAATCGTCGTTGATATTTATGATTCCAACAATAATCATATAGGATTTTGTGATTTTGTTGTTTCATTTAAAATGTCGCTCATGACAGATAAGGTCACAAGGCAACTGATTTAGAATTCAGTGTGTGTATCGGCGAAGCTAACGCTGCTTCTTATCTCCAAAACGCTTCCATTTAGTTGATAACAAATTGATAACATTCGCATAAAAACTCAAATCAAACAAACTATTGATACAAAAATACGATAAATTTAAGTAATAAGCGTAATTGTGTGCGGCATTTGTGATGTCAAAAATCAAATGAAATTAATACAATAAATAGATGCACACCATTGCGATGACAAATCAATTTCATTAAAATGACGCAAAATGTGATATATTGTAACACGAATAAACATTGACGATTAATCCATGAAACTATTTGAATACTCGAATAAGATTCGAGAAAAAACCGACCAGCAAATATTTCGAGTGACATAAATTGTATACGGTTCATGAGCGATTTCTACAGAAAGAAAGAGAGAGAGAGAGAGAGAGAGAGAGAGAAAGAGATGAAGATTGTGCGCGCTTGAAATCTCAAATTAGAAATTAATTACAACTTTTTTGTGGCTTCTGAACAGCGGCGGGTCTGTGCGTGGCACAACAACGTTTCATTTAAATACGCATTTTCGTCTCGCTTACCCAAGAAAACTGACCCATAACTGATGAAACCAACACCATAAACTTATTCAACACTTTGGCCACTTGTTGTTTTCAAATCAAAATTTTCGGTGCTCCAATTCATTCAATGAAAATGTGAATATAAATGTGCTGTTGACATATTTTCTTGATGCTAAAAAGTTTCATGTGTTGGTAAACCAGGAGATACATCCTTCGGAGTCGAAGCCGAGCAGATTTCGTCCACAGTACTCGAAATGGTTGAACAAGAAGGGGCGCCCAAAATACCAAAGGCGCCCAAAATATGATCTATATTTGATGTTGTGATACTACGCCAACTTTCCCAGCAAAATTATCCTCTCGCATGGAATCGTTTTTGTGCCGTCCGTCCGTTGGTCGGTCGGCCCGTCGTCAGGCAGACTAAAAAGTGTGTATGCAAATGACTACTGAAGCTGAAACGTTAATTACATTGTTTATATTCCACGATATTGGATTAATGATGTAAAATTGACGCCAGCTTCTATTCTCTTTTCCACGCTTTGCATGACGAATATAACGTCAAAAGCATTCTTAACGTCTCAATCGCCAGTTTTCGGCGAATTTCATGCGATACGATCGGATCAAATAGGACGAAATGTTTTAAATTAAAGTCAAAATGAGATGTCCACTTATTACATGGAGTGCAGTGTAAAAAAATCTCACTTGTCTCCATTTGAACGCGCTCATTTCCCCTCCTCTGTATCATTCATATTCAACAGGAGTTGGAAAAGTGGTTGTCGGCACGTTTTTATCATACTCATCACGATATTGCTTAATGGAATGCATGTGCACATTTTACAAAATTCCATTCATTTCCTGCATATTTTTCTACAACTGAACTGACACCAGATTATGTTCGGTTCACGCGATTGAATAACATTTTGTTTCAAATGAATTCCTCCTTTAATTTGAGCGAACGAGAGAAATCTTTGTCAAAGTGGACCGCACAAAAAAAGTGAAGAATGCAATGTTTGTATATCTCTTGATGTAAACATTCTGTTCTGTTCACAAACAAATGTCGCCTGTATATGCTAAATTTTTCTGTCGCTGAAAACGCAATTTTGCTCAGTGTCATTTATGTTTGTTCAGAGGGGTGAATTGATGTAAAAACAGAGTTGATTTTTATTTGCTGGTGGATGTTTTGCTTCGGCGACATGCTCTGACTTCAAACTCTAAGTGAAAATGTAGCCATTTGTATACATTAGAATATTCACTTCATTCAGGTCACATACACTTGTGCTCTATCGCGAGATAGAGTGAAAGAGTGAGTATTTAGAGATGGATGAAGCCGCGTGAAAGCAAACTTCATTGGACGCTCGAATGTTGTCACTATTTGCTTGTCGCCACAATTCGCCTATTTATTCACTCAAACTGCGAATATTCGCCAAGGAGTTCGAAAACAAATTGAATTTGATATACTTTGCGTATGCCTCTCGCTCGTTCGCTGTCTTTCACTCTGTCTCTATTTATCAGTTTAATTTTGGTCTGTCTCGGCTCTTTTTCGTCCGTTTACTCTTCGATTTTTTCGTCCATCCTCACTCAGTCTATTTGCGTTCAATCTTCTCTCGCTTAGACACTTATTGTTTTGTGTTGCAAGCTCTCTAATATTGCAATATTGTGAATTATTGACGACGATGCCAGCAACATCATATTTGTGGTTTCGCCTTTTCGATTCAACTATACACACAGCGAATTCTTCTCATCGAACAGACGGAACGACCAACAGGCAGACAACACAGCTCTACACTCTTTCCTAATAATTTTTAATACGTGCAGGGATTTTCGCCGAAGTAAATTATACAGTATATATATCACCAAGTATATTTAATCCATAAAAGTAATGATAGACGTGGCTGGACGCTCAACGAGAGAGAGAGAGAGAGAGAGAGAGAGATATTTTTGCGATGTATTCATACTCTCTTCCTGATGACGATGATCAACGGACGACGAACGCTACAGCAAATTGAGTGCTTGCTGTTACACATACACGAATCAAGAGAGCTCGACAATCTCCTTCTACCTCTCTCTCACTCTCTCCGTCTCTCTCTATCTCTGTATGTGTGGGGCTCTGAATGAGTGAGGGAGCTTCAGCTTGAATGATGGTGGGTGTTAATCGCATAGTGAATATTATTATAGGGTAAATCGACACATTGGCGCCAATATGCTGATGTGCGTTTTTCCTTCTTAATTTTTACTGAATTGTGTTCGAAAAACGGAAAAAGGGACAAGAGCAAGTCAGTACACCGAATCGTGTGCATAAGCGAATATTCAACGCTGATTGTGACATATTCCTTGTGTGACTGCTTAATGCGAATCTTTTTTATATCGCCAAATGTAGATCGAACGAATATCAAAATAAATGAGAAACTGTATCACACGAGTGCTGCTCAAAGCATTAAAAAATTATTTATTTATTTATTTCACTTAGTTAAAGAGTGAAATCGGAGGGATTGGAGAGAGACGGAGAGAGAAGAAAAGTACAGCGGGAGTGCTCGCGGGTATACGTGTCAATAGGCGACAAGAATTTATGTGCTTGAACGACAATGACATAATGAACGATGGCAATCTAGGCACCAAATTTAGCTATACAAACACAATCCCTAATTTTTCTCATCTTTTGATAATTTCGATACGCTATTTCATATTAAAAGTTGGCGTTTGGCTCAGCGCGTTCATTTCTGAAACACTCACAAAACCAAGTTATTGATAATAATCATATTTATCACCATGAAAACTTTACCACCACAGCGATTAGGCATTTGGTATTACGAATTATCCAAAATTTGTCATCAAATCGAAGAAAAAAACATCACACTTCGTTCTTCTGCATATTTTAGCATTTTGCAATGGATAATAAATCTTATGGAATTTGACGTGAGTAGTAAGCATCTACAATTCCGCATAGGATTTTGGTGGTGACACTGACGAATTATATGTGCGCTGATCTATAGATTAGTTTCCAATTTTAGGAAATTGGATTAAATCATATCTTGATCTCTCGCTTCGTGTGCGCTTATTGCGATTCCATTTAAATGTTCGGGCAGCGCGACAATGGAAAATTGTTCAATCAAAAATCATCGTAGCGAAAAGACAATAGAGTGAAAACTGTACATTGGCAAACAGCACATTTTCCTCGCTCACTCACACACCCACACATCGGACACAGCGATAAATAATTTTCCACTATGAACACATGAATGACTGGTGTCCATTGAATTATGATGGTTTGTTATCACACTAATTTCTCTGGGGGTGAAACGATGTTCCGGGAATGCAACTGGATATCGCTGCATATTATCCGATAATTTTCATTTGCAGACACCGGAACAAACATTAATTCGCACGAATGAAATTCTTTTAGTACGGCAACGAGTGGCCATCCATTTAATTACACATTCAATCAATTACTTTTCTGCGTCGTCAGCATTAAACTCAAATTGAAACTTTTTCTCGAACCTACTTTGAGACATTGCGGTCAAACAGAAAAATCAAGAACAAATATTCAAAATTAAAGTCTAAAGTCAATTGGAAGTCAAAAGTGGCAAAAAGAATGCCAAAAATAAGAAGAATGCAAATGATAGAAACTTATCTTTCGTCAAACCAAACAGGCACATTCAACTTGAATAATTCAAGCCGAATTGAATGTCTGCTATTCCAAAATTGCAGCCCTTTTTCAAGATCCACATCGAAAATAGTAGAAAACCGTATTTCTGCACTCGCACTTTCGGAATGCGCTGCAATTAAAAAGAGTGTATTTACTAGTAAAACCACTGAGTGCTAGCCTTTGCGTTCAAAGTCAAGACAAACTGTTGACACTTCACGAAATCACTGCACTCTCAATTAATTCCTTGGGAATACATTTGAATTCGCTTGAAGCGATACATGTTCAAACACCTTGGTTCGTTGTAGTACAAATGGGCCTTGGCTCATCGCTTTTCGCTTAAAAATTGGCTGTTAATAGCGATTTCACCGTTATCCATTTGATGTTTACTGTTCGTTTCCTTGTGTATATTTTCCAACCTACCTTTTTGGTATTTATGAAGCGAAACGCAAAAAGGGTGAAATTCGCTGAATATTTTCTTGTTTGTGTTTATATACCTTTTGAAATGAGCACGTTGTGTCGTACGTTGAAGTGACCGGTTTCTCAACGGTTCACGCTTTAGCGCACAAGCAAATTAAACAAAATACGTATAAACTTTTGCCACCATCTGCCACTGAAACATAATTTCGTTGTTGTGCGTGGCACTTTATTAGCAAAATTAGCATCCAAACAGATCCAAGCAGCAAACATTAATTGAGCAATTTATTTTCGTAAATAATTTGATTGATGATTAATATTCTGGCGTTTGCCATTTGAATCGTTTTACTGTCGGCTATCTAAAAGTCGAACAATATCGAAATATGTTCGAACAATCACGATGAACAATTGAGAGAGAGAGAGAGAGAAAGAGAAAGAGATAGAGAGAAAAAAACTGACTGACAACACTCCTAAGCTGGAAGGACTTTGGTTTTAGTCGAATCCAGCTAAGAGGTAACCTTAGTTACTGCATAAGCTATAAATAAATATATTTTCTAAAGAAACGAAACAAAAATGACACTTCCTTTGGGATGCTATTAGCGACGTGATTCCGTGTCTCACTGAAAATGCACCATAATATTCGCAACAGCACCCACTTTGCTAAACGTGAACGTTGCCCCTTCATTGTAGGTGTCTTCCATAAAATATAGGGATTGACTTGGTTTTTGCTTGATGTTAAAAATAAAATGTCTGTTTTCCGTCTCAAATTTATCCTGTTTACGAAATACGAGTTGGCATTCCGTTGCGTTTAAATGAATCCCTATTAACCATATCATCGAACCCAAAAAGGCATGTTTAATTTGAACCCACGATTTAAAACCATTTATAGCAGAATATAGACAACAATTCAAATGGACCTCATTCTTGAGATATGCAACCATAGAAAAATATGGTTTCATTTCGTGATTCTCAGCTCATTTGTGATGGCTTCAACAACTATTTCAATGAACTGTGAACGATTTCAAGCGTATTCAATTTCATCTCAAATGATGCACTTAAAAAAATTAAGTTAAGTTTCAATCTAACTTATACAGAAGCGTGCTTGCACCGCTCAACAGGTTGCCCATTGTATCAAGGTCAGCGACGTGCATTTGACTCCAAAGCCATTACATCGAAACTTCTAACACGAAGTCTGGTCATACTCAATATTGTGTTTAATCTGGTGTACAACTAAAACAATCATTTTGCCACAATCACCGGCAGCGCTAAATGGCACACACGTTCGATTTGAAGTACCTTCATTGACGATAGAATGCTGTAAAGCATTCGGTAAACTATTCACCAAATAAGCCAAAAATACGTCATTTTGAACACGTCGATATTTTCACTGAGCAGTCTCTAAATTTTCTTTATCGGTGTAATAGTGTGTACGCTGGATTGATTGCCATAATTTAGCCAAAATCAATATTGGATGGAATAATCAGTTTCATATCCAACCCCAACGCAGCCCGATCCATTCGAAATTATCACAAACATTTTATCAGCAACAAATAGAAGTGCTAACAATTTAGCTGCTATGCAAACAAGACATTTCCAAAGAATGGAGCTAACGCAGTCGAAGCTCGTGTTAGCTCACCAAAATGCTGTTGAGCGTAAAAATAATGCATTTCATAATTAATTTGCAGTGAACGTTTCGAACAGACCTGTTGATATACAGACTGCTAATGTCCCATCCAATGCAAAAGGAATTTCAGAACAATTCTTTGTGTGTGTGACTTGTTTAAAGTAAGGCAAAAGGTCAGGCGAAGTCAAACTTCCGCGCTGCTTTAAGCGATAAAATCAATATTCATTTACAATGATTATTATCGAGCATGTATCTGAATAAAAGAACCGTTGTTCAAATATATTACATGTCTAAATTAAATAAACAACATATCATCAGCTCAAAATTGAGGAATTGTCGAAATTGGATACACTATGTTGTTGATATTGTTTATGCTTGTGAATCTACATACTTTTTCTCCATTTCGAACTGCGTTGTTCCGAAGATGCTGTGTCACTTAGATTTTCTGCAGGATATCAAATACCAACGAAGTTCAACTCTTTCAATTTAAATAAAAATCTATTATTTTTATATTTATGAAAATAAATTCGTTTATTTTACAGAAGTCTTCTTACTATTATTGTATTCTTTTGTTTTGTGTGTGATTTCAGCGTGCAAACGAAGAATTTCTCTGCAAGATTCCCGCATAAGTTGCAATATTTGAACGAAGAATCGCTTGTGCATTTTAAATTATAACCAAATAAAAAAGTTTTTCAACTTTAAAATTAAAATCATTGATTTGTTTGATGCACTTCCATACATCAATGATGTGAATTTGAAATCATCAAACCCGAACGAAAAAGAGGACATTTAAAGTTATACAACAGAAAAACTCAGATCTCGTCGAAGTCATTTGAAAGTAAAGAGAACAAAAAAGAAGTTTATTGATTGAAAAAACAAAAGTGCACAGCAAAAGATATAAAAATGCGATCAGAATTGAGTGAGGAGCCAGCCCATTCAGCGAATCGTCACCAAAACCAATTTGTCGAAGACATTGGCCAATCGGTGGCTAATGCATTGTTTGGCTACACCAATACCAATGAAAATCAAACATCAACTAACGAAGAAGAAGCGACCTCAGTAAGACCGAAACGCAGCGCCAAAAAAGTTCAACAGGTTTTCAAACAATTTTCCGTTTTTTATATTTCTGCAAATTTCATTAAATTACCTGCGCATCAAACTAATCAAATATCATTTGGTCCATTTTCATGTGCAGCAAGTGTTTGATCCAGAAATGACCGATTCGAGCTCACAAAGTGATGACACAAGCGGTTGTGGTGGCACAACAACAACACGAACATCACGCGGTCGAAGTGCAACCAATTCAAGACGTCGCAAAGGCCAACTCAATGCAAAGGAGCGCAATTTGCGACGTTTGGAATCCAATGAACGCGAACGTATGCGAATGCACAGCTTGAACGATGCATTTCAGGTATGCAATTAAAAATTACTGCTCATTTTGAAATATAATACTCATCGGATTAATAACAATTATCAGCCATTTGCAAACTTTAAATTCATCTCCACAAACTCCATATTCATCTCCGCTAGCTTGCAACAAGCCTCTTAGTTGTTTCTTTTGTATATAATTTCTCTCCCTCCTTCTCCCTCTCTCTCGCTAAACTTTAAAATTATCAACGAAAACTTGATCGACGATAAACTTTTCGCAATTTATTTCATTTAATTGGGATTTTTCTGTCTTTTTTGTTTATCTCTCTTCCCTTCGTCACATTTTCAAGTCTTTACGCGAAGTAATTCCGCACGTAAAAAAAGAGCGTCGTCTATCAAAAATCGAGACTCTCACATTGGCCAAAAACTATATTACCGCGTTGACTGACATCATTGTATTGATGCGCGGTGAGGATGGGATCAATGGCAATGGTCTAGGCTCAACATCAATTAGTTGTGATTTCATCGAAACGAATGCAGCCAATGACATCGACGACATCGATACACTGAAAAGTGATTGCTTCGATGAAACATTTCCGGATTTAATGTAATAAGTTCGAAGGCAACAGCGAAACTAATAACAACGGCCAAAACAACAATCACAACAGCAGCAGTAGCAACAGCTTGCATTCAGCGTTCATTAAATCAAACAGAGGGAAAATCCGAAGTGAAACAAACAGATTAAAAGTAATCAAGGTATAATAATTACTCATTTTTTTCCGAAGCGGCAAACAGAGAAGTCCTAATGATTTGATGTAGTTCAAGTTGGACGGCACTTCTGAAATGAACACATTTATAAGAATCCACAAACATACAGAGAAAATATAGGGATTTTCATACTTTTATAAAAAGACGCACACACATTGAACATTGATTGGAGCGCAGATAGTTTGTTTTATTGAAAAGTTATCGAAATTGGCAATTGATACGAAAAAAGATGATCATGAGTTAATGGGCGGTTCTCCGGGACATGTACAGCAACAATGTACCACTGATTGGGTTGTGAAGTGAATTCCCATTGACACAACTCACACCAAAACAGCGAGACAGAAAATATTTGTGCAATTACATAATTTCAATTAGTTTTCGTTTGTTTTTTCTGTACATTAATACATTGATGTTGTATTCTTGATTAAAACGTCGATTAAAACTTTTTCTCGAATCGAACTTCCGAAGAATTCGCATCACACGGAGCAACATCCATACACGGGGCTGAATCGAGTGGATGAAAATGTCGCTTTTGTTATCATCTTTTTGCGATTTTCCACGCAAACACACAAAATTATATCAATTGACAATGTAATGAAATCGCTTGGCAACACTCGCGCTCGTATGTGTTTTTGTGTGTGTTAAAAAAGAAAAATAAAAAGAAACTTTTTTGAACATGAATTTGAAGAGGAAATGAACAATTAGGATGATGAATCACACGGTGAATGTCTGCACACAAAAGTAATTTATTCATAAATAACAAAATTTCACCTGTATTGTAATATAATAAAAAAAAATACATTAAACACTAAAATATGATAAATTAGATACGTAAATATGTTTATAACTGTACGTAGTGTTACGGAAAATGTGAACGGCATTTGTTTTTGGGTGAGATTGAGCGGAGGTAGCGGCCAACGCATGAATTTGTACATTTATTATTTCAAATTGAGTAAAAGTCAAACTAGTCACTATGATTAAAAAAAAAAAACGCTAGCGAATAAAATAGAAAAAAATGAGCAAATAGAAAATAAAGATGAATTAACGATGATCGTCGGGTAAAATTATAGCGGCGGTGAAGAAGATGTGCATGTGTTGATTGACCGGATTTTAAGATAAATGGCTGTAATTTGAGTAAGATATGGAGTCGTAATCAGTAAGTCATGTGCAAAAAAGGGATTTTCCAAACAATTCTATCTATTTTATTGATAAAAAGCAAGAAGGAACAACGTGTAGCCTACACATTATTTAACAGTACAAATATCGTGAAAATATAATACACCCCGCAGCATTTAATGGCATGGATTATCGCAGCATTCTCTCTATTCAGCTGCTTCATGAAAAATCCCATTATAGTTTGTAATATTGCTGCTCGATTAGATTCTGAGTCTCTTTCCATTTTTTGATTGACGCTCTATTACTCACTCTCTTTCTCTTGTTCGCTCTCTCTGCACTTTTTTTCGTGGCATTTCCCAGTAGGCCGACAGCAATATCAATATGTTCGAAATATGATTTTATGAGACGTTACATTTAATTTTATATAATATAAATTAATAAATGTTGTGTAACCGCCACAAGGGGAAGAAATTCGTTTAACGTAGGCTAACTCACAAACACAGTTACACATTCACATGCAGCGCATTTTCCGCAATATTTAGAGAGACAGAAAGGGGGAGAGAGAGAGAGCGATGAATGATATTCGAAGAAACGCGCTGGAATTTATTGTGTGCGGATCAAGGAACGTGGGTAAAGAGGCAAAAACCGACGAGACACGAGTATTTCTCGAGTGAAAATGAACAGCAAAACTTGGGAGCGAAAAATATGTGCAAAATGATGATGTCTAATGAAATTCATCAAGTATTGAAGTTATGCAATACTCACTCTTTCAACAGTCGCTTGATCTTTTTTTGCCGTTGCTGCTCTGCTATTCATTCGTTCACTTCAGTGTGTCAATGCCGCCGCCATGTAATAGAATCCATTAGAATTTCATACCTTTTTGGTTTGGTCGGTAAGCGAGGCCAAATGATATGAGCATCTTTCATGAAATGATGCGACCTATTGTTTAAGCCCAACAATCTGCTAAATAACAAGGCACAAGATCGATAATGGCATAACATCAGACCATTCAACAGGCTTTCAAAGCGTTTAATGGAAAACAAATGCTGCTGGAGCACCATCAGCAGTCCAATATACTTATATTCGACTCTCTCTTTCACTCGCTCAATCTCTTTCTCTTCATCTTTCTCTCCATTTATTACAAAAGACCAAAAATATTACACTTGATTCCGCGAATTAAGAAGCATTCAATTGGGATGGTATTGTAAATGAGATGCATTGAAAGTTTGCTTTATCTATGCCAAAAGCAGCTTCAACTAAACGGAAAACAATTCTAAATAAGCAAATCATTTTTATAGGTAACGGTTGATAAACAACACGGTATTGTTTATTAAATCGCATTCGACTAGCGCCCGACCAAAGAGCGAATGAACAGAATTTATCTTTGATTCAACATCGGATTAGATCAAAAGAATACTTTACGATGAGTTAGTCACTCACACAACAATACATGCAAAAAACGCTATTTTCTTCTATCCATTGGATATACGCGATACGGAGACAATGGGCGATTAAGCGGAATGAACCAGTTCGAATCACGACTCCCTCAACGATCCATCCAAATATTTTAAAAAACAAATACTACATCGAATATTGTCTGAGCTCGACATACCGCCGAAAGTAACCCGAGAACAGCTGAGTTTTCCGACCGAATGCCGTACTCACGCGAAAATGGTCGACGATTATTTTCCAAGCAAAAATCTGATGGCCCTTAATTTAGCAATTCGGTTTGCTGAATAAAATTAAGCACTTTGCAGTAAGCGCATGAAAAAAAGCAACCGCAACGGAAAACAATGCACTACCACAAAATAATGATGTGTTGCGATTCGGATGTGAGCGCACATTCCAGCATCATTCAATGCAAAATTGCAAACGCTCACTTTGTCTCAAATCGATTCAATCTTTCTATAGTCGAACTAATTTTCTGTTGAAAGAATTACAAAAATAAATGGCACAGCAAACAGCAGCCACTTTTTGCAAAGACACATGTAGACGAGTATGAGCGCCTGTGAAAGAGAGAGCGAGCTACTGTCAACTCATGGACCGAAGCAAAAATAATAATGAAATTTTCACTGAAGCTAACAGAACTAATAGCGCAAATATGTTGTTCGATGTTGGGCAAAGGGCTCCATTTATTCATATGATATTGTACAAAGTCATCGCATGAGAAAAAGAGTGAAAACATATTGTTCACATTGCTGGCTTAATGCTGTTCTCATCTTGTTCGTTGCTATTTCTCTCTCTCTCTCTCTCTCTCTCTCTCTCTCTCTCTCTCTTCCCCTCTCTCGCAACTTTCTGCCGATGTATCTGTGTTGGTCATGAGTTACATAGTAATTACATCTCACGAGTAAAGTAACAGAGTTCAGCTTTTATGAACTCATTCTGTGGATGGTTTTTTGTGCCCGTGTTCACTCGACGAACACTTTATTACAAGTAGCAAACAAAGAGTTGCAGCTTTCTCTTCTTTTTGTTTGCGAGAAAAAAGCTCGTTTGTGCCAGAGTCTCACGATCAATGGTTTCTCTTTCAGCGGACTATAATAAATCTTTCACGCACTTATGAATGAATGATGTTGATATGAATATAGCTTGCGCGATCTCGTCCAAACCCTTGAAACATTGTAAAAAAAAAAAAACTGAGACAAAATGTGGCAAAGAAATTGGCGATATAGCATCAAAAGTCCAGCAAAACAGACCTGATTGGCTGAATGTTGGCTATTCACTTTTAAACGTTCAATTAGCAGATAGTTACAGTTCTAAAAAAATCAATTTCTTCCAGCTTGTTATATCTGATTTGCCAGCGCATTCGACGGTTTAATTAAAACTTACAGTTGGCATTCATTCAATTAGCGACAAATCTATTAATTATTCTACTAAATGAGTGTGATTGTCCACCGGCCCTATTCGCGTGTGTATATGTGTGTTTGAGAATGCAGCATGCATGGATGTCCGATGTATGTGTGTGTGTGTGTGTATATTGCGGTAAATGATTTCGTTTGCGCGCCATTCTGCAAAGTTTTTCGGATGTGAAATGAGTGTAGGTACTCGTTTTATTCAAAAGTATATGTCGTTTCGTTTTGTGCCGTTGTGTAAGGATGTTTACGGAAAAGCAGCTCAACAGAAAAACGTTTCTAGGTGCTGGTGGCAACAAAAAGGATAAACATCAAAATTGCGTTGAAATTACACCAATCAACCGTTTACAAGTAGCGGGAAATTAACAATGCATTCAATTCGTGTTTTTTTGTTGTAAAATAATGCACTCAATTGCTCAATTCACGTGAGCATAATCCAGAGAAGTTTAGTTCAAAGTTCGTAGTTTTCACATCTGTTTCATGTAAATCTCATTCAGTCTTCTTGCGGTAACACTCTAAAATTATAGAAATGGAATTCATCTATTGTTGCGTCTATTCACCAATCTACTGTTAAGTTTAAATTTCTAGATTTATTGAGAGAATGCAAAGAGGCATTATTAAGTGATAAGATTTAAATGGATCAAAAGAGAATAATAAAATGTGTTATGATGATAAAATTACCAAAAAAACTACATTTTAATTAGATTGATGTGCTAGCGCTTTGATGTTTATGTGGTTAAAATGTAAGATGACACATTGGCCGAAACATGAGCTACTATTATTATATGAATGTCGCTATTAACACAATGATGATAGGTTAAGTTGATTTTGGTTCAAGTGGCAGAGAGCGGGTTCGTTTCAAACTTCTCAGTTGGCGATGCGTTCGTTGGCCCATTCAATTTATTATGCATCTTAGTTTCAAAAGCGACATTGCATTTCATTTGAAAACAAATATTTTATTTAGCTAAAGTATACATTAAAAGTGTACATCACCAAGAAACAAGAAATATCAAAATATATTTCACGTGTGCTTAGCATTCTCAGATGCAAAATTCACACATCAAAATTAAATGGAAATGATTCTGTTCAAACAAAATACAACAAAATGATTTGACAATTCGAGGGAAGATTTTCAAAATAATCAAAATAGACAATTTCAATCGTTACATTTCAAGATCTTCTCGAAACAAATGCAATTCTCACTCAATTTTCACACCTTGAAAAATCCTTGTTCGTAAAAGTTCGAGAAAAGATAGAAAAGCTCATTCATATCCATTTAACATGACACGAAATCCTGGCAACACAGCTGTTTTACTCTTCATGCTTCTTACATAAAATTCAGTTACATTCATTCCAAAGCTGGTGATATCTTCCGATCAAAACTAAGGAAATTTTTCACATCTTCTTATCGTAAAGCATCCATGCCGATCCAAAGGTGTACTTGTGACATTTGTTTTGATCATGTTTGCCTTGTATTTTCCCGGAAATTGTTCAAATTGCGCAACTCTCCTTCAGTAAAGGTGTGAAAATCATTTGAACAACAGACAATTTATTTCAACTTTGGTCGTAATGAAATTACGCGATGAAAGTTTGAACTTTAACAATGCAAACCAGAGAATAAGTCTCAACCGACCTCATTCAAACTTTTAAAAATAGACATTAAGAGAATGATTATTCGAATGGAAATCAAAAACGATTGAAACGAAAGATTTTAATCGTTCACAAAATACATGGAAAAGAGAAGGAACTAAACCAAATAAGTAAATGTACCTTTTTGGTGTAACCTTATATATAATTTGCACGGATCGAAGTGAACCAGAAGGCGTGGGGACAAATGCAATCTTTAAAAAGGTTCAGAATATTAAAATTTAAAATGAATAAACAGAAAATATATACACATAATTTAGAATGCTTCAATTTTACAGTAAAATATATAATTTATTGCAGAATGAATCAACAATGACAAATGGCTTAACATTTAATTATGAAAAATTGATGATTATATACCAAAATGTAGCAAAATTAATCATGATAAATAAATTAAAATTTAGTTAAGAATGCAAAAAACGTTGTGTTTTAATTCGATAACAGCGAAATTCAAATGCTGCATACGGAAATGCACGACTGCATCGAGTTTTTGTTGTGTTTATGGCAATTTTCCAGATTCATTTGTATGCTATTTTGGCATTATCCAAGCAATCAGCTGATGAATATAAACAGATTGAAATAGGAGAACGTGTAGTACGACTTGTGGTTAGTGTCTCGGCTGAAAACTAACGAAAGCTCTTTAGCGATGACGACAAGTACTTAAAGTTAAAAAAAGCTGTGTTCAAAAATCATCCCCTTTTCGACGTTTATCATTTACGTTTTCCTTTCTCCAACTGCAGAAAGCTCCAGGCATTTCGAGCTTTTCGAAAAAGCTCATCATACTAGATTTCATGTGAACAAATAGCCAAGCGTTGATTTGACTATCCATAAAAACTGTTTATTAAACAAGAACCAGATACTCCAACTCTCCCCAGTCATTACGCATATTCAGGTGCTCAACAATTAATTTAATTAAATATTTAATGAAATATCTCTTCATTAAGAATCCCCAAACGAAACGAAGTGTACAGTAATTTTGGGCGCTTCAATTGGAGCGTTTTTTAGACTACATCAATTATATTTGGTTAACTGATAATTTTAACAGTCGAAACAATTGGGAAAAATATTTACCAATTAACGAAATCAGCAATCAAAAGTTGATTTTATCATCAAAAAGGGACCAGTCATCAAATGATTGGAATTGATATATGAAGCGAAGTCAAAATGGAAATATCGATTGTTCGGTATAATCATCCGTGTCAATAAAGTGAATGAATTTTTATTCTCTCTCAGTTTGTTCCATTCGACGGCCTTTGAAAACAACACCAACCTTGTTGGCTTCTATTTTATGCATGTAATTCCGTCGAGCCGTCCGTTATTTTCAAACTCCGATCAATCCCATTCGATTAGTCGTATAAATTACTAATGCGAAAAAAACACAAATGTCAGCTCAAAAAAAGAAATGTTAATCGATATGACTGTTGATCGTTGTAGTCGAAAAGCAGGTCGATAAAAACGGCCCCCATATTTTGTATCTCCAAATTTGAGAAATCAGAAAAAATCCAATGAGATTTTCCTCTCATTGGCTATGTGATTGGCTTCATCGAACGCCACAATGCTCAAGTTCCAAACGAAATGCTCTTGACTGCATCAATTAAATAAATAACAGTTAATTTTGATAATTGATATGTGCTTGATGATTTATGACAACTCTATTTTGCACCTCCATTATAATTCTGTCTGGACTTGATGTAACGCGCAATGCTTTTTGCAGCTCGCACCACTTTTTTCAATTGATATTTTACGATGCACATCGATTTGAATAGATGCAATGTGATTATGTGGTTGGACACGAAATTGAGAAAAATTGCCAGCAATTTAGCGCACATGGCTTTTCAGGTAATTGATGTGCTTGAATGGTGCCATTCATTGTATTTTAATTGAATGAAATTAGAAAAGTGACTCGTATCGATTCAGACAACATTGCCATTGCTCAAACATCAAGCCATCCATTTTTGGTGTGCCATGCATTTTTTAGGTGTATCGATCAATTTGACTCGTTTTGTGGGCTTATAGCAGCAAACAGCTCTTGTTAATGGATTGCGCTCAGGCAAAAACCTCCATGAAATGTAACATAAAACTATTCGAATTTTCATTGAACAAAATCATGTTTGAAAATTAATCCGAGGAAAATGATAGATACATTAATAAAACTGTGCGTGGTGCACCATTCATGCAAATGACAAAGTTGAAATTGATCTATGGCAGATTGAAGGCTTTGTGTTTGAGGTTGGTGTTTAGGCGTGAATGAAATGCAAAACAAGGATTTTGGTTTACGTCGAATAAATATTTGGGAAATTCATAGTTTCGTTACAAATAATATTTGATCATCTAAAACCGCTCATAAACATCGACATTTTGGATGCTCGACATGAAGTAAATAGATTCGAAAGCCGCAAGAAAAGAGGTGCTTTTGATATATTCAATACAATCTGAATGATTCTATCAATAATATTTGCCAAATGAAATAAAATTTTTCACATGTTGCTGCGTTTTTTTTTGCATTCTAATTTTTCAGTTGAAATGATTGAATCGAAATGATTGAGAATTTCTTTTGACACAGTTTTTTATTCATCATACAAATATTTGTTAGTGATAAAATATCGAACGAATCGATGGAAAGACACATTGAATTGCCGAAAGTGAATCTAGTTCAGCTGTAGCATTTTTATTGAAAAGCTGTTGATATCTCGATTCTTCCATTTTCGATATTTTGCTCACATTTAGGAAATAATGTTGAAGATAATCCTTCTTCTAAATGCCTGTATTAACTGCATTGTAAGTGTTTTTCAAAGTATTGCCATGCAAAATGTCAACAGTAATTGCTATTTTTGTCAAGAAATAATCTCGATTCCAACACAAAACATAACAACTGGAGTATCGCTCTTGTGGGATGACTGCACGCGTAGTCTTTACTTTGTGGAATTTTTAGCACGAGAAAAAAGCAGATCAATTTATCGTTATGATTTCAACAACGGCCAAATATATTCGCCCCCCTCATACATCATACCAGTCAAAGAATGCAACAATTATAAAGACTTATTTGTAGTAGGTTTCAGGCAATGGTCGTGTTCAAGGGGACCGTGCTATTTGAGACATTTTAATCATATCTATTCTCCAGCGCCATCTATTGGGCAGTAGTATTGATGTGATATTTCAATCGTTTCAATTACTTATTTGTTTTTATTATTTGTGTCGATAAAAATTTTGTTCGTATTACAATGGATCTAAATTGAGTTTACCTATGTAAAATAAGATGGCGCGGTCAATTGGCATACTCTCGAATAGCTCTCCAATCCCATACAAGCACGGTCCGCTTGGTCGTGTTATATTCAATTTCAAAACCTTAGATCTGCTTTTCCGCTTCAATTATCTGGGGAATAGTCGTGATCAGTAAAAATGTAATATTTTTCAGGTTTATTATTACTGCACATTATGTGACTGGTCTTGCAACAAATACGAATGGAATGCTGTACGCAACTCTCAATATGGACGGCTCGGTCTGGCAAATTAATCCGAGGTAGATATTTGCTATGAACAAAATTTGTAAAACTTGTATTGACAAATTTCTTTTTTTAGAACATCAACAGGTCGTCATATCATTGAATTAGATGCCAAATTAGTAAATGCTGTTTCGTTTGGAGGTCCAAATCAGGATATTTTGTTTGTTGCGGTCGGATCGCAGATGCTTAATGTTCTTACATCAAAAATAGTGCCCGCATATTCAGGCGGAACATCGCTGTACATGATCACAGGAATAAGTATACAATGTCAAAAGTATTCACGACTCATCATTTAATAAATAATTCATAATTTAATGGAACCAGAATGAATTGGATGAACAAATATCTTTTCTATTGTTTATGTCTTGAAGAATGAATACACTTGAATTTCTCTTGTTTTTACATATTAGAAAACCATGTAAATTAGGACACGAAGATAAAGCTGAACTCCACAAACACAAGCAAAGTAGCAAAAATGTCCGAATATCACTAGGCATCTTATTTAGTTTGTTCATATCTTCATGAATTTCGACAATTTCAAATACAATTTGTTGGGTGTACGTATAACATGCAATCTAACATAAACTATCATCATAAGTTAAGCTAAATGAATGTGCTCTATTTCACTTCACAATTGGCAATAACATGCTCGATTAAAGGCTTTTATGACCATCACAATAATAACAGCATTTATATAATAACTTATAGCTATAAAATCACTAGTAAATAAAACGAGAGCACATTCCAAATATATTTATAAATAAACCGCTCGTATCAGATTTCAAATAAAATATTTATTCGACAAATTTTCATTACAAATAGAATCATGAACCAATTTGTAAACAGTCGACACCAAAATTGATTCCAACCTTTCAACATAATGCATAATCCATGGATAATAAACTAAATTGATACATTGATCCAACCGCTTTTTTGGCTCAATACAAATAGCTGTTGACATAAATGTAATAAAATTCCATTAAACAACCAGTTATAACAGTCATTTAAAAATGAACTCAATTTCAATATAGTTTGTTTAAAGCAAAAGAATTGTAGCAATTCCATTCGAATGGAGATTTTCAAAGCAATTTTCAATGTTCATTTATAATACACTTGCATCCCAGACGCATTATTGGAATAAAAAAAATATGTTCTATAAATGGCCAGACATAAAAACCGTTGTTCTCACCTGTGCTACTCGAATTTATCGAGAAAAAAACCATTTCCCGCAAAGTGTTTCATCGACGTGCTGCGGCAAACAGCTGATTTCCCGGAATGTTCGAAGAGGAAACTTCAATGAATGCGAATCATCAATCAAAAACAAATGCGTTTTTGTCTGCACTAATTAACCACATTAACTGATAAGTAATTATTCGGTGTGTACACGTAATGTGAAATGTTTGTAAAGATCGAAGCCGCAGCATCATTGCTTTAAGCAAGAACAAGCTGCTTCAATTCATAATAATTTATTTCAAAGATGCGACGAAAAAGTCACGATGAAATATAGCGCACTGGCATTGAGATGGGCTCGATGTTGTTGTCCTTTGTCTGTCGATTCTTTATGCTACAAAACGTACATCGGGAAAGTTATTTAATTAAGAAGTCCACGAAAATTTATGAACGCTCCATGATAATATTAATTAAAAAGGCTGACGAAAACGAGTTTTGTCTTTCACCACCGCTACCGATGTTGATGCCGCCGCAGACGTAATTATGCGGTCTTCGGTTTGTGCTTACGCACACGAAAACACACACGCGGAAATGTGAGCACATTGTTTAAAACCCGATTTTAATTCGATAATAAATTGACGTGTGCCGCTTTTAAGAATTCTTGAACATTGATTAATTTAACGTGAAATGTTTTCGCACAAATCCATTTATAATAGTCATTTTCGTGAGCGTACCTGCTTTTATTATTATCCACTGACACAATAATCCTTACAAAGCTTTGAACATAATCACGTCAAGCAACATACAGTGCTTTCATGCATTTTTTATGCATACGCGAAAAGAAATCTCTGGATGAACTTCAAACGAAGGCGACATTGCTTGCTTTTGGTCAAAAGTTTAGCGACGCCATCCAAAGCACAGCGGGAGACTTCAAGCAAAATCTAATTAATTAAAGTTCAACTGAATTAAATGAAAGGATTTCCGTCGTGAAAATGGACGAAAAAAATGGTTAAATCAGCATAAAATGCTCCCGCCAAGTTCCAGGAAACTGGGCAAAAGACTGAAGTTTTTGTGAAAAACACACTTTTTCCCTTTTTGCAGGCTCAAACAGAAAGTAGTTCGACAAATTGTCACTTTGTTTACCTAGTTTTCGAAATATATTTTCATTGGAATGCACACTAAAGCTCTAATTCTGGACAAAATCCTCGATACACGAACGAGACTTGCGAGACATCTGTAAATTTGCCATTTTATTTGATTGTAAATATTTGGATGCCCAACTTTAAATAACAAAATAACATCAAAAAATATAGTATTTTAAGAAGTTGAAAATATGAGGAAATATTGAAAGTGGACAACTTGAACAACTTCAAATAATGAATTTCCATCGCGTTCTTTGTATCGTTTCTTATTCGTATCAAATAAATAAAGAAATGTCAAACCTTTTCACATCCGACCCAAACACACCAGCAACATTTTTTAAGAGCTATTCTTTGAATCAATTAAACAGCAGCGATGTAAATACCTGGAATGTGAAGAAGCACAAATGGTTTCATGCCCATTTTTGAGTGCCCTTTGCATTGATTAAAACAAATAAACAAAGCTGCGAATTGAGTTTAGTGTACTCGATGCGAAACCAAAAGAACTTAAGTGCTCTTATTCAACAATTAGAATTCCGAGAGATCTGTTAGCTCTGTCAATTGACACATCTCATAAACCATGGCATTTAAAATTCACATTTAAATTCATGCTTACCAAAATAGTGTATATATATATTCTCGTGCAAAATTGAAAGAGCACCATCGAAACGTAAGAGATTTTGCATAATTTATAATTTAAATGTTGATTGCAGCATTTATGTACCAAATCAAATGGAAAAGCACGAAAGAATCTATTAGATAGCTCGGCTCATTCGACAGTGACTCGGTGTGTTTGTGTATCGGAATCACAATCCGAAACCAAGTATCGTTGTGCTGGTCAAAATACAAACAGTCACGTATTTGATGCTAACCAAGATCTCAAATAGGAATGTAATCCAAGTGCCGTTGGGCATTCATGTAAAGGACATAATTGAATTTCTAGTTGAACCAACATTTATTGTTTATTTATCTTTGTATTGGAGTCAGTGTGTTGCAGCGAGTGCTTCACATCAATCCGGTTGTTTGGCATCATTTTGTGAGCGGTTACTTGAAACCGAATGAATTATTATTCAAAACATATCCTTTGAAGGCGGTGTGCCAAAGTCAAAAACTGTGACAGCGTGTAATTCAGTCAGAAAAGTGAAGCGCACCCTCCACCGGAAAGCCGCATCTTTCTCGTTGCTTTCGACGCTTCATTTATATCAATATTCGTTTGGCTGATGGCTGCTTTGATACAAGTTCACATTCAATGTACCGGATTGAGTGAGCAAATTATGACTAATTAATTTAAAATTATGAGCTCCATTAAGTCTTTTTTTCGCGTGTAATCGTTAATTTATCAACATGTATGGAAGCACATGTGCAACCGTGCATTTGTCGCACCATCACAATCTGATGATATTTCATTCATTATATCAGATCAAAGTATTAATCCAACATATTTTCAATGATTAATCACTCTGGCATTTCAATTTTCCTTAATTATAATAAGATAAATGTTGGGATGGAATGCAAAATACAGCCAGTTAAACTGAATTTAATATTTTAAAAACATATTTCATGCTTGTTATGCGTTAATTTATGACTTTTCAATTCATTAATTTATTACTTGCAAATAGCTGAAATACTTGTTTTTGTGTTGGACGTTCGTCCCGTCTCATAAAATCTTAACTCGAAATAAGTTTTAAAAATGTATCACACAATTTTGTAGCAAACATTCAGTTGGAGAGTAACTGTTAAAAGTCGAAATAAAGCTGTTCAGTGCTTGAAACGCTGTAGCTCAAAAACCCATTGTGAAAGGAAATATTTTCGAAACAAACAAAATTTGCTAAAAAGAATTCCTCGAAAATTGGAATTAAAATATATTTTAATTATTCTTTAGAACAACTTCTTTAATGAAATAACTATTCGAGTTGATAAGCGCAAAAAGTAAGATTCCAACTATATTTCTACTTGTTTCAATTGTCAGGAAACGCGCTACATCAACAGAAATAATCTACTGACGAGAGCAAGCGTGTTCAATGAACACTCATTCCGTAACATTTAAGTTTGATTTTTTTAAGTCACTTTCTTTCGCATAATATTCGATAAAATATTATGTGAAAAGTGTTTTTCAATTAATTTTAGTGAATTTTTCAGGTGTGCAGTTTTCACTTTTCCAAACCATATTTCGTGGAATTTGTGATGTGTTTTCTTTTTGTTGGGCAAAATGAACAGGAATTTTCTCTTAAAGAGTTTCCTGAATATAGGAAAAGTTTTTGGTCGATTCGTGCAACAATGCGCTACATTTATTTAGATAATATAATAGGCTACATGACGCGCGATAAACACAAAACTGGGAATATTGCAACAAAAGTTTTCCTTTGAATGCGTGTAAAGTGTGCTTATCAGCGCGTTCTCTCTGGCAAGTAGTCAACATCAAACTTTTATGGTTTTATATCCGACTTCTGTATGAGAAGTAGTTGCCGGCGAGTTTATCATTGCATTGGCTCGGACCAATGCGAAGAGACTTTTAGAAACAAAATAGTGTTGGTGAAGAAAATAGCGACGGATTCGCAGCAATATCGAGTAAATTGTGTGTATTTCACTAATTTTGCAGCGATTTGCTATTGTTTTCTTCGCTTGTTTATAATTTCCGTGGGAATTTTCAAACGCATATTTCGCCTGCCAGAAACTATTTAATTAGAGCAATGTTAATTTACTTCGCCGGCGTGAAGTAGCGTGGCGAATGAAAAACACGACAAAACCACTGAAAATGTCGACCGATTCATTTTGCTGCCCCTGCCGCTGTGTTGATAAAAGACGAGAGACTTTACGGGAGTGAATAAATGAATGCGCGCCGAACAGATTGCAGCCGGAAGAAATGAAAATTAAACAACATTTGTGTTTGCCAATTCAGCAATAGTTATGTGTGTATGTTATGCCAGCTATTTTGTGCATGCAACACGCTTTTTATCCAATACGCAGCACAAAATTCTGAGCGAAAAAGTTTGCGAATTCATGACATAGAATCTGGTTGTTGTATTATTTCTGTTTAATCCAAAATGAAGGAACAGAAAAATAGAGGGAGAGCGAACAAGCGAAAAAAAAAACGAACAACTCGATGCTTAAAACAATTTGTAATGCAAATGAAGTTTCGATCGAAAACACTGAAAAATGGTGCTACATCCACGAGAGCAACCGATAAACAAAGCAAACGACGTGCAAAAAATGTGCATGGATACATATAATTTTTGCTAGCGAACGAATGAAACATTCGCCCTTTTCGTACAGAATGTTCACCAAACTTGTAGTGACGAATGTGGAACGAGAAAAGTACATGGGAAATTCCAATATTTCGCAAATATATCTGGAAGTAAATGAATATTTAATATTTCAATCTACATAAATAAATGTGCCCATTTGGTTAAACACAAGATATCAGTGGCAAATAGACTACCCGCTGTATTGACTTGTGCTGTACTTGAACATCAAAACCATCTCTAATGGGATGCCTAATTCAACCATAAATTCTAATAAGCACCCGGCATCATTTCGGTTTCAGTTTCGGATGAAAAAATTGCTACCGCTTGAAGTCTCACATTTGTCGCAATTATTCATCACTTGAATGGCTCCTGTCTTTGCCAATCGAAATATTGACATAAAATCAAGCGTTAAATCGATGTGCTATACTCGGCGCCTTGAAGCGCTAGCCATGTAACCTGTTAATCTAACATTACCCTGCAGTTATTCACCGGCATATCTTATCTGACATACACTTTCTCCCTCTCTCTCTCTCGTCACCCACTCATCATCGGTATCAACTCCAGCACCAGCGCGCGCATATGCTGTGTCACAATCTGGATGAGGGAGAGACAAGACCATCCATCAATTAGTTTTTGCAACGATGAGTCAGACGAAAAAAAGCACTCAAGTACTTTTATTTCGGTTTCAAAATACTGCATATCAAAATGTATCTTTCGTGTTGCTCGTATGTGGCAAGAGCGCAGTAATTAGACAGATGACTGGATCGAATGATTGAATTGACGCTTCACGAATTCGTTGAACAGATGGTTAAGATTCACTATGTTTCCAAATGTCTATCATTTCGAACGCCAGAAGACTGAGCTTGGGATTAAAAATATGATTTTCGTTAATCGATGCTGACGGTTCGATATGATTTGTCGCACATAAACTCCGCAATTGATGTAAATACAAAGTTTCCGTTCACAAATCAATAAACTAACAAATTTTTCATCAATATAACGTTGCATCAATCAGTTGAATACATCAAACATTTGCTTTTGAACTATTCGGCGGATTGTTCGAAAGTCAATCAAAAACATGTACGAAAATTTGTGGGGCAGCACGAAAAAAGGAATACAAATGAGAATAGTTTTGCTCGTATGTGGCAAGAGCTTGAAAAATTAAATTTATATTTCACAGACTGAATGAATTTCATTTTTTGCATGAGGAAACGTGATTAGTGCCGTTCTGAATTCAAATTGATTTCGTTCGCACAAAATAGATGCAGATCAACAATTTTAATTGAATTCCATTTGTTTTTAAGTAAATTTAAATCAAATTGCATGGAAGTGTGTTGACAAAATATGCAATTGGAGCAAATTGGATTTCGATTGTTGAAAGTAAATTATTCGGTAGTAAAACTAAGAAACTAAAGATTGCTTACTAAAGACCGAAGTGACCCAGAGAACTTTTAAACCCACTTAAATTGGAAGATAACAAACTTTCTTTTTATTTGATTTTTTTTTCCCTCGAATAGAAACACTTTGCCATTGGAAATCGCAAGTGGCGAACAAAGATCAAAAGCTTTATCGTCCCAATGTGTTGGAAAATCAATGAAAAACCAACAAAAAAATAGAGAATTCGTCGCGAGACATTCTGTATTCACGATTCCATGTAATATAGACAAAGGCCACACTCTGTACGCATTGGAATGTCGTGATATTTTTTTCTTCCGTAAATCAAAGACTAAATCTAAATGCAATTCACTTAAAGTTGGCAGACAAAATAGCAACTTTCATGCGAAAAAAGTCCATAAACAGCGTATCCAAATAAATATAAGTAGATCATCAGATTTTTGTAAAGCTTTGAATTCGATATTACACAATAATTGCATACTTAGCTCTGTACCTCAATAAAGCGAAGATTGGGCTAGGTTTTGGGTGAATACCTCACTCAAATATCAAATCGCCGATGGAGTTGATGCTTTCTGCATGCGTACGTGTCCAAAATATCAATTGTTTGTACGAACACGGTGAAATATGAGCCAGATTCTTGAGGTGCGAAGGGGAATAAATCCCCAACATTCCCACAATGTGGAACATGTTTGTTCGATTGCATTGGATGGTGACTTCCAGCGGGATTGAGGAGTTTTCAGTTTCAGCGATTCCCCTCCGGTGCAGCATCGCTACACGCGTTTGCCATTTCGAAGCTGGAAGGTTGCGTTAAGAGAACAACCGTACAAATTGAATGTGCGCTAAGATGGGAACAAATGCAAGAAAAATAAGAGTAGATGAGCTTGTGATATATGTGAAAAGTTAGACTACTTGGCTTCATTCTGGTTAGTCGTGAATGCGACAGCGTACCATTCGCATCAATCTCTCGTTTTGTGCTCA
This sequence comes from Obolodiplosis robiniae, assembly GCA_028476595.1. NCBI lineage: Eukaryota > Metazoa > Arthropoda > Insecta > Diptera > Cecidomyiidae > Obolodiplosis > Obolodiplosis robiniae. The sequence continues at coordinate 2,969,904 of CM052014.1, forward strand.
ACGATAACATTTGTTCAGTGCATTCTTCCTATTTGTGTTTCGATAAATAGAGCAATATCTATTCAACATCGATCGAGTGTGTAATTTATTCGATTTTTTCCATCATCAATTCAAATGAATTCTTGTATTTGAGAAATTTGCTACCTACAAAATTTGGAACGAAAAAAAAGTGGTTGCAATTTTGTTGCGATGTGAAGATTCTTTTTAAAAGCGGGCGAAAAATAAGTCATTATGTCAAATTACATAAGAGGCTGCGATATTTAGGCAATAAACGAAAGTGTTAGAGGCACTAAAGTGATATTTCAAGTGTGTGTCGTACCTGTTGCCACAACTAAGGATACAATTATATCAGGTTCAATTCTAACCTTCTTTTGTGATAGTGAACCAAATCAAAATTGACGATACAGAGCGGCATTTAATGTTAAAATGTGGAGAAGTTTCGCTTTTCCGAATCAATCTACCTTAAACGGCTCATTAATTATGATTCTATTTACTTATTTGCCGACGAACGTAACCTTCCTCATAGTTACACAGCATATTAAAAGCGTATTTTTGCCGGAAGCCAAGCAAACATTACCTGGGTGCATTGCTTGATATCTATATGCTGTGATGATATATCACTATCGGCACTTTGGTAAATAAGTACCAAGTGAAATGTTTGGCGAAAATATATTTTCACGACATAAACGCATTCAGGCTCATTGCCGATTTTTGCTGGTGATAGTCTGATCGATTTCAATTTATCCATGTTAAATGCCGATGGAAGCCACAAGAAAGCGAGCAAATCTAATTGTGATTGACAGGTGTACAAGATATCATCGGGTTGATTCCGTTCGTAAAATCGAAAGGAGAAGTTCGTAACTCAATCAAAATATCGAGCGAATGGCTGAGACTCGAAGAATCTCAAAATAATGGAATTTTAACTAGAAATTGAGCACATACTTTTCTCATCGGACTATGCAAATTTTTCATCAAATTTCATTATAAATGTAAAATGGTTTGTTTTCGATGAAGCAAACAATTTAAATGGAAGCTTGTGTTGGATGAGTTCAAGTGTGATTGTGAAAAGATAGAATTAATTTGGTACCATTCAGAATATAATTTGCACAATATTATCACTATTTTTCCGACCTTTTGTTTTACTTTCAAGAGAATAACCATTTCTCCAGCAAATTCGCAATCGTATAATATCTCAGCAATTTAGTTTTGAGACGAAATATAGTGTCTAGACTTGACGGAATGAAAACAAACCGGATTCAGATTCTCTTTTGCTTTTCGCCCACATTTGCCATTTTAACATGTAGAGTGTCAATATGGTCAGTGAAAGTCTCTGCGTCGTTTCATTTTGGGTCATGCAAATATTTATCCGATTTACCCGCATAAGCTGGAGCACCCCGCAGCAATATCAGCACTATATCTCTGCCTTTTGTTCGTGTAGCAATATGCCTCCATCCGTTATTATTGATTGTTTCAGATTAAACTATTTAAAGACTTCTGGCAAACGAATATCATCAATTTTACAGCAACAAATTCCTTTCGTTTATTGAGCTTCATACATCTTATTAAAATAATTTACAACTACAACACAGCATAATATACTCTAGTTGATGCTCTTGATGTCTATTAATCTCGACGTTACCTGTCATTTTGTAGTTCATTGAATATGTCGAGAAGCAAGAATTATTTTTTGCTCCTCAGGGGGTGTGAGAAGACAGACAGACAGACAGAGAGAGAGAGAGCAAGGCAGAGGCCCGAAGATAACAAATCATCGGAAAAAATGATTTATTTTTCTTCGTGACGTTTTGAGCTTCTTCTCCACGGCAAATGTGTAATGTATGGCATCGCTACCACCTGGGGTCTGTTACAGTCGATTTTCGGAATGCTTACTGCTTATCTGCCTATTGTCTCGACTTTTGACAGACCGACGACGGCGAAAAAAACAACTCGTCCGAATACAATTACAACGATCACATTTCGATGCATATCATCATTTACACATTCCTCTGTTTTTGCATCGTTTCGTGATTAATGGCATTCAACTTGGAATTGCATCGTTCCCACGGAATTTGGCTTGGCACATTTTTCGCCCTGCTCGGTTTCAACACAATGAAAAATGCTAAATATTTAAATGAAAAATCACATTGTCTGCGAATATTGGCTTCATTTTTCCAAATGCCTGCCGCTTCTCCAAACAGCCAGACTGCGTTGGCAACAGACGACGGTTCTCGAAAAATAACTTTTCACATTATGACTGTTAATGTTGCGCAACGCAAAAAAAGAATAATGCACAAAAGCGAAATTCATTGAATTTTAATTGAGAAGAATTCTTAAGATGGTTTTGACAGTAATTTATTTAGATAGAATATTGTTTGGAATTATATTATTTTGTCATCATCAACATTATAGCGAACGACATTGTCATTGATCCGAATCTCATTGGTGACTATGGTTCACCTCTGATATGATAAAGAGAAGCGCCCAGCGACCACAAAACACACAAAGAGAGAGAGAGAGAGAGAGAGAGAGAGAGAGAGAGAGAAGCGGAAAGAGCGGAATAAAAAGCTGAAGAGCAGCAAATTATTGTCGCTCTTGTTAGCTCACACGCTTTCTGTGTATTCGTAAAAACTGTGATAAGTAATAATGAACTAAGTGAACAAAAAGCTCTCAATGGACCAATAAAAACGATGACATCGTCGAGTGAATTCTGTTCTCTAGTTCGAATGTGAATGTATGTTAAACCATTTTCATTCGCTTGGTAACCGTCATACAATTAGGTACGCACATAAAAAGCGCCACGAAAGGACAGATAGGGGGAAAGAGAGGCCGAAGGGAAACGAATGTGAGTGTGAAAAAACATGAACTTGGACACATGTCGTGGTGACCAATTGCTTTTACACCAATTGTTCAGCGAATGTTTGCATTGAACGTGCGGCTACGATCATTAAACAATATTGTTTCCGTGCCACGATAAAATACAAACATCGAACGATAAAAAAAAGCCAAAGTGTAGAAAGAGAACGAGTGTAAAAGCGTCGAAATTGAATTGCGTCCGAACCGGTGTGGTTCAATAGACAAATTTCAATTGCTTTGGCGTAGTGCGCCAATTACGGTTGGCCGTGTGCTCACGTGTGCTGCTACAATTCAGTATGTTTCAAACCATTTCGATGTGATACCGATCCTTACGCAGCAAAAACAATTTGTACGTTTGGTTTTTGCGCGGTTTGTTCGTGTGTGTGTGTGGCCGTTTTCGGCCGCTGTCTCTCTCATTGGCTCCTGCTGTTGCTCGCGCTCAACATTCAACAATTTATTTGAAGAAACATCGAAGCGTGTGAAAAAGTAGAGACCATATTCAACGCAAAACCAGTGATAGAATACATTTATATGTGGTGAATGTTCGGTCATGTTCACTTCGTTTATCGGAATTTATGTGAATTTTCAGCGAACTTCGAGCCAATTAAAGTTCAAGTTGTCACTTGTTTGAACAACTTGCCGCACAGAAAGAGAAAAATTGTTGCATTAGTGCAATCGCATTCAGTTGATATCTAATTATACCACCGAGTTCGGTCAAGAAAAATATGAAATACAAAAATAATAGCGAAAAACTAAAAAAAGTGCAAAAATATGATGGTTAGAAGTGAAACGCAAACAACGTCGACAAAAATAGCCAACGACATCACTGTAAATCATATGAGACATAGAAAATTGGTGCAAAATCACAGCGCAAATCAATTTAGTTGTGTGCAGACTTCGAATTGGCGGACAAAATTGTCAACGGCAAATTACCAACATCAATTTGATAAAAATCAGGCGTTGAAAGCGAACACTTGCCGGCGCAATCTGCAGCAGTGTCCCACAACGACTAATTGGATAAACAACCGTTGGGTCAATCCGTTACGTGCTAATCGGCGTTGGCGGCCGATTCATACAACACATTTTGAAACTGAGCACATCCTAACGAATCTTGATGTACATTTCGAATGGAATAGCCGTATTTATTTTAGCCTTTCACCTAAAATTTATTCAAGGTAAGTGTGAATTGCATCAATCAGAAAATTTAATTGCAAGCGATAATTTATAAGCAAGTGAAGTGAATGCCGTTGTTCACGTCTTCCAGCTCACTCAAATAGAATTAAACATGAGTTTGAATGCAACCGAATGCCATCACGGTTTTTGTGATGAAATCCGAATTACGGCGAATGCTTGAAGTCTTTTGATTGCAGCCGTATTTGTAAGTTCTTCATTTTGTTATGAACTGCTCGAGGTAATCGATTCTTATTAAGAGCATTGCACTGTTGACAACTTTGAAATAAAGTCATGGTTTTCAATTAAATTTTGCTCGTTTTCTCGCTGATATTGCGTATTCAGTCTTCATTTTCATCGCGTCCTAAGGTGTACCGTAGCAATTTAATAAAGAAAGTTTTTCGATTTTTTTCTCGGTTGTTTTTAATTTGCCGTTTGTTTTCATGTTTGATTTCGAATCCGCTTTCACCGCCAGACGCTTCAATCGATCTCGATTTTTTTTTTTCTCCACTTGCGAAGCAACTTTGTCCAAAGCGAACTCGAAACTTTTGTTTTGCTTCCACTTTTCGCTCCTTCCTCTCGCATCCAATCAATCACAAACTACTAAATCCACGTTTCCATTGTTCATTGACTTCGACTTTAAGTTTTCAATTCGGTTTACTTTTTAGCAGAAATATTTTTCTATTTGGAAAATAGCGAAGGAACAATGTATTTGTGTTGATCTTTGCCAGATCCGGAAATGGTTGGTCGTCGACTCGCTTGCGTCATTCTTGGGATAGGTTTTCAAAAAAATAGTGCAGATAATTTGTTGCTATTGTTTGTTTGTTCTGGTTAAATAGTTGAGAAACATGTGTCTTGACTGTTTGACCATCTGCTGGCCGGGAACAAAGACAATGTTCTTTTGCTCTTTCTCTTTCGACAACAATCTGGCTGCAAGTTTTTACGAAGAAGATACACACACTCTCCATGGCATCTCGTCCAATGGCAAAGTTTCCCGTTTCGAAATTTTCAAGTTTTTCCAATCGAAAAAGCAGTGCGCGTACGTGATTTGAATTAAATTTATGCACTGGAGACACAAAACTTGTTCGCAATTTCATGTACTTTTTTCTATCGCTCGTGCTCTGATTTTTTGAAATAATATGCAGTACATCAGGAGCTGGGCAACCATTTTCGTTCGGTTACAAAGAAAATAGGAGAAAACAAATATTGCAGCCCATTTAAATTTTTATGTTCGTGCTGACGAGGCGTTGTTTAGAATTCAAACGAATAAAGAACGAGATATGACCGTTTTGAAATTGTGTTCATTTCCTTCGGCATTTTTCTTCAACAAAGACATTTAATTCAAGCATATTTACTTCGGAATGAAATTTATTTGAAATTATTCCTTCTAAAGAGTAACAAAGTAACTTTTTTTCTACCATCTTTTTCTCACGCACACACAGTCACTGAAAACTCGATCGGATTTCCCCGGATAAATAAATATTTGCGCTCGCTAGAAAAATCGAGAGCACAGAGCTTATGAGTGTTGCGTGCGAGAACAAAAGAAAACGAGACAGAGAGAGAGAGAGAGTGAGCAAGAAAAAAGCATGTTTCACAAAGAGTATTAAAAGTGGATAATTTTACAATGAGTTGCAAAAGCGTCCTTGTTACCGGATTAAAGCACTTTTGCCGGATCAATCGGTAAATTGTCTGCAAAAAAAAACGGTGGATCTGTGCCAGAAATGTTTACGCTGCATCAATATTACCGGAATATGTATACCTATTCATAAACGGGAAATGAATATTCGATAAGCAAATATTGATATTTATCAATATAGATCCCTCTCCTCCTTTCCCTCGCAATCCAGTATACTTTTTATTTCATTGCTGTTTATGTGTTTTCAACTCTTGCATCGCTTCGGTGTTTAGCTTGGATGAATAACGGAATTTATGCAAAATTCAAACCAATCCAAATTTATTAAAACGAAACATTTTGTCTCGAAGGCTTTACAAATAAACAATTATGCGATGATTTCGCTTTGCTTTTCCTGCCATACGCAAAAACCAACATAAAAGATAACAATCCATCATGAAATTGTTCTGCAACGAAAAAGTTTGGAATTGCATAGCAAGAAACAAACCTTCAGAAGCACGAACCAAGGGCTGAGCGTCTCTTACAACAAACAAATCCTTTAGTTCCAATTCTAACCGCTACCGTGTATGCGTTTGAGTGGCGCCGTTTGCATGCATCTTATCAAAGGTGTAGTCCGTGACACGAACAAAGCGAGAAGAACTGAGAGAGAGTGAGAGAGATAAGTAAAGAAAATGCATAGCTGCATGATCCAATTATTGTCGGCTTCAGTTGTTTGTCGGTAGTTTTTCTTGTTGGGAATTCTTCGAGTGAAGAAACAGAATCCATTTCATAATTACTAAGTTGAAAAAAGTGAATGCTGAAGGCATTGTCTGTAATGGAACACAAAGAAACTAAAGTATTCGAGTCGCTGAAGTTTATACATTCATAATTCCATCGCTAACAACTATACCGAATGACGTTGAGTATCGGAAAACTTAAGCAAAAGCTTCACAGCCATATGCAATACACACAACGTAATACACCGACACATTCAAATAAGAAAAAGTAAGTTTAACGAATTTGAATGCTTTTTGTTTCCATGCAAGATTGAGTTGCTATATAGCATGGTTTAACCAAAATTCCCAGGCAAATTCACAATTTCTCTGGTTTAGTTTTCTTCTATTTCATTAAAAAGGCATTTCACCCAAATGAATTTCAATTAAAATTTAATATTTTGCATTTAAAAATAGACGATATTCATTTGCATACAAAAAGATCTACTATTTGTTGTGTGCGTTGGTGTTCATTTTGTGCTATTTTGAACTTGATCAAAGCGCTGGCATTAATTTAATTCCAACAAATGGGTTTCCATTTTCCATACCATTTCAAGTGGTTGTTATTGAATTTGCACCCTATTTAAAGCTCACCGAATGCCTGATCGGAACGCAATTCACCACTCTTGATTCGGTTGTGGTTTTCATGGTTTCTCGTTTCAATTCAATTCAAAAGACCGTTCGAGTTCATAGTGAAATGAATTTAGTTTATAAATAAAGTATAGTGACAAATCTATTGGTTTCATCATGTTTCGCATGAAAAAAAAACAACACTATCAAACCTTCCATCATCCATTCGGTTGAACATTAATTTTCGTCGAGACCGAGCTAACAGTTGACATCCCGAAAGGGATCTTAAAAACCGACACTGAAGAATGCAAATACCGTAGCGACCAACTGTCGATGTTATTTATTCACTCCGACGGTTCAAAATGAATAACTCTGTGAAAATAGCGATGGTTGTTTTTCAATGGCGAGGCCGAAAAACACGAGAATATTGAAAGTAATCACTGGCGCTTTGAGTCACGAAAGTGTGCTTATGCCTAAAATTTTCATGAGTGCGAAGCCTATAAAAAACTTTGACATCACTTTACGCTTCACACAAAGAACCAGGAGTCTAGACTGTTTGCTTATTCAATGTTGATTATGAATCAGCATAAATGATGAGAAATAAGACATGCTTTGAAGGCGCCGTGCGATAAACATATGTACGCTGCAGCGTACAGACAAAAGGATTGCGTCGCAATGGTCAAATTTACGTTGGTTGGCTTCAGTTTTATTACAAATTTTATGAAAAATCCATGAAATAAACACCAGTTCATTTGCGAACGCACAACAGCTCGACAAACCCAAATCAACCACCAAAAGCAATTACCAACTTTAAATCGCTTTTGATGTTCAAACAATCTCAAATTATCTCGATCTACACTTTTCACAAATCTTCCATTTACAGAGTAATTTATTGGATCGTGTTCGCACTCTTTTTTTTTGTCTATTTTCAGATATGACCAAAGCATCAGCTAACGGTACTATCATTCCCGAACATAATATGTCGTTGCATCCATATTTTAACTTTGATGTACAACGAAATGTCACGGCGAGGGTCGGCCAAACAGCATTTTTGCAATGCAAAGTTGAGCAGCTGGGCGACAAATCGGTAAGTTAGATATTTTATTCGATATTGTGTTCGGTTATCATAGGATGTGATTCACAGCCTTTCTACAACATCACGTTTTGCGCATTTTCAAATATACCCGTTCGTTTGCTTTTTTTTCGATCGTTTTATAAAATATTGTCGCATATTTCTATTCGCGGGGAAACGTGTTCTTTTTTCGCTTTCAATTTTATTGGAAATGGAAAGTATATTTAGAATTTTATCGTTCGTTGGAATTTTATTCATTCGAAAAAATGTTGCAATATTTGTCAGTCATTTCAAAATGACAGAAATGACATATTTTTCCATTATTGAAATATTTCAAAATGACGTGATATGTTGAAATGCGATTTTTTCATACTCGAAATGCATTCGTTCGTTTGAAATGAGTGTGCATTCATTTATCGCTGTTGAATCACCGGGGGGCATAAGCTACTCTGCTTTCAATTCACTGCGCGCGAGAGATTTGTCACACGGGGAAAAAATTATGATGGATTTCAACATCGGCAACAACAATTTCAGTAATGAGACTGAAAATATTCTGTACACAATTTTGACACACAAACAAATAGAATGCGCCAAGTTATTTATTCATATGTTAACTGTTTCGGATTTTCGGCCTTGTTTTTTGTAAATAATCCGAAAAATATGAGTTGATCCACTTGCGAAAATATTGTTGTTCCAACTCATGCCCAAAAATGGCAATCAAACGAAGATTTCATTGTGCGAGAACAAAAATCGAAATGTAGAGCAAAACTTATGAAAACAAATGTTTCTGGCGCCAACCAAAATTCTATAAAGTTGATTACGTTAATTTGTAGCAATTCGTTTACAATGTTCGCTGTCATGTTGGAGGGGATTTTGACAAGCTCATCCTTTTCAACGATGACACAATATTTTCATAAATTTGGATTGAACGTAATGTTGCTAAACACTTCTCAATGTAAATTTCAATTACAATAATACCAAAAATCAATAGAACAATGATACCGATGATGAGCCGTATTGAATTTCGCGAATTGCTTATGTGTTGCGAACGAAAATTGGTCTGACATTTCCATTGATTACTTTCGATACTTGGCAAAACGCTTTTACCGAATCTCGATGGGATTTGAAATCTGTCTGTGCCGTAACCCCAAGAGTCGCCTAAATACTAGTAGAGATTCAATATGTTGTTAGCGGCAGATATCACTGGCACGCAGTCGATCAACAATAATGCGAAACAGGAAAAGTGCGATGAAAGACGTCGGCGGTGGCAACGACGTTTGGTGACGGTGATGGTGGCGGAAGCAGCGATATTGCCATCGAGGTGCATATTTTAAATAGGTTGAAATGGATTTTGAAATATTTACGATTTGCTTCGTTGCTTTTACAACTTAAGCTTGATCGTATTTTTTGTGCGGAATCCGGAATCGATATATAGTTCGCATTTTATTGAGACCTCTTCGTAATATGGACGACTCTGGCTCCTCTTCATCTGCATCTCGACTCAATCGAATGATGGAGTAAGCGAAACAGTACATTACACGTGCTGCGCGCACATAATGCTATTTACTGTGAGTAAGCCATTAGCGATATACCGTTCCATCGGTATAATCCCCAAACGGCTCTACCGATGTGCAACAGAAGTTCACTTCCGTCGCCATATATCGATTCAAAGCTTGTTAGGCAACCTTTTTCTCATTCAGTCTTTATCTCTATGTCTGCATCAATTTTCTCTTACTTTTTAATGTGCCGGCATGATACTGTCCATTACTCACACACAAGCATCTTTGGCCGTGTTTAATGTTGCTTATTCATATCCGAACGGCCTAATTGACTTATTGCGGTGACCATGCTTTTTTGGCCGTACTCACTCGATGTGCGATCGAAATGCATTAGGTGGGCGACAAAAAGCCTGAGCCGTCGAATTGATAGGGATGCGTCAATGAATTTCATGATTGATGCGGATGATCTTTGGGGTTGGCTCTTATTTGTGCCAATGTTGCTGACACATTTTCGCAAAATGTTGTAAAATAATAGTAATCCATGGTGATTTTGAGCACGTGATGATGATGTAGCTAATTGTTATGAGTCTTCAACTTTGTAAATCTTGTGCCGGTAAAATGTCTCGGCATTCTCATCGGAAAATGACAAAGTACGCTTTATTAATGCTCGCCATGCATCCCATCACGTTCGGATATCGCACACAATTTTGACTCATCATGCAAATGTCATTATTCAAAGGGCGAACAAGGAACACACAGCGAACGCGTCGAATGGTTGTCACAAAGTCAGTGAGATTTGAATAGGGCTGTAAAATGTACCTGTTCGACGTAGCAACACGAACGAACAAACATACGAATGGACGACGAGAGAGAGAATTTCGCTCAGGCACTAACAACAAAAGAATAAAATAAATGAGCACGATATAGAAATTGCAGCATTAAAACAAACGATTATGTTGGGAGAAGTTACATTTTATGAGCCGCAGGCAATTCGCGTGATAAAATTATGCTGAAGCAGCTGAAAAAGGGTTCTGTCTCAAGATTGTTATTAAATATCATTACGATTATATATATATATATATATTCATATCGATTTCCCGGCATTTTTGCTTGTTCACTTCGACTCAACAAATTCTCATTTTAGCAAGAAAAATCTCAATAAAATAATCTACTGCCGTTTTTTCTTTTTATCCAATCTTTTGTTTCCGATAGGTATCATGGATAAGAAAACGTGATTTGCATATCCTGACAGCTGGCGTTCTCACATACACGAGCGACGAAAGATTTCAGGTAATTCATTTTTATACTACATTTTTCTGCGAAGAGGAAGAAAAAAGTTTCAAATAAATTATTTTATTAAAAAATTGTTCTTTGCACAAAGCATTCATTTTTTTAATATAACAATTTAAGGAAGCGATTCTTTAAACTGAAGGAATAATGGTTAGCAAAAAGTAGGAATGTTAAAATGTGCGCAATTCAGAACAACTTTGTTAAATCATTAAAAAATGCCAATTTTAGGAATAATTTCCACTTGACCAAATGTGTTTCAAGAATATTAAAAATTGACGGATATTGTTTAAAACAGTTACAAATTACATATTTTTCCCCTGATTTCGTTTGCAGTGCATACTATGCACTTTAATTTAATCAATTTTTCTCGATATACAAAAAATAGTGAATGCAATTTCGGAGCGGCCTCTCAAAAAGGAGCAAAAGTATTTTCGTGGAGATCTTCTTTATTTGGAATTTAATTTTCAGTAATTCTGTAGTATGTTCCGCGCCATAGATTTTTATAGAAAACACGACAGACGTTTTTTCTTGTTTTGTGGATTTTACTTCGCTTCATGTCACTGGCTCTAACAGATACCGAAAAGAAACGCTAGAATTCAATTCAATATTTTTATTGCAGGAAAAAGTTTCAATTTGATGGAACTTTCTACCTCAAGCTACACGAATAGAACAGTCGACACACCATTCACCTTCTTGCCATTATTTTCCGCGTAATTTTTTAGTAATCTTACTAAAATGGTACATTGTTGAAATGGTGGTGGTTATATCAACAGACCATTTGTAAGTTCATTTTTTCCGCCAGATTCTTCGCATTTTTCATGATTCTCCAGCGAAAAATTGGACATATCAAACAATTCCCTGTTGATCGTTACAAAATCTTTACTTGCGAGAGATTTCAAAAGCAGCCACTTTTCCGAGTCCTTTTCCTCTGATAAGAAAGAACTCAACTCAAGTTGTTCTCATCCATTTTGGTTCAAATTCAGCAATTAATTTGGAAGGGAACTGAACATTTGGTGCAAACAAAAGAGCATATTCCGTTTTTGGTGTGTTGATTTTTTTCTTACGGAATGCTCAAGTGCAACATACACAAATTTATATCTCTATATATTGAGAAAATAGGTTTTACATCGCTTGCTATGCATACGTTTGAAATACGTCGTAGCAAGTACCACAAAATGGACAATGAACAAGTGGAAATGTATATTTTATTCTGCTTCTGGCAATCGTTTCAACGTTATCCATGTTTTTCCAAATTCATCGCATCTTTAAATGAAAAGCTCTTTATTTTAAATCTCTCTCGCTCTTTTTCGTGCCTCTCGTCTCTCACATCTCTCCCGTTTCTTTTGTGTTCTTGTTCCTCATTCTACGCTTCGTGGCGATCCACATACATGTGCACAATTTACAGTACTTCTATCGACTGAGATCATAGATATTCCGACCAGAATTGTAGATATTTCGTGTCGTTGCGTTAAAAATCATCTTTAAATAAAGTGCACTGGTCCATGCTGCAATTTTCATCGTACAAAACAATGAAAGCTAAAGGAATCGAAAAGTTGATCGGAACTTTGAAAATTTGCAGCATACAAAAAATCTCACATAAAACATAGCAGCAAGAGCAGCCGTAGCGGTACTGCCATCAGTAATATGGTTGCAAAAAGAAACAATGACGCTTGTTGATATGCAATTTATCTAACAGCGACGTGCGAATGTTCCCAATGTCCGTGCATTCTATCTGCATCTCTCTTCTCGCTCTCGCCTTCTCTTTTTATTAAACTCGCTTTTACGCTCTCAATAAACTGCACAATTCGAATTTGGATTCAAAAATCGTATCGGAACAATTTAAATAGAAAAACTGATGTTCAGTGATCTAGTATCGTGCTTTTATTCAAACGATTCAACTTTTATTTATCCCTATTCAACTGCATCGCATGCGATTCAGTTTTCAATGCATTGATAAATGTTTCAAGTGCTTTTATTCACAGTAAAAAGAAGAATCTTTCATTCTCTTTGCGTATGAGGGGAACTTCGATTTTATTTACAATTCCGTAAAAAGTCTGGGAAAAGTTGGGGTGCGAGCAAAAGAATGGGAATGTTGTGCATAGAAAAAGCACGACGTGTATGTTCAAGTGCACGAGGGCAAGAGGCGAGAGAGAAAAAAACCTATAATACTTTGAAGTATTTGTTTATTTCATTGAGTAGCGTGTCGAAATTGACTACATCGAAAGGCATAATCACTATTGGCAATAGGAATCAACTACAAATACATTTCTCATTCGAATTCGCATTCGCATTCGCATTTTCCGTTAAATATTTCAAGCAAATCTTTCGATGCTCGCTTTCTAATTCGACAACTTGGCCGTTTGATTTCTGCAGTTTAGAGAATCATGGGCAAAGCTATTTTTCAATTTATCTGTAGTATTTTCTCATTGAAAGAGAAGCATTTGTAAACACAACACAGCTGGAGTGCGAACGAGAACGAAACATAGAGATGCACAGAGAGAGGGAGAGAGTTGGAAAATGAACATGAGTAGAAAAAGCGAGTACCAATGTAATACGACGAAATATACAAGCTCATGAATGAATTCACCATTCGTTTTGCTGTCGTCATCACCGACGTCTTTTTGGTCACATAAAATGAAATGAATTCCAATTCATGAGCTCCATTTCCTATAAACAATGGGAAGTGTTCGATTTGAAATTCGTTGAAACTGGTAGCATTTTGTGAATGCAATGTACTCGGAGTCCGAAGTAGTGCACTGAAATCCCCGGCTCCTGCAATTGAACGTGTGTTCCCGACGCTATGTTTGTGCACATGTATGTAGATGTGTGGTTATCTTTGATTCGTATCCATTGCTCGCATCCACCCATAAAATTCAGTTTGTCGCATCTGGAGAGTGATTGCTCACACAGAGAGAATATCGAAACATTTTCATTCCTTCTGGCTCAATTATTACATAAATCAATCAAATGTGTCCAAGATTCATTTTTAAAAACAGTCTGCTCTTTTTTTCTGTAACTCTGTTTTTTCATTTGTTCGTGCTGCAGGTAATTCGGCCGGATCGTTCTGATCGATGGACACTTCAAATAAAATTTCCCCAACTGCGAGACTCGGGGGTGTACGAATGTCAAGTGAACACCGAACCAAAAATGTCGATGGCGTTCCGATTTAATGTCGTGGGTAAGTTGAATCCATTGCTTTTTACCTATTTCCGGCTTTAATTTCCTTTTGCTTGCGATTTTTTCTGTCGATTGGCTGATGCTTGACCAACATTTTAATGGGCTTTTTGTTCGTAAAGCGATTTCGATAATGCTTCGATTATCGCATCAAATGGGAGGCAATTATGTCAGAAACATTACAGATTTCGACGATTCAATATCAGGAAATGTTTCGAAAAAAATAATCATTGTGAGAGAATAGGAGGAAGGTTGAGGAGACAGCAGCAGCAGCCATCGAGATTTTTGCCATTCACCGACGATTGAAATGTTGGTAATTTGTTATGCGGTGAATGTCAATAGCAATTCATATGAAGCAATAACCAGTGGCTTGGTTACACGCAACTATTTAATGTTTCCATTTTGGATTCGAATCGAAATGGCTGCAAATAACGTGATGCCTTTTGTGAAAAGCGTAAGCTTGATTTTGGAACTCTTTCCCGCTTGCTCGCTTTTTCGCTGTGCGTTCGCGCAAATGCCTTCTGCACATGAACAATGCAATTCATCCCTCAATATTCGTAAGCGCGCTATTTTTCTATGTACACATCGATTCCGGAGAGAAATAATAAAGCTGAAATGGGAGGTTGGCTGGCTGGATAGTTGGATGGTTCGATGGTTTGTTCCACCATTTGCCAAATGATGATAGAATAAAATACAATGGAGAGCAATAAGTAAGGCGGAAGAGAGAAAATTGCGCAGAGTAAAAGCAAACAAGCGTATTTGTTATTGTTACATTGTACGGAACAGCTATTAGGAACCAATTCAATGGTGTGTAAGAGCTGACAACACATTACGCGGCAGCGTCAACAATTCAATACGGATCATCTGGTATTCGCTCTGGCTCAAAGTTGGCTCGTTCGTACGTTAAGCACGCCGCAATCGCGAAAGAAAACACACAAAAATGTTTTCATTCATACAGCCGATATGTGGGTTATAGAGCCGACAGTGTCTCGGTGCGAGCGATTTTGCTAGGTAATATATGTGCACATTGGAAATCCACAATGAAATGTACTGACAAATGTGCGTTTCGAACAAAAGAAAACTTGCCTAGTTACGCAAACCAAAATGCCGATATAGAGCAGCCAAAGCAATTCGAATAAATAAAATGATATAAAAACAAACGATTGGAAAATAATGATTGCACACCGCCGCCCCCGCACACACGGCGTGTAACGAAAGGCGAATGGGTTGTAACGCCACAATTTCGATGATAGAAATTGATATGAGATAAAGAAGGAAGAGCAGGAAATAAATGTGTACACACAAGCACAATCGGATTGAAATGCTTTTGCACAACGTGGACTTGAACGAAGGTAAAATCCATGCAGAATGTAATGGCACATCATTCGGCACACAAAATGCAAGCACACACAAAGGCGCAGAAAAATCTCGGGAATTTCAAATCAACACGAGGCACAAGCCCGCGCATACAAAAGTAATCTACAAAAGAGCAGCAACGATAATCAGAATGAAAATGTAGAACACGCGTATCGAATGGTTGCAACAAAGAGACGAATAAATGATATAATTTAACAAGATTGTGGAAAAAAATATACACAGCCGTAATGATATTAAAACTTAGGAATTGTTGCCGCGTGCGCGCGCTAGTGTGTTCAATATTGAAGCGAGCACATTGAATGGTATCAACGCGAAATTGAAATGTTGCAAATGACGTGGATGGGCAAATGGCAAGAGAAGGAAGACATCGCTTCACACCGATAGGATTCAGTGGCCAGCGCACAAACAGCGTCAATTTGTTTATCTCATTTTCCGCACAAGAATGAAAACAAAAAAGAAAACAAAAGTGCACTAGCAACATGAAAAAGCATCAACAAAATACTGAAACACGCGAAACAGATTGAATTAAAGGGAAGCACTAGAAAAAAATAAAGTGAAATGTACAAAGTAAGCGCGCGCGCGTCATCATACATGCCGTTTCCATCGAGCATGAGAGCAAGCCGAGGAAAACACAAATTGATTTGAATTTTTTCCGGTTTTCGGTGGGTGTATGGTTTTTTCAACTAAACTTTAGAACTTTTAATATCTAAAAGTATGAGAAATCACTTCACGTTTCCTCCTCGTTCCACTCTCTCTCTCTCTCTCTATGATTTTTTTCCACATCCGGCACACGTTCTAGAGAGAGCGAGGCTGATTCCGGATCTCGGATCATCGTCATTGGATTCTGTGCTGAGTGTAACAATACACACACTTCATGCAATCCAATTCCAAAAGGAAGGAATTACGGTGGTTCGGAAAAAATAAACATTAGCATATATCAACGGCGGCAGCGAATGATGACAAAATCTCGGGCAACAGTTCGCTCTTTTATGCATGCGAATATGCACACGTTTCTCAAACAACCGGATAAAATGCAAAATGCCACCAAGGAGCAGATCAGAGAGAGGGGGAGAGAGAGATTGCGTGTGCAAATACTAGTTTCACATTGGTGAAAGCGCGAATCACATCAGCATCAATTTGAGTGGTAGCAGTTGAACAAAATGGAAGAATGTCGGGAAAAGTGAGAAATTCACTTCAGTAATCTCATATACTCTCATATTCAACACAATCGGTATGGCTCGAAGGAGGAACGACAGGAATGAGAGCTTACACGCATCGCACCACATATACACCAAAACACACACTCAAATTGAATTTCTCAACACACAATGCCATCAGCTCATAACCATCGTGCAAATTAAATTAAATTCTATTCATGTTAACAGAGAGAGAGAGAGAGAGAACGAGAGAGAGCGTTGCTATTTCCCGCGCATAAGCGATGAAGAATGTCTCGAAAACATGCACAAGAAAATGATTCGAAGCCATTTTTTCCTCTTTTTTTTCATTTTCCACGATCAAAATAAAAATGGATTGAAATCGGGGCAAATTACATGCACTGAAATTAGTGCTGCATGAAGAAGGGTGAACGGGAACACAAATGGGGGGGGGGGGGGGTCCATCGACCAACACAATAGAACCGCTCAGAAAAAGATGAAATGGCAATTAGTTTAATTAAATTTTTTTTCGACTCTTTTGTTCACTGACTAATGAGCCGTTTTTCTTGAGACACACACACAAATACATATTTGCACGGACGATCCGAACATGTTGGATTCGCGAGATGTAATTCCTCTTAATTTTTCGGTCTCTCAAATTTGTTTCTCTCCCTTAACAAATATCAATGTAAATGTTGGCGGTGGCAGGGGGTGGTAAACGAGAAATATCTGCATAATTTTACGCTAAATGTTAGTCCATTGAGAATTGACCCCAGGAAACCGAATAAAGAGCGTGAAAAAATCTCGAAAAGTAAATAGTGGAAGAAACAAGCGCATATATTTTTTATTCAAGTTTTGATGAAAACAATGAAAATATCCGGATCTACACGCTTTCATTTAATGAATTCATAACATTTTGAAATATTTTTGCTCCGCACAGAAGCGAAAGCAGTTATTCCGGGTCCATCGGACATTTATGTTAAACAGGGTAGCGAGGTTGTACTGACATGTATTGTTAGCCAAGGACCACATGAACTCGGTCAAATCTACTGGTTACGCGGTGAGTAAACCACTTCTACATGCATATTTAAATTACAATCAGCATTTTAAACGAGATTTTATCATGCAAACAACTGACGACTAATTCGGTCAAATCTTATCTGGTGTTAATCATCATTTCCATTTTTTTTTTCTCGCCAAAACGACACCGACCAAATCTTTTATCCGTTGGAATTTACATTTTTGATTTCAGGCAACTCAATGATCGACCCAAAAACGAGTTATCATTTAAATGATATTTTTGAATATCCGGATCGTATAACCATTTCCACTGAATCGACCGATGTGCTGCAATCCAGGTAACTTTTTCATTATTTATTTTTGAATTTATGATAAATGTAGTTGGCGAAAAAGGGAATGGTTCCTATCTAAAATAGATAACGATGGAAATTACCCGAATTCACGAATCAATTTCACAATTTTCACAATTAGACTGGCCACACACCCAAACACACCTTGTCATTTCGAGCAAAGTTGAACTTGGACAACTGAAAATAAAATCTTGTAAATCCAGAGGAGAATAAAAAAACAATGTGAAATTTATAATGATTCCCCGAAAATGTGTGAGTTGAGCTCTGAATTTCTGGCTATTTCAACGAACTCTTTCGGTTTTTCCAATTTCAAATGAAACCTCTTTTCTAATTCTGATGAAAATTAAACTTCTTCAACATATTCGAGCTGGGCAGATGCACTTTTGTCGCTCCATTGTGATCAGTCTATTCGTTAGTAGTTTGTTTCGATTATTTACTATGCCAGATGGAACCTGTTTGTTTGTTGTGTAAACCAAATCTGAGTTGGAGTCAGTGTTTGGATAAAAACTAGGTTACAAACGTTAGAGATACCGAATATTTTTACAGTATCCCTTTGCTCAGTATCAAGTTGTATTATTTTACTGCTGAATTCTGAATCGATTTTTTTTCTCCGTTCGTGTGTGCTTTTTTGGGGTGCTGCGTTGCTCATACTCGTTATCGGCTGGCGTGTGAAGATTAACAATATCCTCAGCAAGACTAGCAGATTCAGGTAATTATTCTTGCCAACCGACTACTGCAGAAGGCACCAGTGCAATCGTCCACGTTATAAATGGTGAGTGAGCACGCGTTTTTTCCATCATCCATTTTTCTGTTTGATTTTATGGAACTGTGTCTCTCTGTATTTCAGTGTGTGTATGTGTTGTTATTGCTTTAATATCATTCGTATGCTTTTTGTGTTGGCAAAACAGCCAAAATGGCACACACTGGATCGTTTTCGATTGGCCGCACTTTTCGGCTCCTGTCCATTCTCTCTCTCTCTCTCTCTCTCTCTCTCTTTCGGTGCGTGTGATGCGCCTCTCTTGATGTTTCGTTAGTAATCAGCTGTTTTTTTTGGGAATCATAAAATTTTTCGAGTTTCCTAGTTTTTGCTTGATGTTTACCTAATGGATGGGGTGTGGACATCATGTTTTAAAGCAATTTCATAGTTCACTCGTCCAAAATCTCGTCGTGCAAATGAAAAAAATGCACCCATTGGTCATTTCAACGAAAAGTCGATACATAAACAGAACATCTCTGGAAACGCTCACACAAATGTTCACTCTCAATCTCGTGAATGAGTAACACAAAACTAGTGAACAAGATGGAAATAGCGAGAGGGAGAAGAGGACAACCAGGCACTGCATTGCAGTGAATCTCGTGAGCGCGCAAAAGAGCTCCATAATTTATTTTAGTTTTGTGATTTGTGCGAAAGTATCTTTTTTTTTCTAGAAAAATTTCATATTGTGTGGTGAGAGAGTGTGTGTTGCGTCGGTATTCCAGTAGTTCAACGGGTTTCTGGATGTGTGAGCAAATTTCGCAGCTACAATAAAATCCATTTTTCTTTCTACATATATGCGATTCATTTTTAATTTGTTCCGAGTTATCTTTTGCTTTCGTAATGCATCATGCGAAAAGACCAAAATGCGAAAAAAATATCCAGTACAATTTGGAATTGTTTGTATTTTTCGCTCATTCTTTCTCGTCTATGTTGTTCTATTCCGGTGTGTGTGTTTTTTGCGTCAGTGCACGATGATGAAATGCATGCTTTTTAGTTGATAGTAATTACTAGATCAGTGTGTCACTGCGGATTTCAAGTACTCACTCTTCTGTTATTTACGTCCTATCTTTTCATTTTTCTTTCGTTCCATTCACATGTTCGACTGTTTATTGTCCGAAATGGAAATATCTTAGGTGAGCATCCGGCAGCGATGCAGCGAGGTTGCGCCAACAACAACATCAATCTATCTATTTTATTGTACATTTTATCACTATCACTTTTAATTCAATATTTGAACCGAATCCTGAGTACATTTATAGTATTACATGTGATTTCGTCGTATCGAAACCCGATCAACATCCATGGCACACCCCAAACGCTGTTACATTCCAACTATTTACATGGATATTCGCATGGAGCAGTGAAAAGCCCAATTTTGAATTTAAGATAAAATAAACCAATGCAGCACAGCAGACTCTGTACACCAACCAAACACAAACACATACACATTTTCCCCTTTTCTCGGCATTTTGTGATTTATAAAAATATATGGCAACGTTTTCGTAGGAATTGTAGCAATTAACTGAGAGAAGCGGAGAAGCAGAAGAGAAAAGTAAGAAATAAGCATGAAAAATGACATTTATACGAAAAGAAACATTTATGTAAATACATCGTTATACAACAAAATACACAATTTCATAATAAATCATATCTCAGAATCAATGTATGTTCTTGAATAGTACGGAGCAAAAATACGAATGCATCAACCGAAATTACACGAAATATGGAATATATCGTCGATTCGGATTTGTGTGCTCTATCAATTGCTAGTCCAAGAAAATTTATATGTTTTTAGCAAATGGAGAAATACAATTCATTTCAATCAATCAATTGATAGAATGAAACTATTTATATTGGAATACTTATACTTGAATGGCAATAAACTCAATGTATGTGCTGAAGACTGGTTTTTCGCACCGGTCTCTATCTCTCTATCCATACATCAAATCACTATATATGGTCCGGCTATCATGAGGTCGATTCTCCGAAAATGCACGAACCACACATTCTCTTCCTGTTCTGTTCCAATTTCGTCAAAGACTATTTTAATTATACCAATTAATTCATATTATTATTGATGATGATGACAAATATATTTATCATAAGTTGTAACACATAGATATATTGAATAAATGGACGAATAATAAAGAGGTTCGGACAAGAATAGTCGAATGTAGTAGAAAACAATCGATTTGTTTTAATCATAGCTCTTATTTTAATCATAGCTTTTCAATGGGGTTCACGGAATCGATTTAAATGTCATGTTACTGTCCAAATGCTATTTCTATAACAGCAATCAACCTGAAGGTAAGTACGGTTTATGCTGTGGGCCTTTTCCCAGTTTATCCTTAAATTTTGATCCAAAGAATTTATATTGAAAACCGAACAGGTGGTTTTCGATAACAACTTTAAATAGCTCGATCATATTTCAAAACGTCAGAGTCAGCTACTTCCGCTTGAGAGAACAATTTGCATGCACATTACACATATATTCAATTAAATATTGATGGAAGTCATAAATGGGCTACTGATTAGGTTTGAACCAATCTGAAATACAAATAGTCATTTTGAAGCCAAAATGTTTCAATTGAATAGTTATATCAGTTGGCCACAGTTTTACTAAATACAGAGAATTTATTAGAGAAAATTTTGCCAGTGGTGTATATTATAATCGGATAAATGGTTTCTAAAATCTATAGCTGCAGTCGCAAGTGAACACTGAAATATGAGCAGGTGTTGCAAATCGACCATAATAAGTTCAAAATTCCGATTAAACTGTCAGAATATGAAATTAAGCTGAAAAATAAATTCATTCAAAAATTATGTGTGAAAAATGCAACAAAAGCTTCATCGTTATTTAATTAAATATTGACTCAATCAAATGTGAATGGGGTTGGGAATTTGCATGAATTGTAAATAAGTTGATCATGTCAAATTGGCTTAAAAATGGTTATATTCAGTTGAATTTATGGAAACGTTCCATTGTTTAGAAAAAAATGTTCCATGATTATTATTGTATATTTTTTTTTGCTGACGTAGCAATGATGATAACGTAATTTTCATTAAAAACCGCAAAACGAATTTAACATGAATTTCAAATGTGATTGCATTCGCATGCTTTATAATAGCTTTGAATGAATGCAAAATGACGATGCGGAATAGAATTGACACACACACGCAAATGGATCGAGCGAGTAAAGTGTCGAGAGACAGAGCGGAAAAGGGAAAAAAAGTTGAATCAAACAAATAAAAAATTCACATCACACGCTAATTATGTTCGCTTTCATTCCTGAAGAGAATAAAAAGCTACAATTGTGTTCTTCTGCAATGGGTTTGCTGTTCCCGTTGTGTAATATCATTACGTATAGTCGGCACAACGTGCCTGCAAAATGGCACGCGTCAGTTGAGCCAGGTCTTCGAAAGCGGATGGAATAAATAACAAAAAAAAACAAACAATCGAAAGCATAATAAAAAAAAAAAACACATAGGAACCGGGGCAATTATTTTGTTTTTGTATGTGTGGACCGTGATGAATGTCAATTATTAAGGAAAAAAAATTAAATTTGTTCTGATTTGTAGATAATCTGGTCTTCGTTTGGATTTTGTGCGTCTTCGCAAGATAATGATTTACGACAGAATCAAGCAAATCGAATCGCACACTTTGGAAACGACTAGACCTCATTCAATTTGGATGCTAAATAAATGATTCCATTTTCGATAATTAATTACCCTTTTTAGACTAATATGCATTTTGTTTTGGTTTGAAATGGCATGTTCAGCTAGACAACGGTACACTATGCCATGGCCATGAACTGTGCGACGATTGGGTCGATGGTGAAAATCTCACAAATATTAATCATTTCAGTGTATCGCTAAAGCTCCACCAAAAACGGTTATTCTGTTCACAAAGTAGCGGCATTCAAATGCTCTTAGAATGAATTCATTTCATAATAATTGTGCTACTTTTTTCTGCTGCCATTTTTTGTTATACGGTAAACCAAACCATTTCTCGCCCCATGTGTGGTACAACTTTAATAATGAATCCACCGATACTACTGCATCAAGCGCGCAAAATATATAGGTTAACAAAAATAAAGCAACTCATAATTATGTATCCGAAGTGTGGTGTTCGCATGCTGGTTCACGGCACGCGAATAATTTAATTAAACATTAATTGTGATTTGATTTATTATTTTCGGCGTGAATAATTCACACTGCAATAGGGAATAAAATGTAAATAGCTAAATAGTTTCACACTAAATGCACTGAATTTGTGTCACATGTATTTTGTTTTTGTGACAGTTTTTTTGAAGCGCTGCTCAAATAATTTTTTATGAATCAAAACAATTAATTCCGTTAATTTTGTACGTCAAAAATGTCACTCAAATGTGACGCAGATGCACGGGATAAATCGATGAAGAAATCTTAAATCAGTTTTCATTTCCAAGTCAATCTGATCTCAAATAACTGTGCATTTCCCGGAAAAAAGAAACCCTCACTTTTTCACACAGTGAAATTCATTCAGGAATTTCTAGAGAAAGAGTCTGGAATACGAATGGATGCAAAAGTAAACGGCAAAACGAATCGAATATCAAAATCATAATGAATGAATGATTTTTCTATCATCTTTATCTATGATCCGTGCAGCAAATGCCAATAATTCGTTATTTTGCACGACCGTGTCGGTTTCAACCATTTTGTGTGAACAAAAATGAAGGTAATTCATCATTACTTATTGGTTTATTTCGGGCAAACATATTTATCATGATGGCGATGTGTCAAAGGGATGTTTCACCATTATCCATAACAAGCGATAATTTTTATTTAAGCGATTGCCTGAGGAACATTGCTGCGTTAACGAACACATTTGAACGCATTCTGCGATACAAGAAGCATAGCCAAGATGTTGGGCGGTGTGCATCTTACTTCATTCCATTCGCACTGCGATGTAATACTTTTGCTAACGCGAGCTATTTGTGAATACTCTCAAGGCAAATCGAGTATCCGACGGCTTATCGGCGTAAGGGCTTTTGTCCGCAAATTGTTTCTTGGGTTGAAATCGAAATCTTCAATCTGCGAACGAACAATCGTTGTTTTTTTAATGATTATCTTTCCTAATCGTTTGCACTCAGGAACAATTCATTAGTAATAAATTGCGGATATCGAGTGGGAAATTGAAAAATTCACTGCATTTCTCACGATCGATGGACAGTGCATTGATATTTTATGCACTCAATTAAATTCTTTTCTTCATTCAATCAGTGTAAGTGGCGCTCGCTGAATTTTACATTTTCTGCTGAGGACAACCCGAAAAAAGCAGACGTGTCGCTCTCCCTCTCTTCTTCGCATTCCAGCACAAGCATTTAAACAAATCAAATGTTGAAGCTTAATGTGTACTTCAGCCTGAAGTATATTAGCTGGTTGGCTCTTCAAGTAGAGATGAATAGACTTGAAATCACGATGGAAATGCTGGAAAACGACTTTTAACATTGGCATTGGATTCAATGTTTGATTTTTATTCTACTGTTGATGCGAGCAAATTGAAGCTATCGGGATTTCTTCAAGCAAACATCAAGCACTCTCTACAATCAGTTCAATTGTCACGTTTTTTTTGGTATTATCTAGAAAATTACTGCGATAGAAAACTATTCCTCAACCCGATGGACATCAAGTCAGTTACAGAATTGTCAATTAATTATTAGATGTAATAATGACCCATTTTTGCGATGTAAAATTCTTTTTGGAGGTCTTGTTTTCATAACAAAAATCCATATCAGACAGAAATCTTACATTCATAGAAAAATTTACGATAACAAGGATCCGGTTTCATAATTTGAATTTCCCAGGAAGCATTTACAATAAGGAAATATGATTGCTTCCGTTAACGGCAATTTAAAATCTGTGCATCCACTTTTTTTGTCGAGAATAGCGCTGAATAATGAGCTGGAAATGAAACGAAAAAAGAATAAAAGAACGTTAAACCATATATGCTGTGGATTTCGGATGAAACAAAAGAAGCAAAAGCACGTATTAACTCTTGCTGTGCGAGACAAACACAAACACAAACACACACGTTCCAATGTAATCAGAAAAATTGTATCCAAAACTGTATTTTTGTTGTGTAGAATGAATACTTCACATTGCATTCATCATTTAACATCGCAGCAAACGAGCATTTCATATTTATTTTTCTGCTGAATTCGTCGTTTTCTGTCGTTTCCTTTTATTTACCGGTATTTGTTTAATTTTTTGTTCGATTCGGCTGGTGGAATTGTAGTCATCGAAAGCAACGTGCATTATGAAACTTTATGAGGCCACAATTTATGTTGTATTTATTTATTGTATAAACGAATGGTTTGTTCGTCGTTTTTTGGGTCGAACGCACGTTCAACGCATAACAAATTCCGACTAAAAAAATTTCTAGAATGAAAAAAGGAAATGCTCAATATCGACGTCGTCATAAGAGAATACTGTCGTTGGCATGGAAAACAATTGTTTCCAATGAAAGCGACACACACTCACGCACACGATGTCTGATGATGATGCTTCTTAATATTTTACTTTTGATCATGACTTCCAAAGTGATGCATACATCCCGAACAGAAAATACAAAGCATACAGAGAATGAAAACAACTTTAAAAAAAAAGACATATTGGAAAAAACATGCAAAATTACACACACTTTTGTTGCTGCTACCTACATCACTAAGTGCGCATGCACGCATGCATGAAGATTGCCTTTGAACTTGGCATAAAACGATTAGACGGGGTTGATACCAAACTACAAGGAGAATGGAGCAACACACGAATATGAACGAAACGCGTGCAATGTTCTTCCTTTGCACATATATTCCATAAAAATATGTATTTATCTGGCGCTCTTTTTGCATTGACAATGGATGAGTGTGTTTGCGACATGTTGCTTTGTTTGGCATCATATTTCATATACCATGCCGAATATCCGATTATTTTATTGGGAAGCCTCGATTGTCACGGCTAGAATATAGCATCGGGAAAAAAACGCTAATAATTTGGATTGGATTTGTCCCCGTCGACGATTCTCTCATAACCGAATCTTGTGTTGCTTTTTCATATCGCTCCGTAAAATTTCCATAAACGAAAGTGATTTGAAATATGTGCGTGAGAATGAGGCGCGGGGGAATCTATTGAGAGCCGAGAGTTGAACGACAGAAAAGAGGTGCCTATTTTTATATGTTATGTTTTATGATTGCGGCACGCTTCGCGAGAACAATGTGCTTCCAATCGATAGAACGATTGCTCGACACAACTTTGCGATAACACAATCACAATAAATGGAAATCGAACAAATTGATGATAAAGACACGAGAAAAGCCTGATAATAACACCGCAATTTTCTTTTATAACTTTCGATATTTTTGCGGTGCGTTTCATAGAGATTGATCTTGGTTTTCAGCACACGAACGACCCATGAACATTTTGAAAGCGTCTATCTGATCTGAGCTTAAACGGTATCAAATCCAAAAATGTTTTCGGCGAGCCTTCAACAGATTAACAACCATATTCAAATTTTCCGCCCGAAACACAGCCGATCAGGCACACACTCACGCAAAGCGGTCAGCTAGACTGCCAAACAACAAAAGCAATCAACAAAAAACTAAAACAATAATTTAAAACTTTTCCACTTGATGCTTTTATTTTAATAGTGTTATGTAAACTTTAAACGCATTGTTTGCGAGAATGCATTGCTTCGAGGCAATGGTTCTTCACAAAATTTACTTGATTATGTGTTCGGGATTCTCATGCGGAACACCGTTTTTGTTGATGTAGCTTTTTGACAACATGTTAAATGTTTAAACAATCATTTGCAAGCAGAAAAATGTATTACGTTTTTCCGGTTCACTCTCATTTTCTCTTTTCCCTTTCTTTCTGTCGAAATCGTATTCATTTGGGTTGCTTGAAAACATGTGAATAACAGTAATGCTCATAACTTATGCACCGACAAACTTATTAACCAACCAATTTTTGTTTAGAATTCGGATTACGAATTTACGCTATGAACCCGTATATTGCTGCTGTTTTCCATCCGAACAATCTTTTCATTTCAGGAAAAAAAGGCAACGAATGTGTAGTTTTATATTTCAGTTTTTGTTTATGATCTGTTTTGGTGCATAGCTCCGGATGTCACACATTTACATGCACAAAGTACATGACGAAAATGAAAAGAAATGCTGAATTATGTTGTTTAAAGTTCGTTTGAATCAGCAACTGTCACAACCGCATATACAACATTCTCCTTCAATTGAAAGTGATAGACAAGTAATAATAATATTCGCATCCACCCAGATGTCTGGTCCCCGAACACAACACAGAACTCATGTGAATCTGCGAGGCAACACAGGCGTCTAACCGTCTTTGCCAAACCACATTTAGCCAAATGCACCTCACATTTTACGTGATTTTTTCTCTTTAATTCCTAGGTATTTCATGTATATTTTTAATGTATTCCGGGAAGTAATTATACACGCCGCGTATACATTTTGTTCTGCCTAATGCCATAGTTTTTTCTTATTATTTCTTGCGCATTTGCATTTGTCGAATCAGCGGTGGTGGTGGCAGCAAAACTTCTCACGCGAATTCCGCATTTTGTGCGATTTTAATGTTGTTTGGCGTGTGTACGCGTGTGCGGTCTCAATCTTTTTGTCCCTGTTCAAAACATTTGAATTTTTCATTTTGGCCAGAATGAGCGCGTGTGTGAATACGCGCGTGGCTGTTTGTCATTTTCACTGTTTGCTATTTTTGCTGTTTGCTGTTTTCCAATTGGATTTTCGTCACGTTCAGCAGTCGAGTTTTGTTTCGCAAACATTCTATTCATGGCATTTATTTGGTTGACTGCGTTTGATTGTATAATACATACGAAATGATGATAATGATGATGATGACGATGATACACTTCAATTTGAACAATGAGCTGACAGCATACTTGCCGCCCGCCCGGTTCGCTGAAAATCCCATGCTTTGATCGCAAACGATAATTTAATATTTCAAATATATTTGCGGCCTTGCGCCGGAAGCATTGCAATGCACCGATGGCGTGCACATTGTATTAGCAATCAAAATTGTATGGATTTTGTCATATGATATGTTTTGGTGCCGTATATTTAGTTCATGAAATGCCAATGGCGGGTGCAGTATTCGCTACCGGCGAAATACGAATTATTCAACAAATAATTCTAATTTGGAGTGAAAATGATAGAAACTCAATCGTGATTCCAAAATTGCACATGCAACTCGACAAATTCAATGCATTTTCATTACACACAGTTCGTCGATATCGAATTGCAACGAATTCGCATTGTGATTGCATTGAGCAGCGCTATCGTTAGATTTTGCCAAAATGCTTTTGGCACTAGAACGACCATGAAAAATTGCGCTCAACATAAAATTGGCACAACATTTGAAATGAAAATGCTCAAAATGCAAAATTGTATGTGGGCAACGACAACGATTTTCGACACATTTCAACACAAAATATCTTTTCATTGGCTAGATTTTTGAAATATTCGGTGGTATTGCGGCCGCTAATTAATAATGATAGCTGATTAAAGTCTAAATATGGTTATTTCAACTGCGCCAAATGATTTTTATGCGATTTAAGCTGGAATACAATATATTATATCACTGGATTCCAATGTGCCTTTAGCCAGCTTTCCATTCGATGTTATTTAAATTCTTCTTTTCGAATTGCTATTAAAAAAAATGAAAAATACAAGTCACATCATTTGATTCGGTTTCGGAGCCCTGGCATCCGATTCGGTGAAAAGGCAAAAGTGTACGCGGCAAATACTGATTGAAAACATCGGAAAATGTATCGAATTTCTCCATTGAAATTGAATGTTGCATTTTCGCTGTGTCAATAGAAAAGATTTGGTTGACAATTCAGAGTTTTCACGGGTTTTTCGTTGACTATATTGCTCGATATGTATTTTGATATCAAAAGAAAATTAATCAATTGAAAATCCTATAAAAACTCACTTATTCAAAGAATTTCGGAATGGAATATGTGGGCTTTTAAATGTTAGAAAATCTATTCACAATATGAAATTAAATAGAGAGAATCGTTTGAGTAAATAAAAAATTGGATGATTTCAAAAAGTCCTATTATGACGCTGTTGTGGCGAGTGTAAGAGAATAGCTCTTTGCTGTTGGCAAATGCGAATCATTGTGTGAACGCAGCACATAACATTATCAAATTAATGGTAATACGAGCAAAAACTACAATTTAAATGTTTTCACTTCGAAAGATTGCTCAACGTAATTCGACTTGAAATTCGATGTGTTCAAACAAAAGCACGAAAGCAAGCAAATTGTTGCTTTTCTATGGATGTTGTTGTGGTTTCTTGTTGAAATGCAATCCATTCGCATCCATGCCACTTTTCCATCCGCATTTCGCTTGTCCCGAATTGTTCGCTCTTCTTATTGTGTATATGTGTGCGTGCTAGTGCATTTGCTTTGCCAACATTGTTTGCATGTAAATATTAAGTAAATTGCATGCGAAATTGAGAGCATCAAATTGTCTGGGTACGACTCTGTTGAGACTCATAACGAAATATTGTGTGCACTGTTCAAATTGCTAAGTAGAAAATTAGTACTTTATTTGATAAATTCAACTTTAGATGGAAATACATGGAATAGTTTGCACCGACATTCTCACAGACACACACACATCGATACAGTGGATGCAGGCCCAACGCTTTATTTTAATGATATAATCATGAATGCCCGAAAAGTAAATGGTGGTTCGACAACGAGAAAATATTACACACAGATTCAATTTTAAATGCATTCTCACAACTGTGTTTTGCGCCATTTCATTTATTCAATTACAAGTGAAAAGTGCAGCGCGAACACGAAATTGATTGTTGACGCGCGCTGGCGTAAATTGTCGCACGGAAGCATTGAAACATGAACAAAGTGCTAAAATGAATGAAATGATGGAAGAGCACGTGTAATCCTTTTGAATAAAGATATGGCGCAGAGAAAGAGCGAATGCGCACGCCATTAAAACCATTTTACTCGAGAATTTTGAAGTATGTTTGTGTTTTCAGTGTTAATTTAATTACGGTATTCTAAAGATAAATGGCAGATAACTAACCTGAATCCGAACGTTATATTCAAGCGAAATAATGTTCGAAAGAGAGAGAGATAATCTTCGGTAATATCACATCTACGCACATTGACGAACTATTTATATATGAAACCATTTGGAGAGAAGCATCACTAAGACCGAGTCTATCTATTGAGCTCAAGATATGAGACTATTGAATCTCACGCTATGCCTCTCTTTCTTTCGCTTGCGTGCTACCCCACTGACGATTTCTACTCAGATTAATTTGAAAAGTGACAATGGTGTTAATGTGCATTACAAACATAAACACACTCTTACGCACACGTACCAAAAACAAACTTGATGACATTCCGTAACTGTATCATTTTGAAAAGCACTCTGTCTCTCTGATGTGTGAGTGTGTAGCAATTGTAAGGCCATTTAAATGCTCGAATCTTCATATGCCTGAGCTTGAACATTCACACTACAAAATACAATTTATAATCCAATTTGAATGAGCTTTCTTAGCGCGTATGTTTTTATAGCTAAGCGGTTTCTTTAGTGCTATTAAAATAGCGATAGCGACACCAAATACAAACATTTTCGCAGAATAATTGTGTGCGTAATTTCTCTCAACTGAGTTGAGCATTTTGAAGTGCTTGAAAAAGAGAATAGAGAACGAGAGAGAAAGAAAGTAATTGTTGATTTAAATTTTGCAGTGAGATTGAAAAAGAATGAAGGTGTGACATTTTGTAGCAATGCCACTTGTCAGTTCCAACTGTACTGCTGCCAATTGATGTGCAGTGCTCCAAGTTATGGTCTACAAAACTACAAAATGGAATCCAATCTCCAGCTAAATGCTATTCTAACGCAATCCATATATTCCCCAAACAGCGATATTTGTAATTTGCGTTGAAATTGTAATGGATCCTTTTCAAATGTTTGCATAGTTCTCACAGAACAAACCATATCATTATTGGTAGAGCATGTGTAGCAATTGCAACACACACACATAATAATCAATACTCATTGACCGAAATGGACTTGAAGTGTTTGACCATTCAGTTCAGAGTGAATCCTCTGATTAGTCCAACCTCATTGCAAACTAAAAACATTGATCTCTCTGCGAGACTGCCCGATTGCTCGGCCAAATGTGGAGCAAACAAGCCGAACTGCAGTTCGAGTTAATAAAGCGATTGTGTTGGGGCAAATTGAGTAGTAATCCAATAATGAGCCGTTTTTATGAACAAAAATAGCCAATTCATGCACCGAACGAGATTGAACGGATCGAGCGCTGGAACGGTCGAGCGCCAATATGAACAAGTGTATAGCGATAATCAAAAAGATTTTCCAATAAACCTGTTACATTTTATTTATATGCACAAACAACATGATTGGCATAAGCATCGCTTGCAATGCAATGTAAATGTGCCCATTTGTTCGGCTAAGTCCACTCCGTTGATTGAATTTAGAGCTATTTTGCACTTGAATGTGAAACATTTGAGAAAGAGGAAAATGCACTCACAAACTATGATCCAATTTGAGGCTTTAGAAAAGGTTGAGTAAATAAAAATTGTGAACGATATAGTGGAAGATGAATGGCAAATATCATGTGTTAGTATTTTGTCCTCACATAGAAATTTTTTCGGTGGATTTAATGCAGGAAATCCTTTAGAATGAACGTGTACATGTCAAATCATGTAATATTTCTACAGGGCCTTCATCTAAACTTTCATGAAGATGCGAAACCTTTCGTATGCTTGACTGCTGTCAAATTGACAGCGTCAATGTCGTTTCTTGCATGAATCTTATGAAAACTATACATGAAACTACTGCCGAGGTTTATCATGTAAGCACCTTTTCTCGAGGGATTCCTGTAGTCATTCACCGGAATAAATTCTCCGTGCAGGACGTGAAATTAATTATGTTCAGCATCCTTAAATTTAACAAGAGAAACCATGTGCCTTACAACGAGCCAATACCATAAAATCACACAAATTCTTGGTCATTTTTCGTAACCGACAAACATCATTGCAAAACCTTTCAAATAGCATAATTTTCAGTCGAATTCAGCACATGCACATACATGGACACAATGTCACATTATTATCGACGGCAACATTATGGGCAATTTCGGGGTGCACATAAAAGTAGCTTCATTAAAAATTGCTTCAATTTTCCCCGACAAAGTTTACTTGAATAATATGTTGCCGCCCGGACTTATCCCGATACATGCACGTCGATATATGTCACTAAAATATGGAGGACGGAAGAGGAAAAGAGTAAATGCTTACCGAAAATGGCCGATCATGCAATACTTTATGATACCGTTCACATTGATATATGAAGACTGTGTGCTTTCGGTCGATACACTTGGCCAAAATATATGAGGATATATTGGTTGTGTGTCTTTCAGGCTTTCTCCATTGCAAAAACCTGCTGGACATCGTTGGATGCCATTTAATGTTTATATGGACCTTTGCATTCACCCATTCAGAAAGAGATCTGCATCTATTTTGGCATGCAAATGAAGATTATATATGACCATAAAAGAAAATTGGTTACGATTCCTGCATACTTATTACCTGGTTATTATTTATTCACCATGAAAATTACGAATCATCACTTGCTATACACACGCACACACTGACTATCTCTCTCTCTCTTTCTCTCTTTCTCTCTTTCTCTCTCTCTCTGTAGCTCTTCTGCTCTCGCACATCCAACATTTTATCAAAATCCGTAGTCTAACAATGAAAATTGCTTTGACCCATATTAAGGCTGTCTCTTGGAAGTGATTTTCGTCCATTGTTTACATCCAAGATGTCTCTTTCCATTTGCCTTGATATATCGCAAACAAAACAAATCACAGCCCAGCCACCATTCATTGCACTTGATGTTCATTGCTGCAATTAATATTTTCCTTGGTTTCATGGGCCCCATTTTGTGGCACAATCTTTCAAGATTGTTTGGGTTGTTATCGTAGTGCTTCGGAAAACGTGATTCTTTCCTTATTTACATTGAATTTAGCTAAAATCCAAACAAATGGTTTGACCCACATAGAACCCAAATGGATTCCTTGGAATGAGAGGAAAACAAGCCATTTTCTCTCACAAGAAAATCACAAATAACTGTGTAGAATCGTGCGCTATAATTATTAATATATCAACTATTATTTTTCTATTCAAGAGTATTCGTAGCGCTTGAGTTGGTTCTGATACACCTGCAGAAATACAATCACATTGCTGTGAATCCAGTGAAGTTCAGAAGAATCGTGAAGTTCACCTGTTGCCATGGAAATTAATCATTCTAATAAAACTTGGCGGAAATGTCCCTTTAATTGATCCCCTTGTTCATTAAATGTCATTTATAATCATCTTATTTTGTCACGCATCGTTTTGTTCGCTTAGGGTGAAAACGGGACGCATATTCGAACAATGGTATTCTGTTTGTTTCAGGTGATCAGATCCCTCAAAAATTCAGCGTTTATATGTCGATTATAGTTCTAACTATGCGCACACATAAATATCTGTGTAGATGTCAAACGTAATAAAAAAGCAGCATTCAAGTGGATACATATAATGCAATAAAGTTTCAAAATGTGATACTTACAAAACGAGCGGCATCGTAAGTTATGCGTTTCAATCTTTCGTAAGATTTTTAGTATAAAATACATTTTTTGCTATGTGTGTACACTTGAGTATTACGTTTGAAAATTCAAGCTAGCATAATGTTTTGTTTGACAACTAACTCTGCACCATTGTTAGAGTTAACAAGAATATTTAAGAATCATTAGAAATTCTTACGGTAATATAATTTTACAGGATAAAATATAACAAATATATCGAATTTCAAATCAAGCCATTTGGAATAGAATTATGCTCCTGGAGTTGAATTTCAGCGAATTTGATAATAATGATGGTTCGTGTTCATACATTGTATGCCTAGAATTAGGAGCGAACATTGTATTATAATATCAGCTGCATATTTTTGGTAACATGAAACTCTTCCTGGTTTACAAAAATGTTCGAAAAACTTCGATGGCAATATCAAATTTCTTTGAATCAGACAAACCTACAGACAAGGTTTTCTTATCTAATATCTGAGTAATATTTTAACTGAAAAGGCACAATAATGAGTTTTAATCTTACAAAATACGATCAAATTCGCTGTTGTGAAGAATCAAAGAGGTTTATCGGATTTTGCCATGTAAAGGCGGGAAATGAAATTGTGTTTTTTTGGAAATATTTGAACATTTTTCCTGGTGAATATGTGAGGAGAACCCGAACGAATAACAAGAACTGAACAAATTGCAAGCGCATTTTGAGATAATTTATCCGTACACTGAAC
The DNA here is from genome assembly GCA_028476595.1 of Obolodiplosis robiniae. Lineage (NCBI taxonomy): Eukaryota > Metazoa > Arthropoda > Insecta > Diptera > Cecidomyiidae > Obolodiplosis > Obolodiplosis robiniae. The sequence continues at coordinate 3,004,005 of CM052014.1, forward strand.
AAATCTGGTAAAGCACAATGAAAACCGCACTTTTGATGCATGCATCGAACAGATTTAAATAGGTATTGAGTAAAAGCAAACAAACAAATGCCTTGAGGGAGAGAACGAGAGTTCCAGCGATGAATTTTCGTTCGATAATGATTTCATATGCATGCATAAATTCGGATTTGACGTTCAATGATTGCGCCAAATGTAATTGTATAAACACACGCTTGATGTGCCAAAATGAAGTGCAACGTCTGCTCTAATAACATTTAATTGTTGCTCATGTGGAATTCCGGTTGGCTGTGAAAATCGATTTTCAGTTTGTTCAAATATGTTTGTGGTCAATCTGGTATCCATTGCATTCAACATCTAATTAAATTGTGCAAGTATGCGAGAGCATTGCTGATGAGACACAAAATACCGTGCTAATCTGATTTGAATGGCATTTCAAGCGACGCTATCGATAGCGAAATAATTGTGGATTGAAAGGTTTTTGTCGTTGCCGTTTTGACAGTCATGAAATGTTCACGCTGCACTCACCGAGAATTGAAGCCGAAAAATCCATTAAACGCTGTTGGTTTCGGCGGTAATGATCCCACCCAGATAAATTTCACCGAAATATAACTACGAGAAATACACTCGAAATTTATGGCTCAATTGCTTCGGTGGATTGTTCCCCAAGTTGTCTAAACATATGCTTCGACGGGCGAAATGATTACGCTATATTTTCAATGAAATTGTTTGAACCTCATATAACAGAACGAGCAACAAACGGCAGACAATGATTTTCGCACTGACTTTCTGATTATTATCTGATCAAACAGACGAGGTGACTAACAAAAACTTATCAACATGTCGTTTACATTAATTGAAAGCCATTTATCTTGGCAATGATAAACGCAGTACTTGCGAAAAACTAATCACCTCGCTCGAGTTTGATCATAAAAAAACCACGGTTTTTCAATTTCCATCAAATGCTCAAAGTTTTCAATTGCGGAATAAAACGGTGGTTCAAACATGTGAATGATGATTTTTATCGCATCTCCAACCATGACGTCTCATTAAATCGATAAAATCCCATAGTTTTTGGTTCGTACTTAATTTCCATTACCTGGCATTCATCTTCAAGACTATCATACTATTTGACAGGCAATTCCATAAGATTTATACACATTTTGACAAAGTAAAATCATTTTCGTTTTCCCAAAAAAAAGTTTTTTAGCTGTTGGAGTTCACAGGTTCGGTTAATCGAGAATGGAATAGTTGTTGCTACCATTTGGTGTGTTCGTTCAAAATCCATGGCTCAGCCTAAATTAATTCGATAATCCGGGTATGTTTGTGCTATGCATAAATGACTAATTAACCTTCGCTCAGGTGAGATACACAAACTTACACGAGCATTTTGCGTTCAATGGAATAAATTGACCAGATTATGAGATTGTGCGTTCACTTTCAATTTTCGGATTTTCATTTGAATGAAAACTTCCTTTGTTCGAAACAATCTTCAACATTTCGATAATACGATAATATTTTCATTCTACCATTTTATTCAATGATGACACAATTCAATTGAGATATTCATTTGAGATAGCTCCGTTTTACATTCAAATTTTAAGGTGTGATCACAAGTATTTTCGATTATTACTTTCGCTGCCGGAACTTTTATTCTGTTAAATTCGAGGCAACCACACGAACCCGATCGATTCAGCTGGAAATTCAGAATGTGAGAAAAATTCAAATGAATTTCATTTGATTTACGATGATTCATTGAAAATAACTTTGAATGATAATAACTTCACTAAATATTCAATTCAATTATTGGGTGTTATAAGCCATATGAATCATGCGGAATTTCGATATCTCAAATGAATTTAATCGAATCAGAGCAGCATACATTGTTCCCAATGTGGCAATGATAACAATTGATGGAATGTTGGTTATTCACACAGAGAATTATATATGTACTTATGCTTTAATATCCATATATCCACCACCCTTCAATGTATATCGTATTAAAATATCCCATTGCAGAATGTGGCCGCATGAGTGACTGTATTATCAAGCCACAGCACAGATTAAGGAACGTTTGAATTATGCCATGACAAATTCAAATCTTCTTGAAGTGGTTGAGCCAAAATGAGAATTCATAAGCCACAATTTGTATTGTATTTGCAAATATGGAAATCTTCATCGAGCTATTGAGCTCAAATGCCGCATTCGGTACGTTTTCTGTAATATTTCAAATATTAATTGACTATATCAATTCTTGCAGTGCTACATTTTTTACAATTGATTAAACATTCACTGAAAATCTGCGGAATTCAAACACTTTTACTACTAATACGAGTAGTTAATTATTGATAATTATAATACAAAATGATTCGCAATTGTTATTTTCGAATCAAATTCCAACACATTTCTATATTTGACTCAATGCGGTCTGAATGTTGCAAATTGTCCTGACAAAGTACAAAATCACTAGCTTCCGAACAGAAGAATTTCGTTATTGCAACGAATTTGCAGAACGAAAACTTTAAATTGATAGGGATTATTCAATGATGCCAAAACTTTGTGAGCTTCAATTGTATTTGTTTGAAGAACCTCGGAAATCGATCAACGAAGCAAATATATTCCGGATTTATTTAATAAATAACAATCTATTGCGAGCAACCATACTACGAAGTTTAGAAGTTTCTTTATTTAAGTTGGCGTTATTAATACGGAACATTTTGTGTGAGTTCCAAACAAGCATCGAGTCTCATACATTCTGACAGGCAAAATGTTCGTTGCGAAGTTTCAACAGCATCTAAACATTATCGAATGATTAAAATGAATATATATAGAATATATTCTATAGACGAACAATCATAATTTAGCTTTGACATGTTGGACGCAAATAGTGTTGTGAAATGAAAGCAAAGCAACCGGCTAATACATGCAACGCTGAATATTGAATGCCAACACAAAATCGCTTGCCTAAGTCTCGCGATACGATCGAATGTGATGCTAATTTGCATACGGAAATTAATATATTTAGCATTTTAAATGATGGAACTTGAACATTTATGCAAAATTATAGACAATATCAATATGCTTGATGTGTTACTACTTATGGAGATAATGCTGCATGTGGACAGATAAGTTGAGACGTGTAACGCATAAGCGTACCTTTCTCTCTCTCTCTCTCTCCCTTTCACCTTGTCTCCCACACTCTCTCACTTTCTCTTGTCGATGCGAAATATCAAAATATTAAAAATAATTCTAATCATAAAAGAATATATGTGATGAAAATGATTTGAAGCCATCAGTGGAAAAATTAAAATAACACACGATTGAGAGCATATAGTGCTGTTGAGAATGCAATTAGGTCAGTCCATTCAGCAGATTGGATAACTGATTACAAACTACAAACTAATTGGTTAATTTGCAATTGAATCGAGCGCCAGCAATGCAAGTTGATTCAGGCGATTCACTAACATTTCCGTCCATAAAAAAAATATCGTTCCCATTCTAATGCATTAAGCTTGAATTGAAAAATTCATAAGCTACATTTGGAAGTTTTTGAAACAAATAAAACGTTTTAATGGGAATAGTAGACGTGTGTGTATAGTATTCAAATGAAGCTAAATCGATTTCCAAGATGATGGCAGGTATAGCCACATTTCAACTGATAACTGACAGTGGCATTCAACTCTTCCGAATCGGCCGGTTGCGCGCAAAAGAACAATCAACTGAATCGATTAGCCATAAAACCGAATGCAAGTTAAACACTGAAATACATTCAATTTGAATAAAATATATATTGAGTGCGATGAGGCAGGAAATTCGATATCAATGCGAAAAAGATTAAGACCCAAACGAAATCAATGAATTCAACCGTAATTTAGCTTTATGCGTAAAATCCTCACACAGCATTTGAATGTTTCATGCGTAGCATTTTCATGATGCAAATTTCGAAAAGAGAAAAAAGCACAAACATACAGAGATAGATAGAGACACATTTATTGGACCTGAATGGCAGCCTAATCGATTTTTATGACGAGAATATAAACGTGTCGATGTAAATGTCGAAATAGATCTCTTCATATCTCGTTCACTTTATATTGAAATGAAAAGTATCCGTTGGCTTTGTTTGCATTGATGCACGCCATTTGGGCCGGAGTATTCGATCGTTTTATGCAACAAAATTATAAGGACGGAGCCGGAGCAATAAAATGAAAACGTTTTCGGGCGTAAAATGAAAAGGAGAAGAAGAAGAAGCCGAAAAAATAGTAATGAGTTGTCAGGATTTGCATTCCGTCTTTATCGCGTGCGCACGTGTCCATTTCAAACGCTTCGCTTCCGGGATTTTCAACACGCGATTCTTTCAAACAAACACCTGACATACATTGACCGACCACTTTTGAGCACGATACACTTCAATCGGTTTTCCTTTCAACCAACCGTTCCACAAAATGGCTTTTTATTTCGGCGTATCATGTAACATGTTTTGATATCAAATCCGTAAAAGTTTACGACAGCACTTCCGCCACTTACAATGCCATTTCGTACATAAACTTTCACCTTTTTTTCATCATATTATGTACCTCATATATGACTATTTAGCATAATCCGAAACGTAAGTATCTAAGTGACAGAGAACGAGACAGTGGCCAATGCAAAAGATGTTCAATGCAGAGACATAAAAATGACAGATGTTTTCGCCATGAAGTTCATCTAATGTTATTTTGAATCGTTATGTCTTTTGAGCTAAGCTAGGATGCTCAAAAAGAATTTTAGTTGAGTTGGAGCCGGTGCTTGGTGATGGAATTCAGGGGAAATGTAAACGAAAATTAAATATCACTTCGTCATTCCTTCGTAATCACTTTGACTAAACGAAATTTTTGGACGAGCGAGTTGTAAACGTTGCGGAGAAATCAAATTAAGAATGCTTCATTGTGGACATGAGAATCTTGGGACTATGGAACAATTCACAACAATATAATAGTTGCTCTATTCCAATCAGTATCATCATTTACTATTTGAATAATATGCACCAAAAAGTCGAAAAGCTATTAAAAGGAACACATTGTGCTTTCGACTAAATACAACCATTTAAAAAAGGTTTTTCCCTACTTTTCTTCGTATTTCTTTTGTTATTTCGTCATTGGATAATGTTTCACACATTGACTGCGCCGCACATTCAATTTGACTTTGTACTTCAAGCTATAATCCCAGTGATGCCATAAGGACGACAAAGAGACGACGTCTTCAATTTTCCCAGTGCAATCATCGCCAAGAGATGGAGTGAAATAGTTAAAATTGATCGTGTACACGCAATATGTGAAGGTGCTTAACGATAATGTGTTTTCTCTTTTGCTTCCCGTTCTATCAATCTCTCGCTTTTCTTTTCGTCACCACTTTCCAATTGTTTGCGCCGACACATTTTTCTGGGTTTGCCTCATTTGACCCTCCACCTTACGATTACCATGCAAAATAGCTTGAAATTATTGCAATCGCATATTTGCCGTTTGCCGTCTTGCGACGCTGAGCTGTCTACAGTAGTGTAATTGTATGACGCCATTGTGCGTCACGTGAAAAGAATCGAGGGGCGGCCAAAGCAATTTCGTTCACTGTATCGCAACAATGAAAACGACAAAAGTTCCACTTTAATGATGATTGCCTTTGATAAACTATACACACGTAAAATGAATTTTAAAACTTATACACGATGAATCGACCCTTACAGTCGCCACATTCTATCTTTCTCTCTCTCTCTCTCTCTCTCTCTCTATTCCGCCCTGTTTTCTGCTAGCTCGCAACAGCTGTCTTTCACCCACTCTCTCACACCCGCTTCTTCTCTCTCGTCCCGAGTGCAAATCATAAGAGGGTTACACAAAAAGAGATTATATGCGACAAACTGATTACGATTAAGGTCACGACTAACGGCAAAAACGGCCAAAGAATGCCATTTGCTGAATTTATGCATGCGAATCTATTACAGGGACCGTTTTTCAGTCTCTTTCTATAATATATCTCACAGTATGTGTGTGCCGTATCCGAAGAAAGAAAAAAATGTAATGACATTTCCGTTTTTGCAACTCGATGTGAATCAACATTTTCTGTTTGGGAAAACACTTGCACGGACGAGCAACATTTAACGGTTAACACAAAAATATGACGAAAGCGAAGAAAAAATGTGCAAAAAATATGAACTCGAACTTAATGACTTGTGAAATGTAAAATTAGCAACGCTTTTGTTGAATGAGCATTTGTACCTCGCTGATCTCGCTATCTCCATTGTTTGCACTGCGTTGACAACACTTGATCTATACTTTTGTGATTGCATTAAGTTCTTCAATTCGGTAATTTCAAGATTTCTATTCAAACTATCTCAATAATTCGACTTAACCGCATTACGGACTGAAATTGGAAATTCACAACTTAGAACAGTGGCTTCCAACCATCGAAATAGAAAAATATTCACATTGAAAACCTTCTGAGCATGATTGAAGTGAATCGGTTTTTATTCAACAAGTTTTTTTGAAAAACATATGTATTTGATAAATGTCGCTTTTGTCATACAAACAAAATTTAAACAAAAACCTATCTTTGTACACACATCCTGGATAAAATTCGCCCAGATTCATTTTGATTGCTATTGTGCTTCCATTTTCACTACGACAGAATAAAATATGAAATATTCCAATCTGGACTATAATTTTTTTTTTGGTTTTTCTGTCATTTCCTTTGTAATAAATCGCACAGAAGAATATAAATCCCATAGTTGCGTATATGTTTGCATGTCATGTATTTTACATTTCAAATGGAATCTGGCAGATAGGATACCTGTATCAGCTGCACAAAATTGTGTACATTGTGTTCGGTCAAAAATACATTTAGATTCATCTTTTATTTCATGTTTTTACGTTGATTGCAGAAGCGCATCCAACTTATGAGCCAGTGAACAATCTCTTTGTGGTTCATTCAATCTAAACAAAACGAAGTAGCATTACAATGTTTCATATGCGAGAGTCGAAAAAAATCATATAGTTTTATTCGCTACATTTGTACGGAAACGAAATACGAGAGACTTATATTTTATGAGTTGTCATTAGTTGAGCAACAAAAAAAAAGAGTAAAAGAACATCCGGCCTAGCTGAAAATAGCTAAAAATGGAAAATGGTTTCATTCAATTCACATGAAACATATGTGTCCGTGATGAATGCGAACAACGAAATGTATAACAACAACGAAAAAATATTATTAGGAATAGAGGTCTTTATTCAACGAATATAAATCAAATGAGTTCACAAAGAGTCTTCATAAATAACAATTTTGGGCTTTGCAAATAAATTGCTTTGTTTTGAGCTTAGTTCAGTTTTGCTTTGATACATTGTTAAAAATCTTTTTCAACTGGTTCGACTCTTGTTTATGATTTTGATTACTATCTCAAGTTCTACCCTTTTTTAATTTCACTGTTTTTATTTTGAGCAAATGTTTTTGTTGCGAATCCGATAGTAAAATTATTTCAATATTCATGAATTTAATAACTTCATTCGATACTCTGTAACCCTATTCGCGGGGAACTAACCATAAACTGATCTGTCGTTGAACATCATCATTGAAATGGTACATTCACAATGCGAAATGAATGTTCTTTCACCACTTTCGCGGTGCGTTGAACAAAAAATGTGGAATAGATGTTCTTTCAAATGAAGAACGCTTAAGTAATTAACTGGCATCCAAAGTAACTTGAACCAAATCAACTGAATTCGATAGCCGAAATTGCAGGAGAAAATTATGATTGAGAGAATGGTCGGATGGTTTTTGTCCGTAGTACACAAAGGAGCCGATTTGGCTGGAATCAATTCTAATTGGTTTTCTGCACCATTTGAATAAATATTAAAAGAAATTGGAGAGAGTGTAGACTCGAAATGATCGGTGACCATTAAATTATTATTCGCTGTGAACCGCAAAATACAAATCGATTTCTGTCATTTGATGCTTTCTTTGACTCTCTCTCTCTCTCCCTCTCTCTCTCTCTCAGCATTGAACTCCATTCAACCGTAGAAAATAAAGTCTTTGCCAAAATGTATCAATTGACAGCTTCAAAGCGATGCAAGATGTGATATTTTTATGCGCCGACACTTTTGGCAGATTAAACATCGAACAAATGTCGCCTCGCATTCACCGCAAACAGACTATCAAATTCGATTGATTGCGTCCCTTTTGATTGACTTAAAATCCTTTGATCTGCAGCTCATGCGAATGCGTTGCTCAATTCCAGTCGACACACATGGAAATGGAGACGCGATTATTGCAATGAAATGTTGATTGCGTTTTTCGTGTCGCCGATGACTGCGTATTTCGTTTCATATGGATTTGAAATTTATGAGTTTCCTTTTCAGTAAAAAAGGTCGTAATTATTTGGCGAGATGATTAAATTGGAAAAAAATGGAAAATGGGCTATGCACACACTCTGGCTGAGTTTCCATTTTAATGCACGAATAAGTAATCGTTACAGGAAAGTAATCATTAAAACAATCAAAGGCAAGTATTTAGCATTAAAAAGCGCAATGGGTTTTTCCACAATGAAATTGTAAATTCAACATTTTTATTTCCTTTTTTGTTCTTTCTTTGCTTGAATTTTCAGCAAGAGAGTCTATTTGGCGCGACTTAAATGGAACTTATAGAATGCGAAAAAACGCAACGGCATTGAAAAAGACATGTTTAAAAACGATTTATTCTTGCGGTGTATAATCATTTCATTTTCGCCGTGAAAGCTTAAGCTTATCGAGTGCGACGGGGGGAAATAAACTCTGGTGCATTGTTTGTGGTTGCTTACTTTAACTGGCAACTGTTTGTGTATGGCACCGGTTTGTGTGAAGCATTCTATTTGAAGAGAGAAAATCATAAGTGAGATTATAAATGGTGACATGGAATTAAAAGTGTCTGCATATATTTTGTGTTGTGTTTTACACAAGTATTATCAGGATGGCACACAGAGAGCACAAAAATATGGTGGAATCGAAGCCAGGTGCCGATGTGGCTGAAACATCTATGGCCGGCTGAACACTGACAAAATAGAATAACAGGCACAAGAATCGACGTGAGAATTATGCTTGGTTTGCTACCGACAGACCTGAAATTCACAATGAAAAATTCACCACGAAACAACGCCAGAAAATAAAATCTGATGACAATAAAAAAACAAACTTAATACCGTTCATTTTGCACTTTTTATTTGCCATATCCAATTTGCTATTTGTTCAGTTCGCCATCCTTTTTTGTCGCGTTTTGCTCGTAAATTCATTCTTTGTTTACAGCCACTTCTTCATGCTGCCATTTTTTCCATCTCTGCCAATGCTTTACATTCCATTTTTTTTTTTTTTTTTTTTTTTTGAGTGTGCACATTTTATAGCACATACTTTATTATATTTTATAGATGCATAAATGTTTTTTGTTTTTCAGCGGATGGAACAAACAAAAAATATATTAAATTGTTTCATTTTTGCAGTACCTTGTCGAAAGCACGTTTAAACACCTTACACAATTGCTGACTTCACAAATGTTGACAATATTTTTATCAAGTGAATTTATTTTTGCAGCCAGCAAGGGAAAGCCGATACGTTATGGCAAGATAGTAGAGGTTAACAATTAAACGGTAAAGTGTTTGCTTGCATATTTGTTACTCAGCGCCTCCGGTGGAAACATTTCTCACCGATTTGAATTCCCGAACCACCTCCGCATTTCAAGATCGAAAAATCAAAAACAAGATCCCTTTGAATATCAGGGAATTTTTTATGCATGTTCAATTTGATAGAGAAAAAAGAAGAGCCTATGGAACTGTTGTAAATCATGCTAAAGCCTACGTTCTCTGCAATTTTTCAAGATATGCAAACCGAATGCGAACTCAAGCAAAAGCCACTATTACAAAACCGAAAATAATGTGCGCGTAAAGAGTATTTTGGGGTCTTTTTTTACATAAATTAAAATATTTTTGCCATTTGTACCACATTCGCTTGAACCATGTTTCGTTTGCATATTCGTATACGGAATGGAGAAGAGAGATATTTATTTTATAAATTTTCCAATGTTCTGAAAATTTATGGCCGATATTTGCGAAATTTATTCATATTCTTGTTTTAGAATGGTAAATGCTTTCCGCAAGACGTTGGGCTCCCCTCTCTCGAAATGCGCTGCATTTATATTCCTTTGTTTTGCACTTGTTTCACATTTTTGCCATGTGTAATTTTATTATTGCTGCATATGCAAAAAACAAACAAGCTATGATAGCGCGGGGAGCGGAACAGTTTAATACCGCGGAAATGATGCATCAGGGGAGAAATGAATTGTGAAGATGCTTTATCAAATTTCAAGTGTGCACGATTTACTGCTATGAATGGCACGTAAGAGTGTGTACACTTTTTCGCACTTGCCAGATAAAAGAGAAAGAGAGGGCCACTTCATTGAAACGAGGGAAATCAATTCAGAATTTGTTCCTCTTTTAAATCTACTCAAAAGCCCATACATTTTGCTCACACACCGGCCCATCAACACACTCACTCGGCATTTACAAATTTATGCACATAAATTCCATAAGATTTTTTTCTGAGCTGCGGCACACTTCTTTTCGGCCCACACACACACACACACACACAGACAAACACGCACACTTGCCCGCTGAGCCGATGCTGAGCACACATCGAAAATATCGAGTCTATCACATTCGGAAAATTATTATCGCGTTTAATGTTTGCACAACAGGAGCTTCACGTAAATTATTGTTATTTATGGAATTTATTTGAGAAAATCGCATCAAATAATTTATAATGGGCGATATTTTCCGCGCTTTTATTTAATGTTTTTATTAACTTGATGAATGCTTCTTTTGCTCGTCTAAGTCTTTGTTGTCGTCGTTGGCGCACTGTTGCGTATGTGTCTTTTTTTCCGATCCTCCTGTCGGCAAACCCAATAAAAATGAATTATAGCACTTTTTACCAGTATGCCCTCTCCATTTCGCTCAGCGGTTTTTCAGCGATTTTTGCTTGCCTCTTCAGCATCGGATGTTATCATTTGCGACCGTCCGTAATGCAATGCCTTCAGTCGATAGCAAATTTTCATTTGAATTTTAGTGGAATTTGTTGTCAAACATCTTTCTAATTATTCATGTGTGAAATTATGTTTATTCTCATTTCTTATCGTTGCTGTTGTTGTTTGCCTATGAAAATAAACGAACGCCATTGTGTGGTTGAGGAGTGAAAATTATGTCTTAATAAACTCGCACCGTATCCAAAGATGAATATTCTCAATGTCGAAAAATGTGCGAATTAATATTTCATTTCTGAGGAATATGGGCTTCAAGTCAATCGAACGAGTATCATCGGAAATGGAATAAAGTTGAATGAACGCGATGCTTAAATACATAAAGTAATCATTTCGGTGTAGATTCATATTTTGTGGGAATTTTATCCTTTCAAGTCCCTCAATTTAAATTGAGAGGTTGTCGCAAATATAATGTAGACTGAAGTGACGACCGCATAATTTCTTTTGATTGAATTTGCGATTGTTAGTTGATCTATGTTTGACTTGGCTGTGAGCAATACTTTGCGTTCAAACACATTCCACAAAAAATTCTTGTCGAACGTGATGGACATTCGTTGTTAACATCAAAGCATTTTCTAAAAAAATTCTTGTGCAAATGCCTGAAAAAACATGTTGAATTTGTCTCTATGTAAATAGCCCACAATGTCCTATCAACAACTTTTGACGTGAAATGAGCAAATGAGCCGCTGACAAATCCAATAAATAGCATTTCCATAAAAACGGTATCATTCATTGAAAAAATATAAAACTTAACGGCAAATACCCCAGAAAATCCTCTTACCAATTACAATGTCGCTACGTAAATAACACTAATTGAATGAACAAGTGGTACGACTCCAAATGAATTTAAATGCAGTCGGTATTTCTCATGAAATTCCCTCCTATTCTTAGTATGAACATGATAACAATAACAAACACAACCAGTGTAAATGCTCGCACTGTAGATTTATGACAGCCCTGCGAAAGATATACAACTTGTTTGTTGCATAAATATAGCCGGCGAATATGTGTTCAAAATGAACGCATTGGAAAATAAATATTACGAAAAATGATTGATTATTGACATTTTATTTGATTCGATTTTTTCCGAATCAATTTGATTCCTTTTATTGAAATAATTTTCATTCATTTCCGTCCGAAACCGTTTCGTCGCAAACAATAAAAACGAATTCCTCTTTTGTACACATCACATTTCATCGTTTAGCTGTTGGCAGCGCTGTATACAATCTCGCTGACAATTCACTGACATAAAATGTCAAGAAGAAGAAGAAGAAGAAGAAGATATACATTATTTGTTGTGTTGTGAAGCAATCGTAAAGAGAAATCCAGAATTTTATTTAATGAAATAGCCATTTATTTTTGAATAGAATTTTATTCATTAAGAGAAAAAATGCCGGACAAACTGAAATTTAGTGAACGAGACGATGGCGTCGAGCTGGAAACACAAGTAATTTTGCGAATGCCATTGGAGCCGGCTCAAGTGTTACGCGAAACACTTCGTGAAGGAGGGCCTAATTTAAAAGATCGCTTAACAGTAAAATTGGAACATGATTTGCGGTATGGTGAAGTGCGATTTGACCATTGGTTGATGTTCGCAAAACTCGTCGATTTGCCCACCGTCACCGAATCATTGAAAACAATCGACAGCAAAAGTTTCTACAAAACAGCTGATGTGTGTCAAATGCTGATTTGCAAATATGAGCCGGATGCTCCGACCACCGACGATGAATCGCCAGCAAAAAATAAAAAAAAAGACCCAAATAAGGTGGACAAAAAGTATTTGTGGCCACACGGAATAACGCCACCGTGTAAAAATGTGCGGAAACGCCGTTTTCGAAAGACATTGAAAAAGAAATGCGTCGAAGCGCCAGAAATTGAGAAAGAGGTGAAACGATTGCTGCGCGCTGACAATGAAGCAGTACAAGTAAAATGGGACATTGTATTGGAGGAAGAGGATCCGAATAAATCGAATTTGATGATGGGCAATGATGAAAGCACTTCACAATCGGCAGCCGCCCTCGATATGGCCGGTCCGTCCGGAATGCATGGATCAAAGACAAAACCAGATACAGAAAAAGCCATTGAAGACAGTTCGGATGTGATTCCACGTGATATTGACATTTTCGGTGAAGATTTATCATCTTCAGATGATGAAGATACCAATATAAATGTGGATGTTGACGAAACCAGCCGTTTGTCGGCCGATGACAGTCGATCGAATTTCTTCCCATCGATGCATGGCACATCCATGGCCACCGAATTCAATAAGCAAATGTTCAATCGAAGTCCATCACGTTTGCACCAAATTAGCGAAAGTATGGAACCACCGCATACACCGCTGGCCTCAACTAGTCGCCAATTTTTCGATAGCGAACGTCTGGAGGCCGATGAAAATGAATTTTTGATGCCAGAAATGAGCCAAGAAGAGATTCAAGGCAAAATTTCCGATTTGCGCCGTCAGTTGAATGACTTACGTGACCAGCGTATTGCAAAAGAGCAAGAAATCTCATCTATCGAAAATGAAACATTGCGCCAGCGAATGCAAGATGCACTTGACAATATTTTGGGACAAATTCTTGACAAAGAAATGGAAATGCAAGACTATCAATCCAGGCTTTTATAATTTAATAAACTCTGACTTTGCGAAACATTCAATAAAAATCAATTTTTCTATGGAATGAAGAAATCGTTCGTTTTTTCTCTCAACTTTTCGGACCATTTTTATTACTAAAGAGGAGATTTTTCTGCAAAGTGGCAATGGATGAGTTTTATTTGTCGGTCTACCAACAACACACGCACACACTGTAATACAATTATGCTGTTAATGGTGTCGAAGTCGATCTGCTGCCAAATTCAATTTATTTTCCATTTGGTTTGACTCAAATTTGCGCTTCGAATCTCAATAGAGCAATTATGTCAATTTTTCTTCGTTTTGTGCCAAGTTTGCGGTCGTTTCATTTTCATCAACATTATCGATTTGTTTACTGTTCGGATTTTTTGTTGGATATGTCGATCGTTAGCAAAAATTGAAAAAGGTTTGTCGATGGTTACATCATGCGAAAATTGTTTTGCATGGCAAATTTTCCGAATGAGAGCTAGAGAGTGAGCGGGCGGGCGATGATACAAAATTCGGCCACAATAACAAAAGTGATAAAAAGCGGGTTACCCAGGCGTCGTTTATTGTGTGAGTGTGTCGCATTTAAGGCTTTTGAGTAAATATCGTCGTATTACGCAGCACTTACATACTTGCTTGTTTTCTCTTATTCGATGGATGATGTGTAATTTATGGGTTGCAATATCAACACGAAAAATGTACCATAAACTGTTCGCATGCAGACGCATGCATTGCACTGGTGAGAATGTGTGTATCTCCATGCTGTGCCATTGCATGATGATATAGTTTTCTTGGCATGAAAATGTGTGATGCCTTTTCCTGCAAGCTGCAACGATATATCATTCTTCCGTTGAAACTGTTCTGTTTGCGACTTTGCCACAGCATTCTTAAGTGCATCAACGGAGACTAGTTAAACTTTTCCATTTACCGCAAGTGAAGTAAGAAACACAGAGCGAGAGTGCGAGAGGGAGACGCGCCAACTGAATCAGTACTTTAAAGCTATGAAGACGGAGATATTGTAGGGCAGTCGGCAGTGGTAAATGCTATATCATGCGCTTCCATTTTGCAATTGCTGGTAAAATTCAAACGCCATGGTGGAACGGATCGACTATAAAATTGGTGTGGACTTGTTGCGTACAACGCCATTATGGTACATTTACCAGCTGCACACAAACACGCACCACAAAACTTTTCCTCTCGATCACAAAATTTATTCTAAACAATTTCTATTCGGTTGTCACCTCTTTTCCAGCATTTCCGGCGGGGGCAACGATTTTTGCAGTGATTTACAGGGATTTGTGCCAAACGCGATGAGCCCATGATTCGGCCGGATTTAGAGAGTTGCTAGCGATTCCAAGCATATTGCATTGAAACCATAAACGAATGTGGATTATTTGTAGCTGATCAGGAAATACGATTAATAACATGAAAAAATCCAAATAAAAATTGCAATTTCTTTGAATGGAATATTTTACGAAAGAACCTCGATGCCGAATTTGGTCGAGTTTTCGAGCAAAATAAGTTCCTTTTCCTCGCTGGCTATAAAGTTGATGCAAAATTATTGGCACAGCATATTTCATTCAACTTTGTAGTGAGCGCACATTTTCATACAGAGAGAGAGAGAGAGAAAGAGCAGAAGTTTGATTGAAATTTTTTGAATATTCCAGTTTAATACTTTGTGTTACATGGAACGAAACAGCGAACCGGATCCATATGCAAATAGCATTTGATGTAATGGCAAGCCAAAATTCCTTGCAAGCTATGGCATTTTTGCAGGTCGAACATGAAGTAGTTTGCCGCAGTTTTGAACAATTTTTAATGTGCAACATATATATACAGTCGTAAAATGAAATTCAATAAATAACACATGACCGCTTCGGATATGAATTGTCAATCGGAATTATATTAAATAATCAGTTTCAGTTTTTTCTACTCAAATCATTACGTAATGGTATTCAAATATCATCATTGAAAGAAATCAATGTGCGATAATTTAAATTAAATATTTTGCAATTACTTCAGCACAAAGTTCGCATTCAAAATAATGAAGATCAGCTTCGTCGCACAATGGGTGCAAGCACCGCATATATTTACTGGTTGAGTTTTATTCGTGAACTGCAAAATTGAAGTTTCCGAAATAAATCTGCTCATAATTCCCGTCTAAATGGAACTCGCATTCACTGAAACTTTCCGCCGGAATATTCACATATGAAGCATTTTATTCGTTTTTATTATGCGCCTGGAAGCAAATATGTGATTGAAATTTTACTTATTGGCTAAAATTTGTGTAGGTGGAGGGAAATGTACTTAAGCTTCATTTCACTCTTCAACCATTTTCGCTGAGCTCTCGGCTGCTGCTGCATCATCGTCGCCGTCGTCATCAGCAGCATACTGTGTCTGCTTTTGATAATAACTGTAAAGCGCGCATAAATGTAAAATAGCGAGAAAATTTAATTTTTATTTCACAGCTGCTTAGTTTATCGCCTTCCTTTTTATTTACATTGCATATTCGACGATGAGCGAATCCGCTGAAATTTGAATGGATTATTTTATTAAATGCATTAATGTGTTAATAAAAAGTTTTTCTTCTTGCTTCCGTGTAAGAAGAAAGCCAAAGTATGTCACAAATACAATGCTCAGCAGCAGCACCATCACAAATAAAAAAACGAAATGGAAATGTAAAAAATATTTTCGTGCTCGTGATGAGATTATTTTGCTGTGGTTTTATTTCTGTCTTCTTATTTATTTCCATATCTGGAGTTTGGCACCAACTCATTTTGCTAAAGGATAAATCCATGCCGATCGAAATCATTTGTGTGAACCATTCAATCTGCTCGCTTTCTTAGTAAAACTTCTCAAAGTAGATGAGGGCTTTTTCGTTCTCTGCATTTTTCTTCTCTTTCGCTCGCTCAACATTCTCCATACTTTTCTGCGGCTTAATTCGATTTCTTCTCCAACTTGAATCGAAATTCGAATAATTCTTGGTAAAATTGTTGATGAATTTTTCCAAATATTTTCCAACGAGCATTCTCATTTTACATGAAAAGAGAAAAAAAAATATTATTTAGCCCCAATCCGTTGTGGTTCTAAAAGCATACTTTCGATGTAGTTTCCAGATTTATTTCTGCTCTTAGTTGATGAAAATTTTTCTTATTCACTCAACGACGCTTTTAGCCATTGGAATATGAAAATTGCATTCATAGTTTTAAAACCAAAATAGTTTTTAAACTCCAAACATTAATGGACTTTGGAATGCGGCAATCTTCTAATGTCATTGCTTAATGCAATAATCGTTTTAATATTGTGGCTATTTAATCTGCATATTCGTAGTGGTGCAAGTGCCGTATTCAAGTTTAATATATCCATCCTCAACCGTGTGGCATATAAAAGAATTTACACCTTTGAATAGCTTAGCAACCACAGATCATTATCACCGTGTGATGAGATAAGCACAACCAAGCATGAACGCGTCTACGCATTTGATAATTGAGATTGCAGAAGAAAATTGCCTCTCATTCTCAATATATGTTTAAGAAAAATGTAAATAATATGGAAAACAACATGTTCATGTAAAATCATAATCAAAAGAAACGCATGGATGTAAAGAATGGAAATGGTCTGATATTAGACTCAATTAAATAAATAAATTGCACTGTAAGATGTAACGTTGGAAACATAATAGTTCTGTATGCTTATTAGCGCCATTCACTACATATACTACAAAATGCGATAGACACAATAGTTTTCGCGTGAGAATGAAGAATGAAAATTTCCTATTCATAATCATTTATCGTCAGCGATAAATAAAATAACACTATAAAAGTATAGAAATAAAGTTGGTGAAGTATATTGAAACATTTTATTTTCTTCGTTTGTACTCTGGCGTGAGTGCTGGGATGCTGGATGATTTGATATAAATTCATTGAGTTAATTAATGAAGTTTGTTGAATTGCTTCTTTCTGTTTAATTTTTCTTATTTAATCTTAACAATCGAACTCTGGGTCACGGTGATTTTCAACAATAAAAACACAGAGAACAAGTTCTTCTGGGCAACTATTTTAGATATTCTTTTCAAAGTGATTTAATTTATGGTACAAATATCAATATATTTATATGTACATTGTACAGTATTGAAAGTGAGATGACGTTTTGCACCAAACTCAAACGAACCACGGACAAAAGATTGTAATTGAAAGCAAGAATAACAGAACCTATTTCAAATTCAATGACATAATAGCAAATATCAAACTAAGCAATTCATGACTTGAACTATGCCACTTTATCCAAAATTGTCCCCATGAAGTGAACAAAATCATTCCAAACCTGTTATTATGAAGCAGACTTCTCCATATTAAATCTTTAGCTTATACATTTTCTGTGATGCATTAATTTTATACAATATGCCACGCATTCAATGGTAAAGGCGAATGCATCTTGAGCATTTTTACGAAATCTGCGAAGAGATCACTATTTCATTTCGTCAGATCGTCAAAATGCAAAAGATCCATAAATGAAGAAGAGGACAAAAAGCCAGAAGTCTGAGATGACAGATAATTAGGTCACTGTTGCTATCATCGTTGGATTCAATTGAATGGTATTCCATTTGAAATTGGCAATCATCTCAGAATTAAGAGACATTGCAAACGGAAAATATGATTTGAAGTCATATTAAACAACATTTTCTCATGATAGAACATCAATGAGATTTTGATGACAAATTGAAATAATGAAATGAGATGCAACTCGAAGTTTGCTGCTAGCAATTTGTATGGAACTAAATTGAATAAATTCTATTGAAAAGCAGTTAAATGTCAAAGATGTAAGCAATGGTAAGATGATTTATTGAAAAATATTCATGAAAAGAATGGCAAAGAAGCCGAAGATGTACTTTTCCCTGAAAACAATCTCAAGGAGGTTCCTTCAATTATATTCATACTTGGAAATGTTTTCTTTGAATTAATAACAAAGTAATAGCATGACGACGATGAACGCCTGGCAATTTCCCAACCATGAAAAAAACGTGGAAAATCAGTTCATGACAAAACAGAGAAAATGACTTTTCGCTGGTCACGATTGCACATATTCCGCTATTATTTCAATGATTTGACGTTTTAAAAAGCTGATGGCAAAATCTTTGTTCGATTAGGATCATTGCAAAATTGAAGTTTAATAAATTAGTTGATTTAGTTGCAAAAACTGTTGCGATAGCGTTTGCATAGTTTTGGTTATTGTTAATCGATAAAATGGCTAGTGTCCCATGGAATACACTTTTGTATCGCCGTTAGTGTGTGATATTCTGCAGATGAAAAAAACGTATCAAAAGCTCATAATACCAATTCGGCATCACTGAACTTGGTCATGTGAACATTGCACTGAGCCGATCTAATTCAAATGCAGCCCAGGGCACAAACATGGCCAATACTATTCGATTTATATCTGAAAATGTTGAATTAATAAATAGAACACTGGAAGTCGGTATGCCATATTCCTTGCACTCAACGTTAGTTTGTAAAATTGCAATGGCAGATTACACAAATTGTGTGCTTCAGTCGAAATGTTTTGTGCATATTGGAAATATTGCGAGCGATGGGCCGAATGCAAAATGCTTCACTTCTAATTGGTTTGTGGTACACAAAATATGACGGAAATAATCGGCGTTTTTCAAAAGGTCATAGACATCTAATGGATTAGTAATCGGATTATGAGTTTTGGTTTTCTTATTCGAGATGTTCGAAAGCGAATGCACAAAATATCCTCCAATAAAATGTCAATGGGAATTTTGAATGCGGACATTTTCATATTTGAACACAAAACCAAAATCTGTTGGTGCGCACGATCGCCTTCGTTTTGTTGCAATCATTCCATTATGCGAATTATGGGCAAACTAAAGCAAGCATTTTACAAGCCACTTAAATCATGTATTTGCCGTCGATCACACTGTTCGTGTGCAACAAACCATCCCTTTAAGTTCGTCCTGGAATTAATACAATCAGATAAGTTTCTAGTAACAATGTGATGTTACTGTATTTTACAATTTTGGATTTCTTTGGTCAAAAATTGCAGCTTGTTGTATCTAAATCCGATTAAAAGAGTTTTATATGCAATGTTCCTTGTGCATCGAACTTTTAATGATAGTAAGTTTAAGAGAGAGAGAGAGCTCTCACCTTCTTTTATATTTAAAATGTGACTTACAGACCGAGAAAAAGAAAGAAGGAGCGAGAAGCAGATGATGAGAATGAGCTTGATGTTTACCCAAAGCTTAAGCTCGATTATGACAACGGGAATTTCAACAACAATCTGAGAGATTCAAAAGTAATTGAGGTACTTAGGCAACTATAGAAAGTTCACCGAGCTAAAGCAAATAAAATGCACTGCATCAAGCCGATTAGACTGGATTTTGGAGTGTGCAGCAACAATTGCTGCATAAAAAATATCATCTTCATTTGCACTCAAGTACTTTTTTTGAAAACCCATTTCGAACCGAATCATTTCACACCCGCATCGCAAACCCCGAAAGCCATGGATCGAACGGAGGAGCAGCGTTAATTCAACGCTTGTGCAATTGGGAAAGTCAAATCAAATAAATTATCCGATTTAATGAGAAAAACTTTGAACGTTGTATGAATAAGAAGAGAAAAAAAGGACGAATAAAAAGAAAAAAACCCACTGATTTCAGCAATTAGAAGATATTTGGAATTCAAATTCGCATTTCTAAAATTGAAGCGCAAAGCTTCGTCGAGTGTGACGTGGAAATTCTTGAAAGTGACTTTGACAAAGTCGATGGCACTTAATTCTTATTTTCTCCGTATTTTTCCTCGTCGGGTTGTTGAGCTCATTATAATTCTGAAGCATTTTTTTCTGCACACAATTGCATTCGAATGAAAATTGGGTAATTTAGCGAGCAACGCAGCAACGATTTGATTAAATTTCACCTTGGAGACAAATAAATTGTGAAACTTAAGTAATAACCGATGTTTCGCCTAAAATCAATAAATAATGCATGCATTAAATTCTAAATATGTTGCATGGCAATGGAAAAAGCCAGCAGTGGCGGTTAAGAAGTTTGCCCGATATTGCTTCACCGCCTTTGCATCTAATCTACAAGTTATACGATGGAAATGTATGTGTTGGTGGCACGAAAAATGTGCTCGTGCTGCCTGGCTGATATACTGAGTTGATTGATTTTGCATCGTCAACCATTCCGGGCTTCAGTTGGTTTGTTTCCGAACAAATGTTCAAGACCGAAGTCGGAATATTCATTTCATCCGTGCGGTAAATGTGTGCGTGCTGATTGAAATCAATGCCTTGAGATGCTTCGCCGATTGGCAAAGGCGATGAAAATAAAATGAGGATAGAGAGAGAGAGTGAGAGGAAGTAGGAAACATAGAAAACTCGGGGAAAATATTCTGTATTTATATCCATTGAAATGCCATAACTTTTTATTGAAAATCAATTTGTGAGTATGCTGCAACAAAGTTCTCATTTGGCGTCCCAATTTCAGCGAACGCTCCGCTATTATACATTATTTCTTTTCTGTTAAGCTTCGCTGCCTTTTGAAATTTTTCGCAGAACCAAAGTCATATCATAGTTTGAATATGCGAATACATAATGGGCTGATGCGCCAATGTAGCTAATATCTGTATGCTGCGGGCAAGATCATTGATTCAAATTCATAGTTTCTTCCGTCTCGCATTTACATCCAGAAATTTCAAATTACATAAGAATTCCGTTCATTTAAGCATTATTTTGATTGGATTACCACATTTCTCATCCGTTATTCCATCGCAAGTTTGTGAAGCAACTCAATATCAGCAATAATTTATGAGAGCATCGTAAGTTTCTTGGTAGAAATGCATAATTCATAAGCACACAGCCATGCGGCGAGCGCGCACATCGACAAATCGAACACACGCTGTAAACACGAATATTTGGATCAACGATGAATGCAAATCGGCTAGACGAGGAAAATCCCAAAGAAAAGTCTGTTTTTTCAATGTGTGTGCTTTCCTCTCGACATTTTCCAGTCAATGACGTCGCAAAGAAGAACTTTTGGAAGCATTCTTTTCTTATAATATATTGATTGAGTCAATGATTGCGGCACTACAAAATTTGATTTCATAATCCAAATTCAATTTGAAATCGTGATTTTGCTACTCGATTCGTGAATTGTATCGATAGACATGAACAATAGATTTTTTCTGTTTGCTTGACTCTCGGGCGTGTATTTTCAAGTAATAAATAGCGAGTGCATTGTTCCTATCGATTGACTAGACTAATCCAGTAGACAAGCGCGCACACACATATTCACACAAATTAATTACAAATAGCTGCGAAACATGAAAATTAACATGGGACGCATTTTTATCCCCGTGTCTCTCTCGCATTTTAACCAATGAGCTGCGAAAATATCGTCTAGCATTAGAGAGATGCAGCGCTGTAACTGAAAACCACGTAATCTAATTAATCTCATCGAATTTATGGGAAAAGGCAAAGTAACAAGCCGAACACGCAACGTCGCCAAAGTGTTGTGAGTCAATGACGACGACACAGCAGCAACAAAAACAGCAGCATAATTGATACGTTGGCTATTATATCAATTCAGCAGAAAATACAGCACCCTTTTTGTATGCGCTGAATAAAAACATAAATCAATGTTAGAGAGCAGAGAATGCATGTTGTTGCTTTGGCCCATCATCGCTGCTAGAACATGCAATCTGTGCACTCACACATAATGCTAAGCAAGTTGAAATCCCATCTTTTTTTTGTTTTCGTTGATAAGTTTACAGACATCTCTCGCTGGAAAGCCGTTGCATTCCCCAAAAACATGAAGTGCATTCCATAATTCAATGGCCATTCGCAATTCGCATCTAACACAATATTAAATTTTACTGGAGATGCGCTGAGCACAACGTACTAACGAAGCGATGAAAGCCACACCGCACCGATATGGAATGCGATCAATGTCCTGCATTCATGTCTTTGCACCACCAAACAAAAACTTGTTCAAATTGTTTAACAAATGCCTGCAAAATTATTCAATAGATCATTGACCCATTTTTGTGAAATATTTCCCAAAAACTATTAATAATTTTTAATGGTCATTCACATGCTAATACATTTACAACGCACAAAAACAACTCCCGAATACTCGTGCAACGACACACAGAGAGACAGAGAGAAGGAGGGGCAACATTTCGTTCGAACAATTTTCCCGAAAATATGAGTACATATCGCTCTTATGTACCGCACATTTATCCTCGAACATAGCACGATTTGCATGCTCCCCGTGCGCTGGTTTGTGCACAATTGAAATCCCGCATACAATGTATCAAACAACAACAACACTTACGCCATCAAACGACTTTCGTGGTGTTTTGCAGCTTTGCTTCCTAAATGGGGCACATCACTGCACACATATTTTCCTTGTTCGCTGATGTTTTATCTAATGCATAGTTTCAACAATCTAGAATTACACGTTGACCCACAACAATCTCTTTTGAATACCAGCTTTTTCTGGAAATCTCTTGTTCGGAAAACAACTCTCCAAGTTTTTTGATCGCTCGTTTTTTTACAAAATGACACGTCACTCAATTCATAATTCCGATGAGATTGTTGTTTTATTTTTGGCTGCTGCCGAAAAAAATTTGATTTCATGCGAAGAAAATCAACCGTAAACATTTTTAATGTATTTTCATCTAATTTTAAAAGCAGTCAAAGTTTTAACGAAACTTCAACAAAAAGTCAGCTCAACTCCTCTTTTTAATTTGTTTGCAAATAACGCGATTTAAGTTATAACGCGATATATTCGAAATTCGACAGGCTCGAGCGAAGAGATTGAAAATTTTAAATATTATACACAATAGAGAGGTAATCAATTGTTGAGAGAGCAAAAACGAAACTCAACTGAAAACTCACAAAATGGCACCCATTTTTATCGTCGCGTCGATATTCATCTTGTTGAACGAACATTTTTTTATGTTTGCGTGTGTGCAAGTCCCTTCAGCCAGCTTCGCTTCGCCATATGCTTACAAAGTTTATGAACTTAAAAGTCGAATGCAAATGTAATTTAGATGCGCGAGACTACCGAAAGACAGAACTGTAGAAAAAGTAGAAGGCGTGTTTAAGAGAGAATCCAACTTTTCATCGCAAATTTATCAGAAAAATATAATAATAGGACAAAGTAAAAGAAATGAAGGAATGCAGCGTTTGAAGCAAAGATCTCTTCTGTTCCCTTTGTGATCACTCATCGCTCGGAATCAGATTCAATGATAAGTAGCAAAAGTGTTAAATCTGACCAAACTCCGTCGAAGTTATTATTTATTTTTAAATTCTAATAGGCAATCTATCAAATGCAACAAGGTGCTCTACACTCACTCTCAATACTCTATGCCAACTTGAATCGGTGTCGATGAACTGCGATCATAAATTCTAAATTCTGCTTTTAATGAAAAAATGTCGCCCGAGAGAGAAAGAGAGAGAAGGGGAGAAAGATAGAGTTTGTGAATGATGCTACAACAAGCATGTTTGCTGTATTCTTGAAAATCACTAGCCTGTCTCAAAAACAATTTTAACTTTCTTTCGCTCAAGTTGTAAGTGCAGCCGTTCTCGACTGATACACACACCACAAACACGAAAATTTTGTTTTTTTCTATTTTGTTTTTCTCATTTCAAATCGGATGGGAATTTTAAAAATGGAGCTTCCCTCTTCGGGGTGCTTTCGATGGATTTTCATCGTTTTGAACAACTGAAGAGTGGAGATGATGGTGACTATGGCATTTTGAGTGACGAAGTAAAAAACGTTACCCTTAAAAACCAATGTTTTCATTGAATTCTGATATTTTATTCGCAGTGAAATCATATGTTGCGCAAAAAACTACGATTAATTAGATAGAATTGCATGAGGCACTCGAAAAAACTGTATGAAGTTCAAGCTCTTCAGCTGATTTATTTTGCTAACGGAGCTCTATATGCTAATGACCGACATTCACTGAACGCCGCATGCACTAGAACCCAAATAAATCGTATCATATTATGCCTACTTTCGGTGAGTGATTGCCGTGAAATTATCATCCATTTTGTGACCACCATAATCTTGAAAGATCTATGACATGCCATCAGAATACTGCATTCGATGGAAGCCAAAATTCGTTTGACACCACATTTGTGTATCAAGTTTAACGGGGAACTTTCCGTAATATAATAATCCTTATCATCTCACTAAATGTTCATTCCGATGGCCAAAAATGTGTATTTATTCGTCCAAAATTGGCTATAGCGTATCCGAGACCCGAAAAAATGAGTGTAAATGTCGTATTATAATGTCACAAGAAGGCGAACATCCGGTACATACATGAATGGCCGCTGAACATCCAATATTTATGTAAGTATCAAATTCTCAGTCAGGCTCATACACATTCCTCTTGGGAATTTCCCCGAATATATCAATTATGTCCACTTAATTGAACAAACATGTCTTTGTTGTTTACCTAATGAAAAACACTTATTGTTCTTTGTAGTTCCTTAACGAGAATGGGCCAGTTTGTTTTGAAAGTTATTTGACTACCTACCGTTTGTTCGATCATCGGTTTGGTTTTGAGCCCTACTGAATCACCTGGAAACATGAATGGTTCGGAATCGATGGGAGCGCAGTACGAAAAATAGCATGAGACAGCCTCAATAATGGCGTTAATTCAATAGATCACGTTGATTCGGTTGATAGCCACTCAATCAAACTGATATTGAGATCCAATCATTATTGTTGTGTGCATATTTCATCAAGTGTAGCTAATATTCACATTTTTCACTCTATGACTGAAACCGATTCAATAAAATCTTTACTTTGCAATAGCACATTGTCTCCCATAACTGCACCGCATTCGATGTATTCTAAAGGAAACCCGCATTTTGTTTGGTTTCACTTAATTTGGCTTGAGCTCTTTCGTTTATCATTTGTAAACACACAAACTAACACATGGTACACAAGCACGCCTTAAAACTTGCTGATGAAACAAAAACACGAATTTGCACTTGGATCTCGAACGTGCAGACCCCTTCGAACCGAGGAACCGAGACAGACAGACAGACAGAGAGAGAGAGAGAGAGAGAGAGAGAGAGAGAGAGAGAGAGAGAGTGAGAGAGCATCAGGTAAAGAGGAAAGCATCTAACACATGTTGTCGGTTTAACGGCAACTAGTGAATTTACAACAAAATCCCTGTTGTAAGCGCACAGAAATATGAACGTCACCCAAAATGGAACAAAGTGAAAATGAAATGTAAGTTGGTATTTAAAGTAGAAACTATATAATATATATAATGTATTTGAAGCTCATCACGTAGCTAGATAATAGCTGCGGCACATTTCTGCAACCTTGTCGCGGTATGATTGATTTCAGAGTTCATGTGTTCGATGGCTTTTATGAGATTAGCATTAATGATTAGTATCAATTTACGGTAATTTGTCTGAATCTAGAAAATGGTCACTGTCAACACGAAACAATATCTTCAAAATCATATACCATCAAATAAGCCAAACCTATTCAT
The DNA here is from genome assembly GCA_028476595.1 of Obolodiplosis robiniae. Lineage (NCBI taxonomy): Eukaryota > Metazoa > Arthropoda > Insecta > Diptera > Cecidomyiidae > Obolodiplosis > Obolodiplosis robiniae. The sequence continues at coordinate 3,030,231 of CM052014.1, forward strand.
TTCGCAAATTCATTATCTTAGAATTTATGCTCTTTTGTTCCGCTTTACCTAATCGAGAATAAAGCGATGAATTATTTTCTAATCTTAATCAGGCAATAATGTAATCGTTAGAGGTGAATGCAGTTTCTCAATAATTCTTGAAGTTCATTTGATTGAATTTTAAATTTAAGAAATTCCATTTAACCTCGCTAGATAATTGTGTTCTCAGTCAACGAGTCAACACATTAATTTGGGTGTCGTGTAACAATAATTAATAAATGAATAATTAGGACGATGAGATCGAAAACCAGCAAAGCAACGCAGCAATTCATGGCAAATTGCCCATTGATATGATGACAGAATTTGGACGTTGACGATACGTTTCCACGAAATATCTGCTAATAATTTTCGTGATAAATTAATATCTCAATTTGAAAGGTCGACAGTTTGTGATGGTGCGCGTAATTGTTGTGCCATGGAATAGTTGAGAACAAATTGATTGCACTCCAAATCAGAATTAATGGACCACAAAACTAATTTCGAATGTGAAATTCGCATATGATTCGATGTGCATATCAACGAAGTCCTCATTATGCTATCAATTTACATATATTCGATACAATATGAATGCATGTGTTGTTTTTTGGAACATTCACCTCTCTCACTTGGATTACAAATCGCAAACCGCAAACAATGGACCTTATTGATAAATGCCTAACGTGTATTACATATAATCAATGATTCAATACTAACTCATTTGAAATACATGCTGCAAATTCTTCGGCAACTCAAACAATATTCTATTCAGCTAATGATATGCTCGCACTACTGCAACAATAACGATTACAATCACAACTGCTTATTTGGTAAACATAAGCCAGAGATTTCATTCCCTTCGATATAAATGATTAAACATGCTGTTATTATTATTCAAGCTTGAGAAACACTATTATTTTATAAAGTGGATTGTATTGTTACTACAGTGTCTTAAGTCGAAATGTGTTTTCACAATTCAATAAACATTTTGTTCTTCAGGTGCAATTTGGAAGACAAACAGATCGAAAGCGAAACGGTTCGATGCATTCAGTAAAAACTCTATCCCGTGAGCAAATGGTGGTGCTATTCGCCTCAAATGAAACGTTCCTGTTAAAACAATCCATCATCTCGATAAGCATTGCAAATCTGAAAATAAACGTTTCACAAACCTGGGATTTACCGATCTCAAGTAAAGCAAAGATTTTCGGTCTTCGGCAGCACTGCAACAGAAAATCCCAAGCTCATGCAACGATTGCTAACCTAGTTGCTAGCATACAAGTTTTCGCAATGTTTTTTCATAGCTATTTTCAAGGAAATGCGGCACATCGAAAAGTGAAGTGTATAATCATTTCAAGTGCCTAATTTCAACCGAATATGTGAAATATTGCTACAATCGGCTCTCGTAATATTCACATCTATCAATGCGAATCGGACTGAAGACCTCTGATGGTGCTCGCGACTTGACACAGTGACTGATTGTGGAGAATCCCGATCCCGAAAACTTACATACTTACTATGATTAGTGAACGCTGGCATTAACAAAGACAGCGAAAAAATAATTATATACATAGTCAGTGGTTCGCATGAAGACAAAGAACATTGTTCCTTTAATTTTGTTTCCAAAAGTTTCTTTTGTTGTTGTTTCCCATACATTATCCCAAGAAGACAAGAGAAGCAGCGGAGATTTCGATAAAACAGCTGCTGGTGAAAGTTCACATGCAATACAGTTTCCATGAATTACGAAAGCTATGTGCGTTGCTTTTCATAAGCGATCTGAATATTTATGTGGCCAAATGAAAAATGAAAAAAAGGTTGTTTAAACCAAATATTAAGTATAATCAGAATAGATGCATAATAATTCTTATTAAATGTGCAAGTGGTAAAAGAAATAATAAATCAAAATTATCTTCTGATAAGAGCGAGATTATTTTCTTGGTAAATAAGCTGCTTATTTAGGTACGTAACATATTTTGCTTGAAATTACTTACAACTATAATCAGAGCTGATGATAATCGATATAATGGCCTCCCAATGAATTCTTCTTCATCTTTATCATCGTTAAATATGCAACATGGTGTTTTAATAAAGCAAAAATACACTTGGCACACGAACAACTTGTACCATGGCTTCCTGTTGACTATGGCGCAGCATTCCAAACCTAGTTCAAAACAGTGAAAGGCAGTAACTTATTTTGTAAACTCGAAAATGATTAAATTCTTGGTATTTTTTTATAAGATTAAAATTCACAGAAATGAAATAATTTCAGTCAAAATCTAACATCTGTTGATGCGGGAGCCATCAAATTAAGTGTGAGCCGAAGTAAGAGCTGATGACGAACGCGCATAAGTCCTAATATTCTAAGTGAGAGAAAATTGGCACAATATCTGAACTTGGCAAAGGAAAAACGAAAACTCATAAAACTAATTTCAAGAATTCAGGTGGAAATTCATTTCCATACGTAATAATAACTTCGTCTGCTTTTCAAAATCAATACTCACACTGTAGATACGCAAAAAGAGAGAATGACTGCCAACGGATTAAATATTTATTTAACATTCGGCGAAAGAATCAAACAATGGGATTAAAAACTGAAGGAAAAACATAACGCTTACGTGGTTAAAGCCGCAAAAGCAAAATAACCATAAACTGGGGCTTATCGGTCGGCTTCTGTTTTGATGCGCATCATAAAAAAAACCCGAGTGCAAAAAATGTGACTGACTGACCAAGCTAGAATTGAATAGAGTCAACTATAACTGGCTCACCTTGATTAAATTTCAAATGTGTATAAAAAATAATCACTTGTAGCCTGTCTATTGGACTCACTGACATTACGTCCACCAATCCGTTCATATCCGTATCCGCACGTCATATTACGTATGAGGATACAAGACTTATCCGTATCCGCGATGATCGTGTTTCCGTGTCCGAAAAAAGAAAAGAAGAAAAAAAATTAAAAGAAAAATTACTGGTCCGTGACCACGTCCGTAAAAAATGAGAAGAAACAAAAATTGAAGAAAAAAAATTGAAAAATTGTCCGTGTCCGTGTCCGCGTCCATGTTCGTGTTCGTATCCGTGTTCGTATCCGTGTCCGTGTCCGTGCCCGAACAGTTCGTATTCGTGAACAGCACCAACGGATAAGTCTTTTATCCTTATACGTAATAGAAGAGACGGATATACGTACGGATACAGGTGCGGATATGAACGGATTTATGGATGTGATGTCAGTGAGCCGCGTTTTTGAATTGAGCTACAGTTGACTATAGTCATCATTTTTTTTCGGAGTAATCATAGACATTCAAATACGTCCCAAAACGGTTGACTCAGTCAAAAAATGTGCACCCGGGGAGCGGAATCCATTTTCGAATTTTCAAATCATTCAAACGAGTTCCAAAAATTGTAATATTTCATTCGTAGGCCATCCCACTCAAACACACTTTGATGCAGCCATAATAAATAGTGGTTAATTTTGACCATTTCGAACTATCCATTATTGCACACACTTTAATGATTATAAAATTTACTGAACATATATTTCTCGGTACGCGTACGAGTGACGAAACAATGTCCGTGCAACGATAATACGAACAATGTTCATACTTGCTAAAATTTGTTGTGGTCAACGCCAGTTGTGCTGTAATTTTTGGTCATTATCGTATGCGTGCCGTTTTTTTTTTTGTATATCGAAAAAAAATCGCAGAAATCAAATCCTAAAAATGGAACGAATACATGGGGAAAATGATTTCAATGGCTAAAATTAAATCGTTTTGACGTAAAATGGCAGACATGAAATAACGTGCATTATTCAAATTTAACAATTAAACATGAAAAAAATGTTTGCCCGTACATAAATACTTTTACGAGGTGAAAAACCACGATATAAGCATAATCTTTGCCACTTCAGCTACGTGATAAATAGAACCAAACTGCATGGGTGAACGACCGGACCGACCGTTTTAACTGGCGACCGATAGAGAAAAAAACGGTGGGCGCAATAAAAAACGTGTCATTTCTGTGTGATGCATGATGCGCGATGTTTGGTAGCTTAATTTATGGCATGTGATATATAAAAATATATCGTATTTGTTATGTGTACTCTTTTGATGATGGGCACTGTAAACGAGCAGAGAATAACGCGGAAAAAAGTCAACTAAAAACCATTCATTAATTCAGGCGATTTTTCTTGTTGTTTTGTCTCAAACCAGAAATGGTGTTCATCCAGCAACCCATAAACAATAGCATTTTCGGTCAACAAGAAATGGCTGTCAAGAATAACGAGATGATGTGAAGATAAAGTGCGGTGCGGTGCGGGTGTGCGAATCCAGAGAATCCCAATGTCTGAAAATAATAACATTTCATTGGTGAGAGCATGTTTCGTTAGCAATCCACATACATTCATGTTATTTATGACCCGATGCCATTAGCTTTCCAACTTTCGCCGTTTTGGAGGAAAAAAAGAATGGGGCTATTTTCATTTGGGACTAACCCAATCCCTGGCAACGTAACTAAAAACATATAGTGGGGAGGAAAATCATTAGACCTTGATAAGGAGATTGAACACTTGAATTTGATTGCAAAAACCAATGTGCGACCAGAGTAGAAGCTGGGATCAGTGTTGAGGTTCATTAGATTTACATTGATTGGCACAAAATCCATTTACGAGCCACTTTTTTCCATCAACGTCTGTTATCGGTGAGAATAAGTACAGTATCCTGTTTAATTTAATTAGCACCTATCCAGCTTGAGTCGACCGCTTCATTCGAGAATTTGCCCAGCGAAACGCGTCTATCATTTGAAAAATCAAACATTCAATGATGACTGCTTTATTAGCAATAAAAATAAAATGGCTTTTTGTCCATTTCGAATGGTAAAGTGCGATAGCGGCACTCATCCCCACGCGATCCAATGTGTTATTCATAAAAAACGAACTTTAGCCGCCAAACGAACAATATTTGGTTACACACATGAAAATTAAACTAGAAGTTCACGCGTTACAATGTATTTTGCACGTGTTTGTAAACTCAATCGCATTTAGCGCATTACATTCATAGACTGTGTGCGATTGCATGAATTACTAACGGCACCGCAACACACCGGCAACGAAACAACGATGATAAAGCTATAAAGGTATAAACCGCGGATGTTTTATGCATTATTTATACGAAATATAAAACAGAGGCTGGCTTTCAATTGTTTATTGCATTTTTGGATGGTCAAAAATCTAAAAAGTAACAAAAAACACTTTAAAAAAAGAGAGAGAGAGAGAGAGAGAGAGAGAGAGAGAGATTGAAGTGTCGGTAGTAAAACCCGGCCAACAAATGATAAAATTCGGCCTAGTTTATGGAATCCACATCGAATGACACCGAAACAACAATTTTTATTCATTTCCTAACAGCTAACCGATGCTAAATTGCAGATATATATATATTATATATATGTTTTTTACTCTCCCATTGTTTTCTTTTTAGTAACGCCCATGGCACAGACACGGAATAGTAACAAAGATTTATTGATTCAGTACACGACTTAGACGAACGAACCGAATAGCGCACAAAAAACAGATTCAAATAAAACTGGCAATAATAAATTTGATCTCTGTAAATGTGTAGTGCCGTGACTATGCGAGCAGAATCTCACCTAGTTCTGCGTTGGCTCATTGGGTGCTGTCATTCGCCAGTTAGTGATTCAAGTGGCCCATTTTCACTGCAGGCATCATATGGTTTTTTTTTATTGCTTCTGCTGCAGCTTCGTAGATTGGCCGCAGCCTCGTGATAACAACCGTAGTCATTCAATTCGATTAATGCCGATGCATGATAGGCAGTGCACTCGATATCAATCATGTGCATGTCATTTTATCAATTATTTATTTGTGATAAGGGTTTGAGCCCATTTTCATTGATTGCAAAAGTTTTTTTTTGTTCGTACGATATATTTTATCCAAAAATTTCAATTAATTCCTCTGTTTTTAATAAATATTACGCTCATGAATCATTTATATTCTCATGAAAAAATGGCAATCATGTTACTGAATAAAACAAAATAAGACAAGACAACAGAAACAAACATTGTTTATATCAAAATCGAACTGCAGGATATTTATTTTCACTGGTCATGGTGGAATTCAAGCGACGTGAGAGAGAGAAAAATGGCGCAGGCACAACAACAGCCAGCAGCAACCTGCAATGAAAAAAACAGTGTGTTTAATTTAAATTAAATGTGACATGATGTGAAGGATGAAAAATGCTGTGAATGACAAAAAAGAGAATTCCATTGCTCCAATTTGGGTTGAACAATTTTTTCGGCGAATGAAAAATACGTGGTGCCATGACACAGCCGCCACCATGTGAGAGATAGAAGGGTAGAAGGAGCCGAAAGTGGGTTTGAAATGAGAGAAAGAACCAACAAGTGAGGAAACGAACGAACGATAAATGAATGAATGAAGTGAGAAAAAAAAAGGGGGAAAACAAGGAAATTACCTCATGAATTTGATATATTTTGCGATTTTAATGCTCGATTCCGGGCCAAACAGTCGAACCATTCAAATAACATATGCAATGCTTCTGTTTTGCAATTATTTATGCAAAATATTGTATCATCGCGCGCACGTCCAGCACACAAATGTGTGCGTATGTATTTCGAAATATGATGAACGACAAATGAAGCGTCCATATGAAAAAGGTGTTAACGACCATCAACGTCGTTTTGAGTAAACCGCATTCAAAGTTTAACACAGAAAATTAAATATTTATTGACTTAGTCAAATTTTTTTCCTTTGAAATCTCTCGTGGATCGATTTTCTGAAAGTTTTTTTTCTGTATATTTTTTTTTGTTGGTGCTATTCACATTGCAAAGCTATTAGCATTCAAATCTGGTTTGTGAAAGATACTTCACTCCCTTTAACCTCATCAGAACGACAACAATATTCACCGAAAGGTGCGACTGAGAATAGCAAAAAGGGCACAAATATAAAATACAGCAACAAAAACACGTGCATTTCCATACGGCATTTTTGTGACCATTCGATGGTTCGTACTCGAATCGTTCGGTTTGCATAAACAGTGTCAAAGTAGCTGTATAAAAGCGGTCAAGCAAGAGACATAAACCCTCGCAGTTAGAAGACGCTGCTTCGATATTTTGTGATTTCTCTTCGATTCATCTTCGCATAGATTTCTATAGCGTAAATTCGTTCTAACATGAGCTTGAGTATCTGCTTGTATTGTTGGTTTTTTGCGCTTCAATGAAAAAAAATGTTTTAAAAAACAAGATATGCGCGCGTTATTTTATCACAACACTATTGTGACAATAGTTAAGGTTAAAATGTTTGAATCATTTCCAAAAACGCAAATTTTTCCAAAATACTCGACACATCTCACTTTTCATTGCAATGCTTCATCCGTCACATATCCACAAGCCCAATGAAAATTTACTTATTTGTCAATCGAAAATGAAATGGCTAAATGGACGACCGTCCAGATTCCCAAACAAAAATTCCAATCAAATATGCTGGAGCTGGACTTCGCGCGATAAACGGTGGGCTAGCGATTGAGTACCCTCATCACGCTTGCTTTTTTGTTCATTTCAATATGCGATTCTCCCATCTGATTTTACGCCAACAGCTCATCGGCACACTCGCGGCATGCCGAAAGCCAGCAACTGATTTTTATTTCATGGATCCCGTTCCGAAAATTTAAATAATTTAATTACACGAATCATTTTATATGTGCAAATGGGCATTGTAAAGCACCATATTCCTGGTGTTGGTTATGCGTGTAAATGCCAGATCGAATTATTATTTTAAAATTGCGAGCTTAATGGATTTTCGGTTCATGAAAAAAAAGCTGAAATCATGTTTTTGCCACGTTTGTAATATCATTGACAATCACATTCGATTCGAATTGAATACAAAATTCTCCGTTTTTTGTTGTTGCTGCAATCGATTCCAAGATTGAGTTGAAATTGCGCCGTTGTTCGAGCGATCATTGTACCAAAGTAGTGGATACAATGTCATTATGTCAATTTCGCTTCGTAATTGGTTCAAAAACATTTGTTTAACATGCAACTGATGTGAAGTATGTTTCTATCAAATATGACACCAAAAACACAAAGCGCATTCTGGATTACGCTAGTAAAATTCCAAACATGGATCGTTTCATTTTGTTCAATTTCTGATTTCTCTCTCTCTACCAATTTGGTTCGGTTATTTTCTTTTTCCCCCCGGTTGATGCCCCACGCAAACACGTCGAATTGTGTCGAAATGAAAAAATAACATTGAAAATTTTTCAATTTCACCATAAAGATGAGAAAATGGAACAGTGACGTGGGGCAAAATGAGAAAGTCAAATGCGCAAATGAATGGATAAAAAAAAAGAATGAAGCATAAAACGGGCGCAGATGGAATATAAAATGAGAAAATATACCGTGTTGATATGCTCGCACTCGAGGCAATGGACTTCCAGATGAATTTTGCCCGGTACCTCAATGCCTCGCACTCAGACAACGGTAACGATTTTATGGAATGCAACAACGGCGGATCGTGTGGCGTTTTGACATCACGCTTGGTATACCAACGAACGCGAAATATGTTTCTAATAAAAATATCAAAATATTTGCACAAGTTTATGAGCTCATGTATGGTTGGAATGTCGATGGTGCCTTAAATGAACGTAAAACCATTTGTAATCGGGTGCGCGCAGAGCAAGACAGGCGAAGAGTGCCGGAGAACGATGGTAAAAACGTGATACACTGAACAGAAATATATAGAATGTTGACAAGTTCAGTTATTGCATGTATCAGATGAAAAAAAAACCATTGAAAATATTTTTGGAAATCTAATAAACTGAATAGCACGAACGAAATGACGCAGAGTCAATTGAATTAACAATCCACAATGAAGTTATGAACAATGTCGACGATTTTGTATTTATTTCCATGTTCCGCATTCGATGAAATCTGACGCAAGACAATTAATTAACGCGCGCATTAAAATACTTTGCTGCTAATCGGTGGTGGAAATCATGTCTGCGAATCATCGTAATATCGACGATTTAATTCAGGTCAAATTATAGGATCTGAAACGTATGATGCGGATGATGATTTGATGAGAACCGTCTAATAAGTGTGTGACTAATGGAAATCAGCCACGTGGAAATCACATTTGATGGGATTGTGAAAAGCTTACATTCTTATTCACGCTTCGTTTTCTTTTGTACCATTTAATCTCGGCGGAACATGCTAGCCGTTGTCGCAACTTAACAATCGCAATCGGTTAAACAATATTATTATGCCTCGATAAAATGAGATTCTTCTGCTGCTGATGATGATGATGATGTGTGAGTGTGTGCATTGAACGGACGCAACCACCGGGATTGCTGGGTTGTGAGTGTTGTTCGTTGGGCAAAGTGCGAGAGTCAATTAAAAGTGATTACACTGCTGCTCGTAATTTACAAGATAATTTCAAAATCTTTAAAGAATGATTTCATTCAATGTGTTTGCGTCTTTCTGGTGTTCTTTTTTCCTATGCTGACATCAAACCACCCGCCAAACACAGCCACTTCTTATGTTCGACACAGCCAACGAACGTCCTTCGAGTGAATCTATGGCAAGCGCGATAAAAAGTATCTGGTCTTTTTACACTCACTCTATATTTCAAGCGAATAACATCACCAGTTACGCCATTGCGTAGAAGAAAACAGCACGCTTACCCTTCCTTCTGGCAGCAGAACGAAATGTACTCATTACGTAAGCGTATTGCTTGAAACAAGCGCGATAACAAGAGCTTATTCAGTTTGTGGATGTGTCTAAAAGATTTTTTTACTCTCGTCTCCGTCACCGTTGCATTGCATTTCATGCGCTTGACTGAACTGATAGCATCCAATTCCGTTGTACGTACGGAACATAAACGAAGAGAGTGAGAGACCACCATCCAGTAGCAGTCCGATCGTCAACTATATACAATATAACAAGCCAGCATACCGATTTGGATGTCTAATACATTTTTCATTGTGTTTCACAGCTTATTATGGCCCGACCATTATACACACAATACAAACACCAGCACCACCATCGCATACCCGACACGTCATTCGTAATTTCTTCTGCGGCATCATTGTACGTTTTCCTTCGGTTTTAAGCGCTTCGCATTTGATTATTTTCTCCGTTTCATTCACTCCGCCGTTGCTCATTCATTGTTGATTTGTTTGGTGATTTATTGGGAGGTTTCTTTTGTTTTTTTCCCTTCAATGTAGACGAATAAAATTTATTTTGTTGTTTTTCGACATTGTTTGCCGTGTTTTGGATTTTATTTTCTTTGCAATTTCACTTTCTTGCTCTTTTGTCGCTTGCTCGCTCTCTCTCTCTCCCTCTTTCTGCCTTGTTCTTCTCTCACTGGATCAACTGTTTCTGGTTGCGTTGGCTGTTACATCAAAAAACAGTTGCCGACTGGTTGGCGTATGAAACGAGCAGCCTCATCTCATCAATATTTTATTATTTCTTTTGCTTCATTTGGTCGCCCCGCATAAGCTAAACACTTTAAAGCACAAACGTTGGTGTACACCTTTTTTTCTCGGCCGTAAATCCACCGCATTCACGGACAACGGTTGTTTAAAGAGAAAATATGACCCAGGCGACGTATCGTACATAAAATAATTGAAATATGCAGGAGCCCTAAATTAATACGATTTATATAAAACAGCTAAGAATGTGTTGATTTAGGCTCTCCCGGAATTATAGCGGCAGAGACCCATTCAATTGCCCAATGATTTAATCATCTTAAAACAACACAACATCTATTGGGGATAAGTCACACGAAAACAGCCCATGAAAATTCAAAGAAAAGCTTAGCATTGTTCCTACAGGAACAATATCCATAGATATTCATTATAATGAAAACACTTTTGAAAGAAAAAAATATTTCCACAATTTTAGACGTTTCCACCCTTGTGATTTTTGTTGCTTAATAATTTCTGGCAAATGTGTACTTTGTAAAGAGCAATCAATTTTATAATCAACGAAATTATTCTTGGTCATTAACCTGGAATGCAACCCGTTTTCTCTTTGGCCAAATTCCCTCATATGGTATTCGGAATGAGTTTTTCCGTGTCGAACGATTTCCATCAAATGAATACATAACACGAAACCATTCGAACGAAGGTGTAAAATGTTTCTGCCTCTACGAATTCAAATGGCTGTAAAATTATAGCCGTTATTGTTAGGTGCTTCGGTTGCATTTTCGGCACACTTTTGTTCGGTTTTTTACATGGAGAGATATTTTCGGTATACACTGTGTGCAAATGGAGTGAACATAAGCGTTTTTATGACACTTGAAATCATAAAACTTGAAACGATTGTACAGTCGGGTTTCTCAGGGGATTCCATCGACCAATGCTAAATTGCTTATACACTTCGATTCGGCCTGGAATTACGGGGTACACTTGGATCGAATCATCTTTTTTTCACCTATTATCCAGTTTATTTTGAACCCTCTCTTAGCATCAATTGATTAGTTGCATTTGCGTGCATTGAGTTTATTTTCCGTGCTTTTCATTGTAACGGCTAAAAATGTGTCGGGACCATTTTTTCCCCTTGGAATATTCACATTTGGAAATAGATGGGCTAAATCCAGCAACAGCAACAATTGCAGCAAATTCCAAACATAAAGTTCATCGTCGAGAGAGAAATCCACTTGTTCCGCATTAATTTACTGAATTTTCGTTGTAGAATAAAACAAATCGTCGACTTAAAATTACAAATTTCCTCCATTTCTGTCCCTTCTCGTTGTCGCTCTCTGGCTGTGCAATGGCAGGCACACAACAACGCCATTATTTTGACTAACGAGCAAATGTTGCACTTGCATTTCACCACGAATTGCAACTGCATTCTAAGCCAATTACGTTTTCATTTTCAATCTTACAGTCACTACAAGTCGACCAAAAGCCGCAATCGTTTTCTTCGGTATTGTCATAAATTGAGGCAAGATTGCGTGTGTTTGCATTTTCTCTTTCTCCACACTCTTTGCGCTCTCTCTCTCTCACTCTCTCTCTCTCTCTCTCTCTCTCTCTCTCTTTCTCGGTCGTTTTCCATTCCATTCTCCTTTTCTGCGCTTATATTCCATTCAATTTGTGAGAGAGAGAAAATAATGAGATTGTGTGCTGTTGTTGTGTATTCGTTTATCCAGCCGGTTTAATTTATGTATTGATATTGTTATTGTTATCCTTTTCTTTTGTACATTTTGAGATTTATTTTATTTGTTTTCTGTGGCACAAAGTCGAAAAAGAGTCCGATTGTTATAATAAATTGAAAAGAAACCGAAATCCTTATTAAAAATTACCGGAGAAAACTGAGGCGCGCGCGTTCGGACCATTTAGCAAAAATGAAATGCAATGGAAACGAATAAATAACAACTTTCTTTTCGTTTGGTCGGTCTTTTTCCCCTCTCGTGTTGTCCGATGGATATGAATCGATAGATATTTATATCTGGAATTGAATATTATTTTAACGGATAGTGAGCAATTCAGGGTAAAGCGAACGGTTGGCGAAAGGGGCATTGGAAACGATCGAAACCACTGTGCAATTAGGAAATAACAACGATCAAGTGCGCGCGACAAATGGAAATGGCTTTTTGCTCGACAGTGACTTCAAACAAAAGCAAAATACCGTATAACTCTCGCAATATCTCTGCATTTCTTCATCCGCATCCATTCTATCCCACTCTTTTCATTCCATTAACGTATAAATTTCAATATACAATCTCGCAATGAAATTGGTTTTGTCAGTTTTATTGGCAAAGCACAAATCACCATATAATAAAATAAGGGTTATTTCAATTATTATTATTATTACGATGCCATTTAGTTTCTTGTCGAATGGGAAGCTCAACGCAAACCAAAAACGAGCAAATCTAACAAAACGAACAATGAATTTAATGACATTGTAAACATTATGCCCCATGATATCGATAGTAGCACAAATCTTGCAAGATACCTACCGAATTGAATTTTCCTCTTTCGCGAAATTGCAAAGGAGGAAATCGACGAGAGCGCATCGAGATGCTGCTGCAAAGATGATTGCAATTTGAGGACATTGTAAATATAACGGCGATGTAATGATGAATTGGCGGTGATGGGCGATAAAAAAGTTGAGGGGTGTAAGTAAAGCAAGCAGTAGAAAAAGCTGCAAGCTTAAATGCGAGAGAAAGAAATTCAGAGATCGAAAAAATACGCAAATTCAAACAATTACATCTCGGTAAAATTTGAACAAAGCCATTCGGCAATCGCAATGAAATCATAATTTTGATTCTTCTATAAAAGTACTTTATTTTGTAGATGCGCGCAGTAAATAAGAATCATTTACACATTTTTGCGTTACATTCGATTTGGAGCATTTGGAATTCACGAAAAGTCATAATTCAAATGGTACGTGCTCGCGCCATTATTTTCGTTTGTTCTCACTCTTTCTCTTTGTCTGCTGCAGCCGCTGTTGCTGTGCGCGTGTGTGTTGAAAAACGTGCTCTCATGAAAAGTGCTTTTTCATGGAACGTTGTGCATTACGAATTGTGATTATACCATAAAATCGCAGCACACACCCGCATCTCTCTGTCAGCCGCGCCGAGCTCCATGCCCAAGTCGTATTTCGACATAAATGCATTAAGTGATGCTTTCGAAGTAGTTATTGAAACGTATTGCAATGAAAATTGTTTTGAATCGAATGCACTTTTCACAGCTGCAAACGATCGCGACCAGACTTCGTAAATGTTCCGAATCATGTGAGTGTGTGTGTGACGCAAAACTTTCATGAATTTATCAATATTCACAATATAAAAGTGATCACCATAAATATATCTACAGCGACATTACGAATAATAGCTACATCAAAGGGAACAGGGGGATGTCCATAAAAAGCAAAGAGAAATTTTCCATTTTCATCTCCATTATGTGCGAATATACGAAATTGATGCTGAATCATTTTCGATTCACTCATTTGCAACTTCGAAGCTGAACATTTGTCATCAGGACACAACAAATCGGGCAAAATTGAAAAAATAATCATCTTTGCAATGCGATAAAATATGAGTGAAACCAAATTGGATGAAGAGCGTGATTTCTACCGTACCTTCGCGCAAAGGACCACACAAACGCGATGAAAATTCTAGTGAAACGTGTCATCAATCATCATACATAACATGCATTCACGCGAATCAACTCAAAAGAATTCCAAATGAATGAAAATTGTGAGAGAAATGCTACCCTACAGAAGCCATCAAGGGTTTGTTCTGCTTTTCACTGAAATCCAATTACAGATATATGAATAATGCATTTAATTTTCAATTCGTTCAATTGGAAGCAATTTCATGTAATGTTTGATGTGTCTGTCCCGCGCATTTTATTTACAGACTCATCAGAGAAAGCGCGCAAGCGAACGAGATTGCAATACAAAAGGATATAAAGTTGCCTTCTGCGTGATTCACAATGTTCAACTCTTCTGCTCGGTCGCTCGCTTAGTTGTTTCGCCCAGCGATGCCATAGATCTATCTTCAGCGCACAACACAAATATGACGCACATTTTCATTTTCATTCATTGCACATTGGCAACAAAGACACATTTTGACTGCTTCAAATGAGTTGCATAGAATCAAATTTAATCAATAATACAGTCGAAATGTTTTGAAATTGAACGCGAAATAATATTTTCGACTTGATGAAATCACATTTGCTGACTGAAAATTGCTGCTGGATGCATGTGTGCGACGCGCTTTCTTATGTTGAGATCTACTGTGGATGCAATGGTATCGTGTTTCGTTGAAATTACATTTTAGAGTATATCGGTGTGTGATGTAATAATACCTACAACGTCAAGAGGATTTGGCCATATATGAACGCATAACGAATGCCATTCATTTGAAATTCACTTTGTAGTTGATTCTCTGCATAAATGCTACCGAAAACCGATCTAATAACATCATTCACATGTGAATTTTATGCTGATGCAAGCACAAACACGCACAAATACACACACATATGAACGAGTGAGCATGAAAGTGAGACTTTACATCTCACCTCTTGCTCTCGCTTGCAGAAAATTCCATCAGCACGAACAGGATATGAAGTCTCGTTTCCATTCTCAGTCAATCATATCAGATCTCACCTCATGGCTGCAGCTTGCAGTTGAAAAGGTATTCAAATTAAGACAAGAATACCACCAAATATCAATTCTATCTTGCGCTTCTCGCTTCCTCTCTCTCTCTTCCTCATGCTCTGCAACCTCTTCACAGTGTGCATGTGTATTCGAATGAGCTTTTGAATATTTACATATTGAAATCATTGCACATGATTCGCGAATATTTTAGCGTACGCATGCACGAGCAAAATGTGCGCTCCGATGTGAGTAGAAAGTTTTACCACAAAGTCACACGTCGGCGGAAATTATTTTCATTGTTGGAATTTGCTCTATTGCATCTATCTTCCCTTTTCGCTTCACTTCCGTTGCCCTGAAAATTTACTAACATATCAATTTCTAACAAACGCCCTGGAGGACGGAAAATTAAACGCCGAACGAAGAAGAAAAAAATCAAATAAAGAAAACTTGTGAAAACGAGTCATGTGTGCTCAGTTACTATGGGGTTGACTGCACCCGCTGGCTCAAATTCAACGTGCAAATTTAATTAAGGGAAAACTTTCACTTATTGAATTTTGCTTTGTTTTCATTTTGCGAAACTTGACAATTTTACCGAATAAGAAGACGGCGATCTCGAGCACGCACGCATCATTGCATTTCAAATATCGCGTACACAAAATGCGATAATTCAACCTAGAGCTCGGTGCTTATTCAATGAGAATGCAATTGAAAGTTTTTAATTAGATTTGCTACCTTGGAATTGCAATATCGATCAATGAAATGGCCATTGCTAATGGAGTGCATTTTGTTGGGACAAATTGTGTGTCATTGATGCTGGAAGGATTGAGATTAATTTATCCCCATATTTAAAAACACATTTGGCTTCATTCAGCCATTGATTCGCTTTCGCATAATTATTAGCTATCCATTGATTTTTTCCCTTTCTGACGCATTAATATTAATTAATGTATAAAATGGACATTTTTAAATCTACACTCAAAAGGCGTAATTGATTTCGAATGAAAAAAAATCCGATGATGATTTAAAATAAAAGAAAATAGCTCATAGCATTGCACTACAGTGAAAAAAAAAATTGGTTGTTTGGTTAATTTCAATTTCAATTACTCGTGTGTTTACTGCGCCAATGATTGTAAATTGAAATAAATTTTTGGTTCGGATTCCGACACATCCGTGCAACGTGGCCTTTAATTTTTTCCGGTGTTGTGATGTATTCAAATATGACATTATATCGAACAGATTTTCATTAATTTCCGATAACATGGGGCATATATTGGATTTTAATGGTATTATGGGTCGACGCGCGTAACTTTTCTGAATTCATTATCGCATTTAAATTGTAGTGATTCGAGAGAGAGTTAAAATGGTGTCACCGTTTCACAGTTTAAATTCAATTTCCAGATTTAATTAAATTACCGAAAATTCGATGTATTCAATTCACAAAATGAAATGATACGATATGACCTCCGTTGCGTTCATATTCTCTCTATGTGACTCTTCACTGTGTGTGTCTTTTCGAAAATTGCGCTCTATTCATTTTTAGAATAGTTGAAAACTAAAAGCAATCTCACTCGAAATGATGAACATTAAATTGGAATAATAATATGGTAATTGAAGCTTCTCTACAGATGCGATGATTCTGAAAAGCCCCGTAGAATGCATTCATCAATGCATACTTGTATGCATCGTGAAATTGTTTTTGAATTGAACCGTGATCACACAGAGGCTTAGAACGAATTACACACACACTAATATAATCGACGAATCGAGAAAATCGTCATATTGGAAGTTCTGTAATTGGTAATAATCATCAGAGTTCGCTTACTGAACTAAACAGTTTCAATTGCAGGCGAAATCGTGCATTGCATTGGAGCGTCGAGTGTTCGCGCATTTGTAAACGCTTTTGCATTTGCTTTTGTTTGTCAAATGATGTATCGCCAAATGTCGTCACTATTTTGGTCTTTGTCGTTATGCCATGACCGTGTTTCAATGAAAAATGATTTAAATTGCATTCTGACAAGCGATTCCAATTGAATTCGTTGCACAGAATGTTCGAGAATCAAAAAGATATGATAAATACCAGTTAAATGGAGCCATCTCGAGATCAGCTTCGATTGCATCCATTACAATTTATAATGTTCAGAAATCGAAATGATAAATTGCAATCGGTGCTTTCCCAGCGGCTAAAGTACCGTTCGCTCCGAATTTTCCCTCGTTGACAACGGCCAAACAAAAGTTGAATATCAATTTGTGATTAAACATCGGACCTTGTGGTGGTGACAGTATCGTGCGAGAATGCACACACTCACACAATCCTCCTTTTTCCCATTGTTCGCCGTGCCCATAAAAATACACTCGATTGTTTCCTTTCTCATCCAATGCGACGACATTAAACAGTTGTTATTGCTCGGAGCAAACATTTCAGCTCGATTGTTGCAATATTCTTAATCGTTTTGCAAATCGGCTGGTACGTTGAGCAGAAATACAGTCTACCTACTTAGTCATAATGTTTGTGAATTATGCGTTTATATGTCATTTGATTTTCCGTTTTGGTGAAGCGATTGGAATAATTAATAAATTTCGCTTCGCCATCGTCATAATAGTCGTCGTATGATTCAGTGCAAGATTGAGTGAGCCGCCCGTTAATGTGGTTTTGTATGTTAATAATGGTGTGTACTTAATAGTATCCGATAGATTTACCATAAATCCTTCAATTTGGGCCGCATTCTTTTTCATTCGATACTCAATGGCTTCTCTCAACGGAGAGAAGGGGGATGTATTGTGTGAGAGAAAGACATTTTGAGTCGCAGTGTTTTTAGAAAATTTGCCGTTATAAATTGCTGTCATGGTACAATTCTTCGCATGAATAGCAATCCTCAATGCATAATTTATTGATATGTCGTTCATTTGTTGTGCCGGAATGAATGTAGTAGATAAATTTGTTATGCGCGAAAGCAAGTGCTATTTGCATTCCACCAGTTGACGTGTGCCTCTGTGAGAGTGTGAGTACGATGGAAACAACCGTATATATGCGACATTACATATACAGCAATGCTCTGGTGTAGCGCGGCACAGCACAGCACAACACCATACAGTGCAATGTGTAACGAGCACTGTGATATCGAACGCAAACAATGTTCCAAATGGCTCATATTAGACTTCTCAAAGATGCTTCTGGTGTGACGTGCTGACGCTTTGACATGGATGAAAAGTTAATATAACAGCAAAACTTTCAAAACCATTCAATGTATCGGTGCTGCCACTCTCTCGTATCGCTCCGAGCTTACATCACTCCGTGGGAATCGTGATGACGACTTTATCGAAAACATTGATGCCTTCCGCTTCGCATAATGCTATCAGCGTGGAACTTTTGCACTTTACTCTCTCTCTCTCTCTTTGTACAATTACACTCACTCACAGGTACAACCGCATTTGCTCACTCTGTGTAAGTTTTTTGTACTGAAATGTACACCGACTGGGAGTTGCTTGCTTATCAGCTGCGATCAATTCCAAGTAAAAAAAAAGCGGCAAACTAAATAAGCTGACTCGAAACTTGAAAAATTCACTGTTTCACTTCGTTAACACGTTCAACATCTTTTTCTCATTTCTTTTCGTTTTCTATCTCATTCTCGTTGGCATTCTCAGTCGCTTTGCCAATATTTCGAACCCAAATGACATCAATACATTTGCCTGCACAGATAACTGATATCAAACATTTCGGATGCGACAATTTGTCTTTTTCTCTCGCACTCTCTCAATCGACGCTGCTCTATTACGAATGCGACAGGCAATCGGAATATTCTTCTTTGGTTATCGATTATTATGCGCTGGTGCTGTATTTTAATGACATCAAAAGTTTACTGTATCAAACGGAAACCGATTCCCCGGAGAATATTCCGTAAAGTAGTTTTCCATGTTAAAGTGATTAAACAAAAATACCGAAAGCAACATACTGAACACGAAACACAAAATTCAACCAATCTTTAGCCATTGTTGTTTGCTGCAAACCACTTCAAAAAAGAACTTTTCCTTAATACAAATCGCTTAGGAATTCCCTTTATTTTTTCAGGGGAATTTATCAGGAAAGTGAAAATGCGAGATTTATGTGCATACACGTTTCCGGCTCCTCTGGCCGGTTCGTGGTCTTTTGACATTAACTCCAAGTGACAACGAACACATCGAGCAGCGCTTGTGCTCGTGGTGATTACACGTCAATGAGCAAAGAATTTCATTAAAAGTCAAACAAAATTACATGCATCTTTCACATCATTTGCTTATTAACAGTAGTTTCACTGGGAAATTCTCCAAAGACCAATTTCAAATATGCAGCAAATTGTTAACAAGACGAGAGAATGCATATTTCACTTCACATTAGAACTTCGGAAAAAGTGATAAACCGCCATCGTACGCCTACTTGAACACGCTTGGTTCGAAAAACACGAAGTAACGCTTCAGCAACTATTTGCCTTGATTTTTTCCACGTCTTGCTTTGCATCATGTTAACCACTATATTTATTTTGGAACACGTTACATCAACTGTTCCAATTGCAAATCAGCCAAACCATAATTTATGCTGCAATTTGATTGAGAACAACCGTTTCTAATCATTTCTCAGATTTTTCATTCACACGCTAAAAATACACGCTTGCATGAAGCAAATCAAATGAAAATGTGAGATCGATTACATTCTACATCAAACATAAAATAAGATTTTAACTACTCTCTAATTAGTTTAATATGAGAACTTGTGAAGGACTTTGGTCACCCAAGTGGGTTTGAATAGCTAGATTTAAAAATAGGAACGAGATAATTAGACACTTCTATTCTTAAAAGTCGACTCAGTAAATGTCTCTGTAAAATTAAATATTATTTGATCATATGTTTTGAATTGGAACTTCCCGTTGAATTTCTCGATTTTCTTTCACGTGTCGCATATTTGGTATTCAAATCACAGAGACCACAAAACATCCCAACATGTTCTTAATGTGCACGAATCATACAAAATAAATGACCGACCAATAAATATTCATGTTCTGAATGCCAAGTAAAGGCACGAGTACAATTAATGTGCTATGCCCAATTGAATTCCAAATGTAAGTATTGGAATAATGAGAGTGAATAAATCATTAAATGAAATATATAATTTTTTTTGAAAATTTGATTCCCTATTAAATTCTTTTTTAAAATATTTTCTGAACCAAGCTTTAATGATAAATAAACACTATCTATTTTGAACCGTAGCTTTAAAGAATCGAAAATACCGGCGAGGAACATTTTCCGAATAAACCAGTAGAATGCCCTGGAAGTTTTTTGTATGATTTCCATAAATTTTAATGAGGATCGTTTCAAATTATATGTAGAAGATTCTGTAGATGAAAGAAACAAATTGCTAAGAGGCATTCTAATTGTAGACTAGCATTCCTGGAAGTGTGTGACTGTTGCTCTGCGGCTGCCTTGGATTAAAATTGAAATGACGATTTGTTTGTTATACGGAGAGCTTATTACGCGATTTCATTTGAATTGGCATTATATTTGTATGCTGGTAATAGTTTGTTTCCGGTAGCTGTGAATTTCCTAGCTCTGCAAGCGTGAACGCTTGCTCGCGTTTCGTGACACACTGCAGTGTGTTCAGTTACAGTATTCTGTCAACGTCTTCTCGCTTTTATTCGAATAATTTATAGGCGTTAACGTGATTCGAATAAGATTTATATCATTGCAGATTAGATGGCAATGCTCGTGTTATGCTTGTTTACATTGCGCTTACCAATATGATTCTTGCGTGAGAGTGCGAGTTTTTTTCTTCATCACATTAAACAATTTATTTCGCTTCGCTTTACCAAAAAACAATTAAATTATAACCATAGCGGCTTTGGTTTCCAAAACCAAATTTTGTTTTATTTATACTTTTTTTGGTTGTGCGATGCCTGTCGATGTAGCGACTTGTGTGTGTTTGCAGATGCTGTCGTCGAAATGCGCTATGAAAGGAAGCAAAGCCAAACATAAATAAATAAAACTCAAATACAATAATAACAAAAGAGAACGAGCAAAAAGCGTTGGGCTGTTGCATGTTAAAGGAAGAAACTCTCTCTCTCTCTCTCTCTCTCTCTCTCTCTCTTTCTCTATGTTCGCTCGTGCAAGAATCAAAAACCAAACCATTCGAATTCACGAACAATGGTAATAGCGAGATGGCGAGGGCATATTGTTTTGAAGCAAGTTCATGATTTATGAAAAACATTTGCAACGCGCGTGCTCTCTCGCGATACTTGCTTGTAATATTCCGGTTGTTTCAAATTGTTTCGAATCCATAAAGCATGTTTCTTTTTATCCTGAAGCGATGTTCGGTTGCGTTTAAGAGCCCAGCAAATCGTATGTGCTTACAAAACTTGTGTGTGTGTGTGTGTGTGTGCACACTGTGCTGTGCTTTTATGTCGGTTTTCAGGGGTTTTCGTTTTGTTTCCAAGCATTTTGTTCGATTGAGCCTGGTTTATGTTGTTGATCTCTGTTGAATTTATAGTTGTAGCATTTTTTCCACATGATTTCTTTGCCATAAATTTGCGGAATGTGCGATGCCTGAAAAAATGGGCGAACAACAATGAAATTTGAAATATTTGTTCGGTAATTATGAACGTCATACTCCTAATTGTAGCACGTGCACAATGTCTTGTATTAATTTTTGGCTGTTGTCAAACCACAATTCACCTGAATCCATCGGTTTGCCAGACATTTTCCCAACTCGAAAAAGCCATTATCAAACTTCATCAATTATTGAATCATTACTGTTCGATACCGGTCCTTTTTCTTTTGGCAAGGAACTTGAAAAAGCCGGTCATGTAACCATTTGTCTAGGATTTTGACACAACAAACCTGCACGGATACAAGCTATTTTCAGAAAAGTATACGCAACAACGATTTTGATCTCAACCATTCGTCACTTTTCGACAAAATCAATGAATCGAATTAGCACGGTCTGCGCTCCACATTTCTACATATTTCTTATGTTCGCAACGTGAACAGCAGAAAAAATTGTGACTGCTGATGTAAAAAAGAGATTTCCTTTCTTGCCGTCGACCCGAATTTATGCGAATTAAAAAGAAAACGATTCAACAATAGCATTATCATTTGATATTCGAGTCTATTTTCGATTTGTATTCCCCTTCTATATTTAGCAAAATACCAAAAATGAATGGGATTTTCAATATTTTTCTTCAATTTGTGTCGGGAATCAAAACCTCTCACATCCATTCGATTGTGTTTGCATCGTGAATTTTCGTAGATTATTCAAAAAAAAATATTATTATCATATTTTTAACATACATTTTACATATTCAAGCAGATTACTTATTTGAATTGTCGGTCGCACCAGTCGATACACTACATCATCTTCTTATATATCGAACACGTGTGCAACAGTGTATTTAGGCATCAATACACCCCATCCACTCATTTCTCGTTCTCTCTCCTCTTGACATACTAACTTCGAGTGTCAGTTCATGTGAAGCATGAGGCTTGAGTAAATATTTTCTTGCATCGACAAAGGCAAGATTGTGTTAATCTCCGGCCATGAGAAATCGCAAATTTCATTGAAGTACTAATTACATCTTTAGACCACAACCACCGACACACATCCGATTTTATCCCTTTTTACCCACAAACTGGGCCAAACATGACGCATACATGAAAACTCAAACGAATCGATACGGAGAAAACGGAATATGGGTAATTGAAATGAGTTCCTCTTAAATATGTGCAAAAAGCATAATTCACAGGATATTGAAAGGTATATGCAATGCAGTAGTAATTATAATGAAATTTGACATAAAAGAGGCTAAAGGACCCACCAAATTTACCCAGCCACATTTTCCCTCTCTTTTTGCTGCCTGTTTTTTTACTTTTGCATATATTGGTGGTGTGCATTTTCGTTTTTTCACTTGTGTAAGATGCATTAATATTTAAGCCACTTTCGATCGATTTACAAATTAAAATCATGTTGAAAATACCAATAATTTACCGAACAATTGAAAAAAATGCTCATTATTCAAACGATTTTTCTCTATTAATTTCATGCTGTTTTTTTCAACGTCATGTCATGTTGGCCATTGCAATAAATGCATTTTCGGATAATTATCGTTACAGTTCACTTTATGTTCGCGCAGTCCGTAATTCCATTTTACATGTGCCATTTTCCGGAATCGACATCAGCTTATGAACAAAATCTGCTTTGAGTGCTGAGTTCATTATTGCACATTCAAAATTGGCGGTTGAGTCGAAAAATTTCCGGTTAAAAACAAAAAATACAAAGCATTCATTATACATTTACCTCTACATTTAGTTAAGTTAGATCGTAAGCCGCTGCTTCAAACATTTTCTGATAAAAGTGAAGCATATTTTCGCTTTGCATAAGCATTGTACTATTCTTCTCGACCTTGTGAGCTCAAATAAATTTGATATTTCAAACGAAGTTCAGGCATTAATTGGTAGTTTTGGCATTTTAATTCTACAGAAATTCTATGAAATAAAAGTATTGAAATTGCATCTGAATATAATTAAAAAGTGTGTACATGAAATGATTTCATTAACATCAAAACTGATCTTTGTTTCGACAAATTTGGTTGGAATGTTTAATGCTGTTGAATATATTCACAAGAATTTAATTTTCGATCTGATTCCTGGAAACTATTATTCATCTTTTCTCGGGACACACGTTTGAGGAAAGGGAAATTATTGTAAGAATATAAAATATATAAAACATATTTAAAATCCCGGTAATTTTTCAGTCTTTTGGCTGATGCATGTGGAGATTTGATGTTGATTGTAACATTCATTGGATGGGAGCTGTACCTTTGATTTAATAGTTTCATTGGAAATCATCAGAAGAGCTCTCAATTCGATTTGCCCAAAGAGTCTTATTATTGAAGCTCCATTACAATGTTTATGAAATCATTAAGCTCAGAGTCTACTTATATACCAGACTGATAGGGATGTGATCGAATATTGTACTTTGAAAACCAAGGCATGAACATAAACAATTTTATATTACAAACGGCAAAAAACGAGATTTGATATTTGCAAGAAATTGTTAATTTAAATCAGAAGGATATTGATATGCGACGCTAACAAATTCGACAAGTATGCAGCCAGCTTTTGGATCGATGATTTTTGAAATATTTATATAAAAAAAATATTTTATTCTTTTCCATTAACAGTTTGAAATGCGAAATTGTTCTTTGAAAAAAAGGAAGAGTTTAAAGAAATAAGATGAAGAACTTGACGCATAATTTGGAATAAGATTTTTACATTTGTCAGTGAATAATATTGACTCAATGAATAAGATTGGAATAAGTAATAATTATTCTTTCATAAAAATGAAAGAGGAATAAGATTTCTTATTACTTTATTTTATTCGTCCCGGCTATAAAATAATATTGAGATGAAGCAAGATGTGATGGAACCACTATTTTGCGGTATTGATGAAATAATTTAAAATTTCTTCAAAATCAATGTCGAATGAATTTGTGCACTCTTTGTATGCTTTATTTTCATGTCGATGAAATGAAACTTGCCTTCCGAATGAGACACAACTTCTCTTATGAGCGTATTTTTTGGATCAAGTTGTGAGCGAAGAAGGCGTAAAGAGCATTCATATCTGCCATACTATCATATAAAATGCAAAAAATGCGATACAACGCAAAAACAATATATAATAAATGTAGATAAATGTTGTAGTTCTATTGACCGAGTGCCAACATACATCATTTGGCCACACAGTTTGATATATTTGCCGAAAGAAGAAGATAGAGAAAATGGACTCAAGCAAAATATCAAATGAATGTGTTCAACACTTTCGCCAGCGATGAAAGGAAAATCGCCGAAGACTGCGAACGAGCAGCTGCACAATGCCGAAGAAAATCAGCAGAAATGTAGAATTGGTTCAGCGATGCGACGGTATCACATTTCTTTGAAGGTGGCAGCATATGTTTTGTTTGCATCAAATTCATTTTTATGAGAAAATATGAAAAATGTTATTGTCTGTTGAGGTTTTGAACTGGAATATGGCACGTAAGCCGCATTTTGTTTTTAGTTGTAGCAATCTTAGATGTGTTCGCACTGGCGAAATAAAGTGTACGCCACATTCAAAGCCAACATGTAAAATTGGACGAATAAAAATCGAGTGAACGTGGCACAATTCAAAATGAAACACTTAACAATTGTTTAGAAATGAGACATTTGCAGCAGAGCAGCAGCACGCAAATGACGCGAGAGACACATACACACACAAACAGCGGATTGTTTTAAAAAATGATAAAACATAAATCCCTAAACAGTCTATACAATATGGTAAATAGACATGTTACCTCAACATGTGTGACCGACGAACTATCTACGAAATATCATAACCGATAAAAAATGGTTTGCACACAAATTTCATAAAATATTTGGCTGCTGCTCAATCTTATGCGTGATTTATGAAGTTCGAAACATATGCTCCAATGCCAACTGCAAAACGAATACATAACAAAGTCATAAAAAAAATTGAAACAAAAACACAAAATAAATCGAAAAAATATTGACTCTCGGTGGTTTAGTTGGCGAAGAAAATCAATTGTTTTTATTGCTTAAGAATTGAAATAACTCGGTTTGAATGGAATAAATTGCATGCAACTTCCCTATTATAAATTGCTCCCGACCGAATACCATAAATAATGATGTGCCTGCCAAACACATTATCATTTATGTTGAATATTTCAAACATAACTCTTGCTTTTTTCAGAAAAATAATTGTCGAAAACTCTTTGTCTAACCGTTTACAGCGACACATCTTTGTTCAATTAATGTTTATTTTTAAGTTTCCCCATGTTCGTCAACTAGACGCTTTATTCCCCTAAAAGCGAATTATTTTCATGATTAAACAGCATCAGATTCATTAACAATTTTCATCTGATTCGATATTTTGAATTATGAATAATGCAATTGAACATGAGCTAAGCTTTTTGCTCATTATATGTTATGAAATAAAATTTTCTGAAGGAATTGGAAAAAATCAATAAAAATTAGGTTTTTGTAAGTATTTTCCTGGATTCTTCGAAAATACTTATGCGTTCTTATTATTTTCACATTTTTTCATGTTTCTCTTTCAAAACCAATATTCTGGTGCTCATTTTTATTCTAACCGATTCATACGAAGAGTCCGGGAGAATCAGCCGATGATTGTGCCACATAAGATGAACGAAAAAGATGCATTCCATACCATAACACCTCTATTCTCATTATGCGGACTTTTGCCTCGCATTCGTACACGCATTCAATAATCTATAAAAGGTCTGGTCAATGTGTTTTCTCTGACTCGGCTTTCGATAATAAATAAAACGGCTAATGGGATTTTCTTCATGGATTTCTTATTGGTGCTTTTTCGTTTGTTGAAAGTTAATGGTCTTCCTTGAACGAGAAAATTCTTTTTGTAGCTCAAACCTAAAATTCCGAATAATTATTCGTAAATCTTCAATATTTTTAAAAGTAGAAAAGTTTTCCTTCATCCACAAAATGCAAAATAAATTCCTACTGACTCGAAATTAAAATTAAAAAAACAATTCCTTTGATGTAGTCATCAACTTCTGCCCGGAGGAAAAATAAAATGCGGAACCATAAAAAACATTAAAAATTTCAATCCAATAGTAAATTTATTTTTTTTTTTTTTTTTGAAAGAGAAATGCTTACATCAAATTATAAATATGTACATGCTCTTACTGTTGACTGGACTTCATCTTTTCAAATAGCTTTAATGTAAATAAAATCATGTTTTTTCACTCTCACTGTAAATTGATATTTGAGTGGTGTTTGACATGAAATATATTTGTGAGATTTAGTAAATTGTTGAGATCAGGTGAAAATGGTTGCATTGAATTCGAATGCGGTAATTTATTTGCACAAGAGTGAGTGACGAAGCGAGAAAGAAGTGTGCTGCGAAGCTGGGCAATTTATCAAAATTGCTAATAGATTGTTGACATTTACAATGGGTCCATTCAATTTTCCACTTGTCGAGTGAATGCGTTTTTGTTGAAACTCCATTGAAAATTGGTTGGCGAGTGATGCAATGAATATGACAATTGACGTGGCCGAGTATTTTCTACTCATACACATACGGTTCAGTCGTTGGTTTTCATTTTTGTAAAACATGTTGCCATTATCGCAAATACACCGAGCACTTATCTCAATCTTGCACATTTGACGAAAATGAACAGGAGCACCACATTCATCTAATGGCAATGGTTTGGTCGAACCATTTCAAATATGATTTCGAACGCAGAAGAGAAAGAGTGAGAGTGTATGTTGCAGAAGCGATGTTGAGAAACAAGAAAATCAGAAAACTACAGCAGAAATATTTCACACTCCACTCATATACACATTCATCCGGCATATGAACGAAGCGTCAATTTTATTTGAGCCAGCAGACGCAATTCACTTTTCGTGTGTTCTTACAGTCATTCAGAATGCAACGCGCATCTCTCTCTCTCTCTCTCTATTTCTCTCTCTTTCTCTCGACTTGTGTTTGTCCCTGCCGAAATGGAAATGAATGAGAGTTCATATGAGCAGTTTTTGGTGGGCAGGGAGAGTTTTGTGAATTCTCTAAATTGTTACGTTTGCATTATTTTAATCAAAACAATTTCTTGTTCGAGTTCAAACTCTTGAGTACACACACAGCATTCGACACGAATTCTGGGTGGTTCCTGCGTTGAGTGTGTGCACGTCGAATTCAGCCAAGCAAAACACATTTATAATTTAGAATAATTATCATCAGAAACGATAAAATAATGGATGTTGTACATTGCATCTCCTCCAAAAATAGTTAAAATGGCGAAAATGAAACCATATTTCATTTGTCATGCAACCAAATGAATCTGTTTTGATAGCAAATTTTCGAGAACGAACTAAACGATGTGTGACAGTTTTCGCAAAGGATAAATGTTTGCATTTTGATGTTGTCATTAGTTTTTACTTTTCATTTCACCCTTTCCCTCGAAAATGGCATGAAAAATTCGCACATTGCATGTGGTGTTTAACTCAACAGACGCGTCAAACGGAGATTTATTCGAGCTTTTGTTTACTGAATCAACATTGAACTTTCAACTATCGTCTCAGCTACGAAAATAGTCCATTGAATATATAAAAAACGAATATCCGCTCTCTCTTTCTCTCCGATTCAGAAGATATAAAAACTCTCAAATAAAACGGAACGAAACGGGACCAAATCGACCATCCTATTTTATGATACTTTATTTTAAATGGATGTCGGATATTTTTAGTGTTTCAACAACGAGGTCAGTTTCAGTTCCTCGGTGTCGATCAATAAATATTAACTTGTGGAATTTACTGTTTTGATTCCCGGCACTTATTATGATCTAAGTTCCTGGTTGGCCGCAAATGTGCTCCGGCAAATCTACGTTTAAACTACTCTGCCCATTCGATTTAATTTCATGATATTTGCTTTGATAATAACAACTGGCCGAACGAAAGTCAATCGGTGCAAAAGGTACAAAAGTTATTGCAGTCGGAACAACTCAACATTCCGATCCTATATTGTGTTGAAGCAAATGTGCGAAGAGTTGCACGAGCCAATTTTATTTGCCGAAATGAACAGGAACGTGAGCATTTGTTTTCAAACTTGCACCGTTTATGGGCAAGAAAATCGTGTTGGCAACGATATACTCATATTTTTTTATGAGATAACTTTTCCCACCAATATTTTCGTATGACTTGATGATGAAGATTTACTCTATCTCTCTCTCTATCTCTCTCTCTCTCTCTCTTTCTCTTTCTCTTTCTCTTTCCCACTCTTCGAATTGTTGTAGCGAATGAGGACAAAAAATAAAGAAATCACGGCCGAATGGGCAATCCAATTGGTTTTAATAGAGCAGCCAATGAAAAGCGATCAATTAGTGGATTTTTGATAAGACGGATGATGCCGAATCGGAATTTTTTTAGTGTATTTTTTGTAGACCAAATGTGCGCCTGACCGACTGAGTGAAAAGGAATGAAAGTGGAGAAAAAAATGCGCGACGTCTGCGAGATTATAATTTCAATTGGGCATTGTGCCAAATGTGATATTGCAATTTCAGACGAAATTCGGCCGAAAGCACAGCAAAAACCCAGTGAGCCAATAAATTTTTCCGACAGCTTTCACATTTTATTCCTTGGCTGTGAACATCACACCATTGGCTTTGTCTTTGTTTATTCAATTTATGGGTGTTCGTGTCTGAATGGCATGCTCTGGATGGCAGCTACCGGGAAAGAGAGAAACACATAGAATGCATGCATTAAACATAAACGCCGACAGAAAAGAGAGTTTATTTGGCTGGCGAAGTAAATAAACATAACTATTTAAACGCTTTGTGATTGCATCAGGGCGAACAATGCTTTTGAGAGCATACACTCACGGACACAGATGAAAATACACAAACACCAATCGAAATGGAATGACATATAAAAACATGATAATTTTCGATTGATTCGAATATCCAGTAAAAATGTAATGCAAACGATTTGGTTTGCCAAATATTATGTTAACTGGTCCAGTACAGCACTGCACACCAAATTGAACAAGTTGCAGCTACAACAGTCAACCGCATTGAAAATGCTCTTTTTCTCTCTCGCATATTATTTACGTTGCTTGGATCGAATGAAATGGGGAGAGAGAATAAGAGAATCATTCTATTGAAAAAGATACCAGCGCATTCAATTCATTTTACCATTTATAAAAATGCCATTCTTGATCGAATAACAGAACGAAGAAAAAATTCGGCTCCTTTAAACAACTTAAAGTACGATTTTTCATGTTTTTCCACTCAAACGAAATTATACAATTTATTTTATGTTGAAAATGCCATTTATTTGTTTCTTCAATGCAATTTCCAATGTGCTCGTTCCTTGTATGTTTTCGATCGTTTTGTTTGTCTTCGTGTTTCATGTGCAATTTCATCCTTTAAAGTCGAAAACTGGAAGAAGTGAAATGGCAGCAATATGTTCGATGTTTTTGTGTCTTTTCGCCGTTTCGATGTTGGTTTTTGTAACAACAACAGCAAACACACACAAACACAACTAGCTGAATGAAGACTACGATTTCCCTGTGTGTTTGTATGTTTTGCCAATATATTTGAAATGGTTCCACTTGACTGGAGAGATTGATTTTGATTTGTAATTCATTGTGCAATTGCTTTATTGATGCAACATATCATTTATTTGTGATGTGAATTTTGGCGGTGTAGGTGTGCAATGTTGATGCTGATGTTCGGCTATTGATTCTTCCTGCCAACCAACTCATTTGGTTTGAAACAAAAATAAATAGCTTTCGAAACAGAATGCCACTTTATTTGATTACAATAACATAAATGGATGAAGCGGGCAGCAAATTGGTTGGGCTGTGATTGGAAAAGAGACAACGAACTTCCATTATTCGTACGTAAGTCATCGAATGACATCCAATTAGGAAAAGTAGCGAGAGAACAGGATTTTCTTGTTCGATCTTTGCATCAGCAGCATCAAACATAGCGTTCACAACGAACGATTCAATGAAAATCGAATGGAATGGTATTTTTGTTCCACATTGGTCTCATTATCTCTATTCCAATGCTGCACAACGTGCACCATTTCAATTATTGTCGTAGTTTTGCTTGGCGAAGGCAAAAGAAAATATGTAACGTGGCGCCATTTCAATTTCTTACTTTTGCCCGCTCGCACGCTCGCTCTCTCGTTTCCCACCCATCTGCCTCAACTTGTAACAGAGAGATAAAAACTCTGTTTGCACATTAAGCAAAACCAATATTCCAGTTACAGACTTGTGAAATGTCCGACCATCCATACCAAAACGAAGTAAATGTGTCTCTGTCGCTGTTTTGATTGAATCAGCAGCAGCAGCGGTGGCAGCAGCGGTGGCAGCAGCACCAACTCAACCAGGAGAACATTGCACGCTGTTTTTGGGATGCTTTTAGTTTTTGGTTCCGTCGACTTAACGATTATTGACACCTTGACAGCTTATTGGAATTTGGCCTAGTCACAAAACCGTAACAATTTCATGATATGTGAGTCGGTGTGTGCCTCGCTATCGTCATACCCATCGTATAAATGGTGAACAAAGGAATTGAGTGGATGAGCATATAGCAAGAAAATAAACGATGGATTGACACATGTTTATCCAGCTCATCGATTTTCACATCCGATGCAACTTTTCCACCATTTTTACCTTCACTATAACATTGTTTTGTGTGGTGCTATACACGAACGAAAGAAATGATTGTTTGCTCAGTGAGAAGTGAAATTGAATACATTCACATGCTTTTCATCTGTTGTTGTTTTTATTATTATTATTTCGAAGATAGCTCAAGGAAAATAAACTTATCGATGTCCATGTTTTTCGCAATGCCCAACTAAATCTCTTTATTTTGATGTGCGGGACGCTCAACTGCTAAATCCGATTTATTGATCCGGAAAAAAGTATCGCCTATACGTTGATCGATCCGATCCCAGAGAATAAAAAGTCTTTGATCATTGCGGCTGATGACCCAATTCTAAAAAGAAGATGTTAAAGTGACCACAATAAACGGCTGCTAGTGTAGTGTAATGTATTCATTGGTTTTTCGATCCGCATTTTCAGTTCCATTTCTTTTGCTTTCATAAAAAACGGATCGACACATTTATACTCGAATATTTTTTGTTACTTTGAAATATTCATCTATTTCCAAGAATAGTCATTGTGTTATAGGGTTTTTCTTCATCACATTTTTCCCTTGCCGATATTGTATTGCTACTTATGACTTCTCGGAATTTGTACAAAGTATTTTCAGCCGGTGCTCCAGCATCGAAATGGAAAATGTGCAAAAGACTTGCAGAAAAGTAAAGTCAAAAATCAACAAGTTGAAATGTAGAACAATGGCTCCAACCCCTATTTACCTGATTGATAGCAAGTGTTTCAGCTGGAAAATGAGTCCGAATGAGTGCCTGCTGTGTATGTTTGTTTGAATATCAAATGAATGTTGATCTTTTCAATTCAGCCAAGAAATTGAGTTGTTGCCTGCGGATTTCCGTTCAATTCAAAACACATTTATTGATTGGCCAATGCTCTAATAGGTGCGAGAGAATATTCTTTTGTCAGGAAATATTTTCGGTTTAATATTGCATTAAGAATTGCTCTGCATTGATTCCGACAAAAGATACACCGAAAAGAATAACTGTTTTTGTGCTGATTTGTAGTGTTTATTGTATGTCAATTGATCGTCAAAATCATGATGTGAAAAATTTGGCCATTGTTCACGCATTGAATGGCGGAAAGTAAACTCAAGGAAATGTATAAAAAACGTTGACATCATTTGGAATGTTTGAGTGTGTGTGTGTGTGTGTGTGTGTGTGTGTGTGTGTGTGTGTGTGTGTGTGTGTGTGTGTGTGTGTGTGTGTGTGTGTGTGTGTGTCTAATATTAAGAACGATATAATAGAAACCTCCTGGGGTTAGACCATCAAAGTGAAGAAAAATGCTCGAAATTATCACAAGTGAAAGCCAGAATATAGAAAGCAATAACCAGAGCTCTCGCCCACAGAGAGCAACGGGAAATGGAAAATATGAAGAGCACAAAATGAACGTTACAGTGCGTTTTTTTTTTCATGAGAAAAATAATTTTTTTGTCGTGCCACTGATAAGAGGAGAGCGAGCGAAAGAAACGAGATCGAGCGTACAGTGCATCGTGCACAGAGCATAGATTTTATTTTATTTTATTACATTCTATGATGGCCAAGTGAGCAAATCCATACGGTGCAAAATAGTGTCACCCAACACCAAATCAAACCAAATGTATTCTATAGGTATAATAAATATGAACCCGTTCCGATTCCTAAGCCGAACCGAACCAAAGAGCAAGAGCACACACAAGGAACCAGAACATCACAATAAAGTCAAATATTTGTTTCTTTCTTTCTCTCCCGGACTTGAAGCTCCATTCTTTTACAATTGTTGATCATTGCATGCGAGCATGTATACATAAAGTTCATCCTCCTCGTGGTTCGAACGAGCACGCTTTGTCGATGTTAGAACGGTTAGTCGCATTCTATGAACGGCCATCAGTTCCATCAAACTGTTTGCTGCCGCCGAGGGGCTTACTACATACAAAAATTTGCGATTTGAAGTAAAATATGAATCGGATATGAAATGAGACGTACACAGGATTTGCGCTTTTGAAGGGTGATACGCTTGATCTCTCTCTCTCTCGTTTTTTTCTCTCTCTCTTTTTTTTCTCTCTCTCTCTCTCACGGACGGACACAGACAGGGACACAGACACGGACGGACACGGACGCGGACACGGACACGGACACGGATACGGACACGGACGCGGACGGAGAGGGAGAAAAAAAACGAGATAGAAAAAAAAAGAGAGAAAGAGAGAGAAAAAAAGGGAGAGAGAGAGAGAGAGAGAAAAAAAAAGAGAGAGAGAAAAAAAGAGAGAAAAAAAGAGGGAGAGAAAAAAGAGAGAAAAAAATTAGAGAAAATAAATGAGAGAAAAAAAATGATAGAAAAAAAAATGAGAGATAGAGAGAGAGAGAGAGAGAGAGAGAGAGAAAAGAGAGAGAAATAAAAGAGAGGAAAAAAAGAGAGAAAAAAATGAGAGAAAAATATGAGAGAGAGTGATTGAGAGAGAGAGAAAAAAAATGAGAGAGAAAAAAAATTAGAGAGAAAAAAAATTAGAGAAAAAAAAAGAGAGAGAAAAAAGAGAGAAGAAAAATGCGAGAGAGAGAGAGAAAAAAAATACGAGGAAAAAATGAGAGAGAGAAAAAAATGTTTCTCGCATTTTTTTTTCTCTCTCTCTCTCTCATTTTTAACCTCTCTCGTTTTTTTTCTCTCTCTCTCTCAGTTTTGTCTCTCTCTTTTTTTTCTCTCTCTCGTTTCTAGAAGTTATTATGTTTCGCAAAGATACGCAAAGATATGCATGATACACATGATTTACATTTTCTGACATGCATGATTCGCATTTGATACGTAAATATCCGCATGATACAATCGAGTAGTAAGCCCCTAGGCTGCCGCTTTTCATTCTGGTGTTGGAATTTGTTTGTTTCATGCCGAGCATACACAATAATTCAATATTGTGTCACTTCACAATCCTATACATAAAACTCAACAACATATTTCATTAGACTAGAAAGATTGTTGGAAAATGTGAACGGCTAATACCAACTGTTGTGGAACTTTCGACCTCCTACGTAAAAAAATCGTTTTCAAAAACTCTATTTTAAATTTTATTTAAAAAAAAAAATGTTTCTTCAAAATAGTAACTATTTGCTCGTTCTCTCTGGTCCATCTTACAGCTTTTCCGTCATGAAGAAATTGGAAAAGTACGTGTTTTAACAAGCGTAAACATTATTTATTGCACAATTTTATATTTACACTAAAAAATGGTATAAAAGTAAATTCGTATCTTTTGATGAGGAAGTGTTGCGCTTCGGAAAGAACATAACAATTGCTCAGCATGCAGAAAAATTTTCATAGATTCTTTTCGATCTGTTCAGATTGGTGTATCTTGTGCTTCGCCTCTCAAAACTACGAGACGGCGTTGATGCGTTCCGGTTGCTACTTCAACCACATAAATTTTTCGGACTATCACATTTTTAATGGTCCAATAAAAAAGCGTAAATAAATACAACAAAATGGTTGCACGAAAATAAATGTCCTTCGTCCGATTGAAAACTTATTTTAATGATCAACAACACAACAACGCAATCAATAACAGCATCATTATGCTCCGTCACTTCTTTTTTCTTGCTGTGGTTTTTAAAGGGAAAATGTAAAATTTATGACTGTATTTATTGCGTTGAAACAAAGGCAGAAATGCAAGGGGGAAATCACTCTGAAAAATTAACTGTCAAAATTACTTTCACAATTTTTATTTTTTCAGAAAAAATTACTTTGGCAATTACTTTTTTTCTTGTAATTACTTTTGCATACAAAACGACAACAGTAATTGCAAAATGAAAATTAATTGCAAGTAAACGAGTAATTGCCAAACTAATTTTTACCAAAAAAACTATTGTGAAAGTAATTTTGATAATAACTATTTCTTAGTGATTTCCCCCTTGCAGAAATGACAATGAAGTCAACGCAACTGCGAATACAAAGTTATCGAGATACATTTGATAATAACAATGGATAACGAGCACAAGAAATCCACTCGTTGTGGTTGTTTCATGATCTCAAATCACCACCAAAAATAGGTAGATTTGAGTCATTTTTGAATGAAATGAATGAGGTTCGGCATTATCTGTTGCCAGCCAAATCAAATGTTCATCACATCTTTTATTCAACAGAATCCGATAAATATTGAAGAATCGCCGTCAATATGCATTAAATTGACCGTGTATTTGTCTGTGTACGCGATTTCAATCAAATGCATTGCAGCACCACATGTGCGAACTTCGCCAACACAATGACGAATAAATCATTTTTATTTGCATGATTCTTTGTAGCGTTGTCCAGATACGTAGTCTGAGCGAAAGAGCATCATTCGGATATCAATTTCAGTATCAATCCAATTTATTACACGTCCATTTTGCATTAATATGAAATATGGCGATATGTGCGCGTCTGTGTATACCTCCATCGCGCACACCAAATGGAATTTAATAAACCATGTATGGACGCGCAGTCATTCGCCTCCCACTGCTGCCATTGCCTATTTATTTTTATTATTTGCCGCATTGTAATAACATTATTAATAGCAATTGATGAATGTCAGCAATATTTAACAATATTCATTATCGTTCAAAGTGAGCGCCATAAAATCAAAGAGAGCCATTCATCATTGAAATTGGTATGCGAATTGCCCCAAGCAACACACAAATGTCATTAAATCCGAATATTTTCGTCACAATATCAAATATCAATCTGATAGCGGCTATTTTTGGATTCGAACACATATTTCGACTTGCAATCAAGCAAAAATGTCAACAGCTCAAGTTTGATTTAAATATATTTTGCAAAAGTAAATAAGATTGATATGAATTGATTGATTTGGACAGTATGCAAATAGTTGTGCTTCTGCTATTTGTTATTTTCGACAGTGTCTGCGACAAATTCAGATGGAATCGTTGCTTGGGTGGACAGCCAATAAGTCAATCAATTCATTGTATTGATTTGGGCCACATGTTATTACTCTTGGAAATAAAAAAACCCAGCCGAGATCAGATCCATTAGCGTTGTATTTGTACTTTTTTAGCACTGCATTTCGACAGAGTAATGACAACATGCGTATTTTTTTAACGATGCGACTCTTTTTCTATACATTTAATATCGTTATTGTTGCGAGGCAGAAAGAATCCCAATATTCATGCTATCCCATAATCGATGTTAACACAGTAATTGGCGTTTCTTGTGTGTTGCGCTCAAGGTATCGGTCTGTTTGTATTTCTAGGCTGGGCTATTGATTTTTTTGGATGAGGCTAAAAAAAATATTTCATTATGTTCGATACGATTTTCGATTCGATTCGTTAATATTAACATAAATCTTATCGAAATGGCTTGTCCGTTAGACACAAACTACTGGCATGCATTGGGGACACATTGCATGTAGTATCATGCGAATGGAGATGGTCACAGTAAAGCGAAAAAAGAATCGAGTCTGTCGATGGGAGTGTTTTGTTGTTTTTGGTGACTAACAGCATGGAGCTTCATAATATACGTCTACCCGAACCAAATAAATCACGTCTAATGCTAACAAAAGGATTTGATTTTTTTTTCTTTGCTGGTCGTTCATAGTCTCTTTTGTCACGGAAATAACGGCAATGTAGCTGGAAAATCAAATCGTTTCGACTTTAATGC
Organism: Obolodiplosis robiniae; assembly: GCA_028476595.1. Lineage (NCBI taxonomy): Eukaryota > Metazoa > Arthropoda > Insecta > Diptera > Cecidomyiidae > Obolodiplosis > Obolodiplosis robiniae. Next base: position 3,067,213 of record CM052014.1, read on the forward strand.
GTAAACCGAAGCGAATAATGAACAAAGACACTTATTGTCGGTGTTATTTGACGGTACCCAGCAGGAACATGAAATTGATAGGTTTGCCATTCTACCTACCTTTTTTTTTATCTCTACCCGCAATTCAAAAAGCTATCTGTTGTTGGCTAAGAACCCATTTTTCGAGAGCCACGTGAAAGAAAGTAATTTCTTCCCAAAGATTTTATTATGGTTGGTAAATTACTCCACTCAAATATTGAGAATGTTGATTGCTTCATCGCAATTGCAAAGCAATTCGATGAATATTGATGCAAAATCAATAAATATTTGATGATTGGTCAAACTTTATCTAAATTATAAGCTCAAAATATGACCCCCAGCCAATTTCGGAATGCCAATCAAGAATATAAATCCTTGTGGAAATGAACAAATTGACTCAAATTTCTGCATTAAGAATAAGCTGACTGCCATGATAATTATGCATATTTGAAGCAAGAAATTGTCTAGCTGCAAATAAAATATTCATCTTGAAATTATTTTGAACAGCAAAATGAATAAAATATATAAATAAGCGGAAAACTTGTATGCAAACTATGCTTTTTGAACAATCTTGAAGTATTCGTTGAAATGAATACATTGAGCTCTTTGTTGACCCCGAAAATCATACCTTACATCTAAAGTTAAACAACGTTTACGATGAAACGAGGTGGAGAAGATGAAGAGAAGGAAGATGGAGGCGGCATCGAGAGCTAAAGGGACGAAATGAAAGAGAGGAGGCAAGGGACAAACATACATTGATTGAAATAGCAAAAGAGTTAACGAAGAAGAGAGAGAAGATTCTTAAATTGAGTTCACTTCTACATATCGGTCATGATTGTTTAAGGAATTTGGGTTGCAAATTATGCAGTTTACTAGATTTGATTTGGTCAGAGAGGAATAACCATCATGCAATTTTACGAAAATTGCACATATTGCATAAGGCGAAAAATCAATTTTCTAAAACAAACGTCGACGTACAGTCAGTTCATGCTGAATAATCGAAAATTCGTTGTATTTGTGTGCTCTCATTGAAATTCAATGATTTCTCATTGAATTCCGGTGTCATCATAAAATGCATATTGTGTCCATTTCAGCAAAGTATTGGAAAAGCGTTCAATTCTGAATGTACACAAAATGTATGACATATTCATTTAGTTAGAAATAAGCAAATATTGAAAAGCCAAAATGCTCTATAGATGGTATTCATTGAACCTGAGATTAGACACAAAATTTCAATTTAATATGGACATGAACATGAACATGTGCATGAATTTGTGTGCGTGTGTATGTGTGATGGCATGAGAACGGGAACCGAATAGACAGGAACACGGAAAATCTACAGTAAATGCGATTGAAAGTCGATCTTATTCTGAAAATACACAGAAAATTCAATAAAATTCAGGCTAACTACAGCTACCTATAGAATCAAGAATCAATTGGTTTCGCACAATCAATGGTGGTTTAACATCAAAAACAAATTATCTTTCTATCTCCATCTCGCAACACACATGCATGAGAAGGTAAAAAAGAGCACTAAAACATTGCTGCTTCGATGTTGCTCGTAGTCTCTTCGTCGTTAAATATAAGCTGCAGCTTTTTGCAAAGTATATCGAAGGTAAATATTTTTTGGCAAAATGTCAAGTTTCTATCTCCAATAATCTCGTGTTCATCTGTGCATGTGCTCGATAAATCCGCATCGAGCACAAATTGAGTTGAGGTTTTTCTCCATTTTTAAGTGCATCTATATTGAACTTAATTTATTTATGTCTGATCGTACAACTGAACTCAAATTCATTATTTAATAGGCAAGTTCTTCGATGAAGTCTCTGTTCTTTCACTCTCTCGCACTCAGTATCTGTTGGCAGAATATGTGTATGTGCGCTTGCCCACACGTCCATCGTTCAATCGTATTGGACACATGAAATATCGACGATATCCCATCGATTACAATCGATTTACGTTTAATTCACTCTTGAAATGTTGTTTTTGTGAACACCTACCACTTTTTCGAAACGTTGAATTATTCAGTTTGATGCTTTAATTTATGCAAAACATAGACGAAAGTGAGGCTAATCGGTAGATGGGTGTTGGACCGCCAAACGCTTTCGCAATGTCGAATGAATTGCGGATCAAGTTTTATTTGCACATTGATTCAATTTCCGTGAGAACTTAATCAGATTAGACAGTAAAATGGCTTAGTTTTTCTCGGATAAGCTGTATTGATTTTGGTGTGCTGGGAAAGAAACATTTCACGGAAATACGCCAACCGAAAAACTAAATCCAATTTTCAACATACTGTTTGACAGATACATGAATTTTCCACTTAATTGCTCGCACAGATGAAATTGCATTATCATGGCAGTAACTGTCAAAAGAAATTTATTTCAAACGAAATCCATTATTTCGGAAGATTTCTATGTATAAAACTAATTGAATAAAAGTTTTTCGACAAAATGAACATTTTTTTTATCTCTCATTTTTGTTCAAAAAGGACTCTGGCGGTGGAAAATAAAATACTACCATTAAACAATTCATGTGACATCTTCTGGTTCGTCATTCGGCATTCTCAAGTGATTCTTGGGTATTATGCGATTTTTCATTAAAATTCTCTTCATACTTTGTTACATTTCAATAGAATACATTCTTCCGAATAGAAAACAGATTGTCTGCAATCCAGATCTGTCTAATGAACGCTCTGCTTGTTGCGACAACTCTGATTAAGCTACAATTTTATGTGAGTTGTAAAATAATTTCATATTCTTCGGTTTATAAATATTAAAAATACATTTGAATCAAACCAATTTCACGCGGCGACTGCCTGCACCGTGCATATTACAATCAACTGGAATCAGGCAATTCTGAAATGTGTATCTTTGACGTCAAACACCAATTTAACTTAATTTGATGATAAGTTGTAATTCAAAACTTCGGGAAATGAAAGATTTTGTGAAATGTCAGGGATGTTATTTGTGCACATGTATTTGCAAACACCGAATTAGTTTATTAGAATTATCGCCGCAGTTGATTTGAAATGCACGTAATTAGTGTGGCCAAGCGCGTGCTATTTCGATGCATTGTATTACAGCGTCGAATAAAATGCGAGAAGCAGTATAAAACCTAAGCATGATAGCGGACGTTCGAAAGTTGTTTGCATGAATTAATTTGATCCTTCCGTTTTTGCACACAGCTTAAATAGGACATGCTGAGGAACAATTCATCGCTAAAGACTCGCACGCGCATTTGCTTGGGGAATTTTATAACCAGATATTTGAAGGTGCTGCATACAAGGCGCCGAACTAGTCTATTTCAATTAATGATTTTGAAACTACTCTTTCAAAACGCGCAAGGGAACCGAAAATTGATTTTTGCCGAGAGAAAGAAAAAAATGAACGCCTTGAATGCATTTCGAAATGTGTAATTCAGATGACATTTCTTGTTTTATATTTAATGGACTTCACGGCGTTCACAAAAATAATTTGGATTTGTTAGATCAAGAGAGGCAGAGAAAAGGCCGGAGACAGCAGCATATTCAAAGCTTCATTGTCGAATAAGCAAGAGATGACAGGTGAAATATTTTGTAATTATGCAATTTATGGAGACCAGTCGTGTGATGTTCAGGCGCTTTTCGAACATTCCGGCGGAAAGTATTAAAATAAATATTTGTTTTGTTCTTTTTCACTATCAATGTGATTATTTCCGGTGTGCTGGCAACACGTGACAGATCTAAAAAAATTATAACAACACATGCAGTGTTGACAAACTTTTTCTACTAGCCGAAATGCATGAAACAAGTCGGTACTTGTACAAATTTACAAATTCAGTAATTTGTTGAGAAGTTTTGAGTTTAAAAAAATTGTGCATCAATTGAATGATATTTTGTCGCTTTCGACGCAACAAAAACAATAAATTGTTGATTTTTGAAAATTGTTTCAAATTGCACAGCATGTGTTGATGGCAAACATCATTCTTGTATGAATCGTATGAAAACGTATTTCGATTATGACAGTTCGCGAACAGGCAAGATGTATTTCGAATTTTATCAAAGCACCATAAGCTTTACCACACAAAAATCGCTGGAACATTTGGTATTTGGGACCCTCTTTTTCCATACTAAGTCGAACGCAACAGCAAAATCAAATGGAAATATCTTTTGTTTGGTTACTTCCTGTTTCTTATCACAGAGAATATTTTTATTTAAATGGCTGCCTTAACAAAAAACATTCTCTGAAATCTCAAAACTTTGTGAATGGAAACAGTGGCTGAGTTTGAAAACAGGGGCAGCATTTTGAGGTTTTGCCTTACGCATTTAAGAATATAGCAAAAGCGATTGTTCCACATTGATTGTCTTATCTCATAAAACCGCGCCAACAATGAAACACGCTCATGTGTAATTTTAAAGTGCTTTCAAATCTAAAATGACATGTGTAAATGAATGTTGTATTACACTCGCAATCAAACTTTCTGGCTGCTGGAATTCTTGAGGAGGATTTACAAGCGCTACGTTTGAATTGAGCGCCATTTGTTTAGCGAAAATTAGAACATCATAAATTGTTGACAAAAATGCAATATTCTTTCCGTATATTTTGTAACGAAGTAATAAGTAACATCTCGATTATGCATGGCAAGGGGATTAAGTTAATCGTCAGAAGAAAGAGTCAATTTATGTGAAACACAAGCACTTGAGCACAATGGCGCGCATGTATTTGTATCATGCAATCGCTTCGAATGGCTGTTGAGCCGAAGTTCAAATGCGATATAGGCCGTAAATGGGCCATGAGCATGCAGTGTGTGTGTGTTTGTCTGATATGTGAACCTTGCAAAGATAAAGGCCGCTCAGAAGTTAAGCAAATTCACCGATTCACCGGATAATAGCAATAACGCTATCAGCACAAAACTTTTTTATTTTCATTTTCAGCTTCATATTTTAAGCCATGGGAATGCCTCCCTTTGCGGCAAACACTGCGCGTTTCCAACATCAAAACCAAACAAATCTTTTAGTTCCACCTCTCATCGCCACTGTGTATAATACAAATTTAATGCATCTGAGTGGCGCTGTTTGCATTCAACTTATTAGGTGCGTTCACTTTGCAGTGTTTTAAGCTGATGCATTTCAGCTGTTTGAAGTTACTGTTATGTTCTCCCAGCCTAAATACGACAATTTATGTCCTATTTGGAGCATTTCATGAATTTTCACTTCAGTTAAATTCAATTCACTTCACTTCAGTTCGAAGGTCTGACCTAAAGATGCTCGATTGCGATTAATTTGCTCGAATGCACGATTCTCAGAACCATTACGAATTTACACATTCAATTTGGCCGTTTTCAAATATGTGATTTGTTTCAAGATTTCAATGTTATGATGAAATTTTCTTCGAATTTGTTTTTGTTTACTTTTTTGATCATCCAAAAAAGAATTATTCACGGAAATAATGATGATTTGTTGAAATGTTTGTCTTGCATTGAATTGCATGAGTGCATGCGCATGTAAAAATAGGAACTGGAACCCGACCAAAGAAGAGTAAACATATGGTACGACTTCATTGATTGTAAAAGTGAGTTATATTGAATGCCAACAAAGTAGCAATAGTTTAAGCAAATGCTTGTTTACATTTAGCCTATTCGTTAATTGGCAAACAGTAGTAAAACACAGATCAATTTAACACAAAGAATAAGGAAATAAATTGTTCAATTGAATGTGATCTGTTCGCACCGATCAGTACAGATTGAATAAACATAAGAGGTTCACGTCAAGAGAGTGTGTGTGTGTGAGATTGAACATGGAGTGACACTTTTATGATTCGTCGTTTCGTATTTCAAGTCATTTACTCCAAACCCCCTATATTAACTGTTCGAATCAGCTTTGAAATACAAGAAACCCTACCAAATTGTAGAAGTCCATGTGAAACCTCCCTCATTCACATTGATTTGTGATGTTCAAAATCTTTTCCGGTCACTTCAAAAACACTCCAACAAGTCAAGTAATCTATATAATCAAATTGAATCAGCATCGAAAATGTCATCGCGTCAATCTCAAAATGAAATAGGACAGTGCAGCTGTTCGGAAAGTGCTGTGTACAGCAAACTCAAACAGTGTCATGTACAATTTTGTGTGAGCGCTTAAAAGTCCGGTTGAGCGGATTTCAAACATGCCTTGAATAAAGCAAGAAATCTCATTGCCTGCGAGCATATCATCGCTCGTTACTTGGCAGCCAATGATTTCCGTTTATATCGTCTCATCGTCTGTTTCGAAGAATTAACGTGAGCTTTTTCGAGAAATAACAACACAACAGATATAAGATGTGTATGCTTCGTGCAACAAATGGGACACATGAGCCGCTCCAGTTAAATATATACGATGAAACTCTCTCTCTCTCTCAATCTTATTACCCACACAGATGAACACTCATACTAACGAATCAAACACCGACTTATCATACTAGAATCCGTTATAAATGCTCATTTCATTTATTAATATTATTATGTCAGATGAGCGTAATTCCTAGTCATACATGTGCCCGAGAACATTCGCTCGATTTGTGTATTCCTTAGATAAATGGCACAACATGTGTGGCGATTGTAGTTATTTGTAACATTGAAGTAGCGGTTTTATGCACGCATTTGTTTACGACGAGGAGCCAAAATGGACTTCTCTTGCCGATTTCCCGTCTTGCATGCGCCTGCATTGTGTAATTTTGAAAGATAAATGCTTCATGAGGACAAGTAAATGGTGGTTTTACGCATTATGATGCGCCACCAAAAGACGCAAGCACCGAGATTTTTCTTCCGTCAATTGATAATTCTTAGATTTCTTCAAGATTTTCATCCTGTAAAAAGTCCTTAGGAAAATGACAGTTCTATTGACTGCAATTGCGTTGACAGTCGCAATGTTTGATGGAACCGTAGAAACCTAACTTACTACATGGTTAACCACACGTGCTACAGAAATTCCCGTAGCAATTCACCGAAATAAATTCTCTGTGTGACAGCAAATGTTAAAGAAACGAGCGCTCTTTCAATGTCATTCATCGTATCGAGTGTGCCGACACTGTGGAGTCGTTATCGGATGTTTGGTTGAGTAGTTCCAACTAAACCACACCACGATCACATGACAGCTGATGCTGATGAAACGTAGTGCATTCAATTTCATGAATTTCGCAAGCATTGAACAAAGACAACAGCCATCAGTGTCTGATTTGATTTGTTGTTGCATTTCAAACAGTTCTTCCATTTGCAGTACAGACGGGGTAAGCTGTTCTATCTTTAGTGGATGGTTTTGAATCCACCTCGAACATCGTCATCGTGTGAATGACATGTTTTGCAAAGGTGCAAATGAAGCTTGTATGCAAGTGTAGGCGACAGCGGCCAGGGGAGATTTTTGACGTTATAATAAGTTTGCTCAATTACTCATTACGAATTTTGCCCGAAGATACAATTTTCTAGAAACATTTTACAAAGTTTTAGACGTCGCTCCAGCATTTTCCTCGCATCTATTACGACAAGCCACTAGCCCATGGCCCTAAATGTCTTTAGCATGTAAATTACTACGAAAAGGATTAGAAACAGTAATAGGATTTCGTGAGCACTTTTGTTTCAGTCAAATTCCATCGAAATTTCTTTGGCCATACGAAATAGATTCTTGTTATCAAGCGTCGAATGTGAAATGAAATTCAATTACACATTTGTCGAAACTAAAATGGGGATGTGCCACAAAATTTATGTGATTACTATTATTACCGCAATCGATAATAAATAACAAAGACATCAACAATATTCACGGGATTTTATAATCCGGTATGTTGTCGTTAGAGGAGCATTAATACCTCCATTTTTCGGCTGCAAACTATTAGAAAATAGATCGTCGGCTTAATAGTGCCGAAAAATTGTTGAAAAGGATTGTCTTGGCCTCGCCCAACTGCTCTTCAAATCCATGTAAATTGCTCAACATCACACTGCGACAACCCACTCACACACCCAAAAAAACATGTTTATTTTTGTGATGAGCCTGTCTTGGTTATGTTCGTCGGTTGTTCAGCAGCTCCCGCCACCAATCGCTGGAATAACTGAGGATGGATATGCCATTCCTTCAATGTTAAACACACTTTAAGCCATTTTAAGACCGACGAAAATTCATTGTGTTTGCCATCGCTGTGCACTGTGCAGTCATACGTGAAATTGAAAGCAACGCACCGAAGTTCCATTATCCATCCAGTGTGCCGCTTTTCTTTGCTTTTAGTGGCACTATATACAGTCAGTGTACGCATTTTATCGCCGTGTTAGCCAAATAAAACTCCATTCCGAAAGGAGTATATAAAAAGTTTAGTTTATCAAAATAGAAAAGTCACTTTGCACGCAAGTTCAAAATCGGTGAAATGTAGCGAAGGCTCGAATGTGAACACACATGCTATAGTTGCTTAAAGTTTCAAACTTATTACTTATGTTTTAACATTCGATAATATCCGCATTGTATTTTCGTGTAGTTTCGGCTCACACTTTCCGCAAGCTTTCTTATTTTTCTGTAGACAATTTTTTTTGGCTCACACACGCCATGCAAAATGATGGTTGAGCTAAGGAATTTGGCCTGGTATTATCACACAGCTTTTGTAGCTTTAGTGCAGATAACAACAGTAAATGTGGGAATCGGCATATTTCTATTTTGTTTAGTTTGTTCATTCTCCGAATTTTGGGCTGCTAAATATGGTATGGCAGGCATATGGCTCTCAGTGAATGTGTGTGCGTGTCGGTGCACCATTATTTGTGGGCCATACTGTTTATATGTGATACGTTGGAGATTCGTATCAGATCACACAGTCACTGTAATGCAGATAGGCTTGTGGGTTCATGTGTGATATTTGATCCATCGTATTTTATTACACGCTTACCAGATTCCAGCTGGCCCATCATTACATATGAGTGTCGCATCAAAATTTGCGGACCCCAAACATTTCCAATTGTTTTCACTCAAAACGCAATTCTAAATAAAATTATGCAACGTTTTTGGTATCGCAATTTAATTGCGGGCACTTCTGCAATGCGATTTCGCAATTTGATTTAACGAAATCATTTACCGACTAAACCTTTTTGAGCTGATTTTATTGCCGCAGACACGTTTCGTTTCAAGTACCATTGATTATTTTTGGGTAGTGAAATCGTTTTTTTAGCGAATTCTCGTCTCTTTTCTACAAAATCCACATCACAATCGCAGTGACTGAGATTTAAGTCGAAATTAAAGAGTTGCTCGAGCTATGTCGTCTGATGCTATTTTGAATTAGCGCATTATTGAATTGAGTCTGCACATAAAATCCAAAAATGTCATTGTCGGAAATGACATTGTTCCGCAAATCGACCGTTTTTTTCAGCTTCGAACTATCAATCTATCATGACTCTGAATCAAATGCTTCATTTTATGGTGTTCTCTCGACCAAATATCAAATGGGATCATTGTAAGACCATTTGTAGCGGAACTGTCTGATTCATGTCATGTAAATATGGAAATGCGAAATGAAAATGATTGAGTGTTTGAGCCATAAAAATGAAGTTTGTGAATAAAATTTAATATTCCCAACTTTAACTATATCAAGTAAGGCCATGAATATCCGACATTAAACGAAAGATGGATATGTTCTTCATCATTAGTTGGCTTCTTATTCATTGTGTTTATGATGCAGAGAGAAAAGAGAGGGAGAGAGAGAGAGAGAGAGAGGGGCAGCCAAAGTCATTTCACATTTACTTGGAAAACAACAGACGCACAACAAACATAAAATGCTGCGAGTGTGTTTATCATCTTCGAGGCCACTTCATTTCCATTTGGCTGGATTTTTATTCAAGACGCGAGAGCGCAGTGAATAAATTTCCTTGAAATAATTACAATCTGAGCAGTGCACAAACGGCTGAAACGGAAATGAGCTTGCCGCGAATGTCTGTTGTTGTTTCTTTTTTATATCTTCTTTTTCTTTTTCTTCATCACAATACTTTCACGACATTTTGTTGTTGCGCGACAAAAAAATGGCAATACATTGAGCTCATAAAAAAATTCCGTGGCAAATTCAATAGAAATGCGGTAAAATTGCACATTTCATTGATTTGACGATCGTGATTTTGTTGATGTCAAAATTAACGATATCATTGAATTTTTCCAAACCGGGAATTCTTGAAACATTTTCAATAAATTTGGAACATTTCTTGTACCCTTCAACGACCAACAAATATGTTTTGACGAAGTTTTTTCTACATAACGAGTGATTTTTTCTCTGCTGTTACTATTTTGAATATCGAATGGCGATTTTCCATCCATTATGTTATCAATGTTGTATTCCGGAATGCTCTTGATAAATGGAAAACATGGTGGAAAATCAGCTAACAAAATACCTTACACATTCTTTTGAATGACAGTCGAAGAAGGGTTTTGACCTGTATATTCTTCTTCTTCTTCTTTTGCTGGCATTTTATTGTTGCTTTTAGTTGGCGACAATATTTTCCTGAACGCGCTATCTCGCCATTCGGCCATAAAAAGCGCCATTTTACTCGCTGAAATACGTCACGAGGAAGAAATGTTTTTTTTTTTTGTGCTCGGGAGTCGGGGATTATCGAATTTCTTTCAACCGGTTCGCATTAGCATCGTTACTTTCAATCGAAGCGAAACTTCGTTCGCTCAATATTCACTCGCAGCACCGGAAGATGAATGAAAAAAAAATATTACGGTCGAAAAATTATTCCTTCATGCAGATGTTTTTCTTTTTCGAGAAATATAGACGAAAAATGCGAATAAAAGGGCACGTCCTCGATGCTCAATGCTCATAATCATAACTCTTTTTCAAAGAAGTTTTCGTTCATATTTTCGCTTTGAAATTCCATCCTTTCGCATCGCGTTGCTGCTTGTTCAAATCATTTTCCTGAATTATATTCACTCGATAGAATTTCTTATGTGATTTTTTCCGGTTTGTCCAAATATTTGCTCCTTCTCCTTCTCTCTCTCTCTCTCTCTCTCTCTCTTCCTCTCTCCATTTATCTATGGCTTAGTATTTATATGGTTTTTGGTTTAAAGCCGTATATATGTTTCGGAAATTGTATTTATCGATGGTAAATATTTTTTTTTTATCAGAAATTAAATGTGCGCTATAAATAACGAAGGAAATCGAGTTCATACATACGCGCGGCTGCCTCGTGATGACCATATTGTACGGTTGCATCATATTTTAAACGTGATATCCTTACATAGTGTGCCGGGTAGTGTACACAAAGAAGCCATGCACAGTTTCCATTAAACAAGCAGCAGCATCGGGTCATCCCGAAGAAAAACAAAAATCGCTGAAAAGGGTCATAAATTGATGCAAACTTTTATCCATTCCTTTCATGTTAAGATAAAAGTGAAGAGGTCAACATGAAAACCATAATCAAACTGCGTCGCACAACACAAACATGCTTGATCTATTGATGTGCTGTATCATGTCTCTTCAAATGCTTTGTTTTTTTTTGTCGCAGTCACATTATAGCGTTATTACAATTTTTCAAATAAGAGTTTATGGTATTTATTCGCTTTTGATTTTTCATTCGAAAAAAAAAATGGCGCTGAGCATACAAATGCGATGATGGAAATAGTAACAACAATAATTGCGAAGTTCGACCTAAATCCATGCAACTAATTTCGCAAAGTTTAATATGAATTCTACATTAGTTAGCATCGGAAATACCAAATCCATTTCATCGAACTAAAATTTTAATCCTAATCGATTTGTTTAATTAGATGTCGTCACGTTAATTTGAAGGATGTATGGAAACGATAGCATTTTGAAAATAAGCTGCGCACATTTTCTAGTCGCATCAAACTTTGGCTTGATTCGATTTTCCGCAAAAACATCTACGACATGCGAAACCGATGAATATCGATGATCATACAGAGTGACGATTCGAGCTGCGAAATTGAATCAGCTTCACGGGATATCAAAAGTTTCGATTGAATTGCTCCGCAACTAAATAATGAATGTGTCCATTTTGTTGGATTTCTGTCCTATGGTATAAAAGATGTGGACATTGTATTTCATCGATGTCGAAATAATTTCGAAGAGGGTGAAAATTTTGTTAAATGCCTGTTTTCAGCATGTTGCTATCGTTAGTCGATAACGGAGACAAGGGAAAGATAAAGGAAAAATCTGAAGCCGTTAACCACATATTTAATTAAGTTTTCTAACGATGTTAACAATTAATTATTAGCTCATCAAGCGTAAAACATTTGCTATACCCAAATCAATAGAAATAATGCGAACGGAGACGGTTCATCACATTGATAATTTTGTCGTAGCCATGGATTTTCATTCAATTGAAATTGGTTTGGTCCAAGTTTTCGGCATTATTCTCGGTGGGATTTTCACCAAGCGCAGATTATTTGAAACGATGATCTGATGTTGAAACTAGGCTTTTCCAAAGACCATTACAGCCAATAGCTGTGTCTTAGTTGAGCAGTTTCATGTTATGCATGCAGTTTGTGTGAAAACTATCATCGCATAATTGCCTTTGATTTCATTATTTCAATGTGAAAACTGTATTTTCCGCATGAAAAATTTGCCGAATCTCACTTCGGCTCGGTCAAATATTTCAAATATCGCTCAAAATCCATTTAAAACTTATTCGACACAGTAGCCATAGCCACCCTACGCCATCCACAAATTCGGAGACGGCGACATTTGCTGTCGTTGTTGTAAACATTATGATTTAAATCGATGACACGGGATGACAGATGTTGGTTAGCACTTGATGAGCGATGACAATGCGGTTGTAATTTAAAACTTTGCCATTTCCAGTTGAATTTGTTTCAATGCATTTGTTGTGAGAAAGCGAAAGCTATAATCACCGAAGTTCGTGTACATTTTAAGTGTTATTTCAGTAGTTTGTTCCGGAACAAACCGACAAAGTTGGATCGTTGATGTTGGGCGCATTTTGCTTGACACTTTCATGCAAATGCGACCGAAGTTCAAAATAATGCTGAAAACTACAAACGTAAAAAAGAAGCGATAAAAATGAAAATAAAATCGATTATATATACGTTCAATGAATTATTTCCGACAGAAAACAAATGAATCGTGATATATATATTTTTTTAGACTCGAAATCAATCATACACAATTCGATTCATCATAAATTCAAAATATTATTTTCTGTTTATATGAATTTAAATTGAGAGATAATCTTGATTGTGGTTTCGCATTCAATTGTTCTCATTCCGAAACTTCTGATTATGCCAATGTGTCATCATCGAATCTGCACATTCATTATACTCGCTTACATTAATTCGGCCAACACATTTAGTGAAGTATGTAATATTTTTTGTTTGAAAACTATTGTGTGATGAAAAAATGATGGGAAAAATTGCACAAGCCACCAATTGAATTGTCGAAAATCTGTAAATGATTTAAATAAATTGGCATGTGTCGTGATCGTATAGATTTATCTGAATAATAATAACGAACATATTTGGTTGCCGAAATTTGCATCTAGACTGACAGAATGAGACCGAAAGCCATCAACGTCAATCAGTAAATTCTATGCCTGTGGTGAGGCTTTAATTAATTTTCGAGCCGGTTTGGGTGGCGTAAAATCCATTGAAATATCAAATTAGAGATAAATTGTAACACATGAACGACGTTCCAAATTTCATATATATATGGATTAAAGTTTATCTGTTTCCAATGATTGATTGTTGAATTGAAAACATGCTCGACTATATTAAATCTCCCGCTCTCTGGATCTTTAGCAGCAGCAGCAGCAAATATTACAAGATTTTATTAAAGCTGCACACACATTCATAGCCATACGAGTGACCTTTTCTGCTGGCTTCCACCACGTTGTTCGAATAGCACATACGGCTTCGGGACATGAAAGCTTCCTTTCAAGGCACTCGAACACCCATGTCAAGCACATTTCATCTGCTTCGAGTTTTTGTTTATTTAACAGTAACAACAAGAGAAACCCACAACAGCTTAGTGACAACAATTCGACTCTCCCTGGTACACGCCGCACCAGTTCCGCATCCGCTTTCGACTGATGAAATCGAAAGAGCTCAACCAATAAATCGTCTATTTAATTTCGAGTGGATCTATTTCAATTTTGACGTTGTTTGCATGTTTTATTAAATTGTGCTGATCCAGTGAAAAAAACGGGCGGGCGGGCGGTCGGTCGGTCGATAGAGCGCGTGTGTGCACTCGCTGAAACGCCGAATTGTACAAAATCCAAACATATTCGATTCTGTTCTAAAGTCATTAAATGTTTTATTCATTGGTGATGTTCGCATGCGAAGTGAGGGGATTTCAATATAAGGAACTGCTGAAAGGACATGCCAAAACGAATGGGTTGAAGTGTGGAATCTACGAGACTTTTTTCTCGTTTTTCACAAATAAATATTTATTTGTATCGAATTGGTTCGAGCAGATGTTGGATAAGCCCTTTCTTCAAATGCTGACTAGCCGTAATCGATGTGGTGGCGTATTAAACGTCTGACAAAGACGGAGAAAAAATTGCGAGGTGCATCGGAATCAGCAGAATCAAGTACAATGATGAAATTGGAAAATAAAATATAACAAAACCTCAGTTAAGCTGAACATCAAACGCAAGAAGAATTTGCTGTGCTTTGTGCGAGAGAGAGAAAGGGTGAGGGTTAAACAAACGGAATCATTGGTTGGCAATTTGCTTTATTCATTTTTATGCTTATTGGAAATGTGTTGAAATGTGGCAAACAAAAATGTTTCAAAGAATCGTTTTTTAACTTGATATTGTTTTTCTGTTGGATGTTCAATGTTCATCCGATTTGTTTTTTTGTTAGTGTCAGCATGAGACTTGTGTGTGTGGTTTGTATTTTCGTCTAGTTTGCTTGCTTCATGTTGCTCTGTGATTCGCTATGCGTGCATTCGAAAGCCATTGCGTCGTTTTGAAGTATTTAAAGTGCTAATGTCAACCAACGTTGGTTGCTGTGGCTAGGCTCTGTTGCTACGCTATCTTTTCTGAAATTTCAAATGCGAATCAAAATAAGATGACATTTGACATTGAATTTGGATTTCCAAGTTTTTTTGAAAAAAATTGTTCGACTTTTTCATTCTTTGTTCTAAATGGCATCAGAAATTATTATTTTCTTGGTATTTCTGTAAGAAATCCATTAAATGAAATCGATACATTCATAGGATGCAGTGTGCCATGCTCTTAGTGTGTCAGCTATGAAATACAATGGCATAAAAATGGGTTTTTATTTAATATTCAACTTTAAGTCGAAATGACGACAATCTCTTTTAACTTCCTTATTCTTCTCAATTGCAAAAAGTTTTTATTGTTGCGTTAGGTTGCTAGCTCTTCATTTGAAATCGCATTTCTTTTGTTTGGTAGAGCACAATAAATGCTTAACCTAGTTTCTATGTGTGTTGCTGTTCCTCGGCGCTCATTTCGTTTTCCTTGTTTCATTGTGAAATAGACACATTTTTATTCTACTGGAACAATGCGCTGATGGCACATCATTTTGTCATCAAAATATGAATGTCTGAGAATGGAAACGCGACCCAACATTTTACCTCTTGCTATTCCACATGCGGAAATTTCCATGAGCCAGATCAAAACATGAGTTGTGTGTCTCATATTCTTTCTCGGGCATTCATATCGTCATTCGGCTGTATGTTCCATTTTCACTCATTCGGCAACAATGGATGGATAAAAATGAATCGGCAAAATAAAACAGAAATGTGATTTTTTCTCATTTTTGACGTGAACCCGTAACTGCACAAAGAATGGAATATCATCATCAGCATTATCACGTATGACCTCCCAAAATCGAATGTTTCTTCAATTTAACACTTTTCATCGAATCATATTTATCGGCTTCGCAAATGTATTTCCATTCTTTTGGGGGGTTTCAACTCATTCCAACAAAATAGCGAGCGATTATATTCAACTCGAATGCAATGCAATTTCATTTGATATTTTATAGAGCATAACGATTCACACGTGCGAACATTTTGCTAATGTGTGTGTGTATGTGAGTGTGGCCTTTGTAAGTCGATCCAAAAAGAACGCATCTACTTTCGATTGAGTCCATCGACGTGAGAGCGTGAGTGAGAGAAATAGAAAAGCTGTTAATAATTCATAGATGCATGCCGAATAGTCAAAATGAAGTGAAAACAGACGCTACATAGTTTCAATGAAAATTGATGTATTGTACGTGTTGATGCAGTATAAAATATTTGAAATCGAATTCATTGTAAAAGATCCGCACTGACCTCTATCATACGGTGCGCACACACACACAAACCGAACTGCACTTCTAATCTAATGCTCGTTGCGTTTTTGCCGGTTGTATCAACATTTTCAGAAGTGTGCTATTTATTAGCAATATTTGTTGCGATGTTGGTGTCAAAATCAACCGCCATTTGCACTTAGCCGCAACGATTTGTACTTCGTGAGGTCATGTTTGATGTGGCTATTTGCTATTTTAACTTTCAATGGGGTGAGAGAGAGGGAAAAAAAATGTGGAAAAAGTATTACATTTGATTTGAAACTCGCTAAAAATTCTGATAACAACATTCCAAAAGCGGATGCTTTGCGTTGTTAGTTCGAGAATTGAATTATGTGTCGAAAGCCTTATATCTCATGTCAAAATTGATTTAAGCTCAGTTCATGCCAAACAAATGTTGGAACGAAATAACCCGTCTCGAAGGAAGATGCATCGAATGCGTTTTTGATGCAAGAAAATTGATTGGACCAGGCAAATGATGTTTGGATGAGTTCTCATTCAAGGATTTACGCTGTATTCCAAATTGGCAGAGTAGTTTGATCTATGAAGATTATGCGTTTGGTTTAAAATTGTTTTTAAAGTGATTATGGATTTGTTTGCAAATTACATTTAGCGTCGATCCAGTTGTTTGGAGATAGCGAGAGATTGAGAATTTGACACTTTGTATATATGTTTGTTATTTAGCTGCTGTTGGCGAAACGAAAGACAGTGCCGATATAGCGCATTTTGGTTTGAGTCAACGTTGCTTCTTGATATTGAAGAAACGTTTTCCATAAATGCGTTAATGCGTTTAGATATCGCATAAAAGCTGTCTGCATGACTGCATACCATTCATTATTCAGCTAGTTTTGCCATTGCGCCATTTAAACGCCACACGAACATCAGGCGCAGTGGCAGCAATTGCTGAAAATACACGAAACGCACTGCGCTGGCTTTCGCTTTGAGTGTACAGAAAATGGATTTTAATCAAGCGATGCTGTAATAAAACTAAACTTATATCTAATAGTATTATTATTAGGTGTAAATCAGTTAGAATTGTCTGCACGTACGACAATATCCATTGCGCGCTCGTTTTCGCGTACAAATTGTACAGACTCACTCTCATGAAATGCTACGTGAATATGACATGCAACATTTAGCGGGACACCGAAATTCATGTCTGCTGGATCATCCCATAGATTTTTTAAAATTCCCAACCCAAGCCAGCATCATGCAGCATCAATTCACGTATTGTCTGTCTGTTTAACATACCCACTTTTTCATTACAGCAAATTGAATCAACCAAGGATGCTGCAAGTGCTCTCACACAAACCGGCAAATTTAAACAGAAATATAGAAAAATATATCTATTTAAATGGGTAAAAAAGAGAAATGTGAAAGGCACTGGCGAAAATGATTTTTCTTTTGAAGATATTTACTTTTTTTCGACTATATCTTTATCTGGCATTTCTAAATTCCCTCAGCTAATTTTACCCTTGTGAATTTGGAGTTTGGCAGAAAAGCGATTCACCAAAAGAGCCTCAATAGTCTACAGCGAATACCCATAACGAATATGAATTGAAGGGCGGAAAGAGAGAGAGAGAGCGAGAAGAAGAAGAAGAAGGAAGCGGAAGAGAAAAAGATAGAATGTGAAAAACACAAATTTGAGTGAGGAAAAGAAGAGACAGGAACGTGGGAGCGAAAGAAAGCAAAAGTGGAGCAAAATCGAGCGAAAAATATGTCGTGAAAAACAGCGGATTCATTTAAGTATACACAATTTAAAATAGAAAGAGAACAATTCTAAATTGCTCAAAAAAATACATTGCACAAATCGAATCTATGGGAGTAAAAGAAACATTGCTGAAAACGAATAGATTCCTCTTTTGCTCGGTTTTGCTGTGAGCTTTTTCTATTGTGCTAAGCATCATAGCAATCCATTATATTGCATACGCATTTCACCTTCCATAAATTCGTTCATACATTCATTTTAGCAAAACTTCAATTCAAACACTCGCACTACGAAGATAGAGCGAAAATCTTCTCCCGGGAAAAAGGCGAAGCGAAAGTGAAAAGCTTTTACTGATCAACTGAAAAGGTAGAATAAGGAATTACGGAAGAAACCGCGAAATATACACAAAAAGAAAACAAAATGCAAAATGATACACACACAAAACATGTAACGCAAAACAGTCGAGCCATAAAAAAAGCGGTAGCAACAGCGGCAAAGGCACAACAAAAGCACAAATACAAAACACGAATAAAATCTGCAAATGTTATCCTCATTTATCACAAAAATAGATTTCGAAGTGGATGCCTTTACCTTTGCTTTTTCCCATGAATATATATTTACATACAGAGGGAAAGGGAGAGAGGCATTTGATGATGCTGTGTTGCTTTATCTCTTCCAACGGATGCGTCTGCCTATATTCACCTGAATATAGAGAAATAACACATTTACGTTCATTTTTCAATTTCAATGCCAGTTCAAAGTGCCTGAATTAAATATGTATCGAGCATTGAGCTTTTGTGCTCCGCTCTACATTGAGCTCGGTTGATTTACGGCTTCGAATTGAAATTTTGTTGGGCTGATTATCCGTGCAGCATCCTAGGGGTTTGGGACTACAGAAAATTATACAGCGTGCCGGCTTTGCAAGCATGGGGACGTGGGTTCGAATCTCCTAGTGGCCGTTTGATTTTCTATCAATTTCATCATTACTAATAACAGTGATATATTGATGGGAGACAAACTAACACATAAAACAGTGATTTTCGTCTCACGAAGTGTTTCGGAGGACGATTTAAGCCGTCGGTCCCGTGTGTGTGCACAAAAGAGGATTTTGAGTTAGCACAGACACACGTAAATTGACTACCTTAACGCTAAGGTTGTGTTATTGGGTATTTCAATATTCAATACACCACCTCAAAAAAAGGTAGTAGCCAATCATGGGCCCGAGCATTCGAATGCGGTGCAGTCGTGCCCTGCAAGCCCCTCACCAATGTATTCGAATAAAAGTTGTCATGCTGGTGGTATTCATGGAATACGAACAAGACTGAACACACCTAACGGTACACAATTCGTTCTATAAATACTGAATGATGATGATGATGATGAGAAAATTATACAAATAGATCCAGTTTTTGACGTATATGACGTTTCATCTTCACCAAATACTGTATTTAAAACGGTCATTCGCATATGCAAATATATGACAATACCAATATACAAATGGGATAAATACAGAACAAAAATTTGTTTAATATTGAACTCACTGCTGATATGATCAATAACAAATGCGACAAATGAATCGTTGTGCCAAGCCCCTAGGCAGCATCCCAATCCTTATATTCACTCAAAAAAAAAAACACAAAAAACCGGAAATGAAAAGATAGATTCAAATGTTATTCAAATGCGATGCAAAAAATCAAACAGAAACACACAAGAAATAGGGGAACAAATCATACAACAGAGAAGATTTTTTTATCTGCGCACAGATTTGGCGCAATCAAACATTATAAGGAAATGCAACTGCTTCAATGCATCATATTGTAAAAGAAATGCATTTTTTAGCTCAATCTAACCTTCAATTCAGTTTTAATTAAACTGTTCCCGAGAGAGATAATGATAATGTTATTTCGTAACGTCGTTATTCTAAAATCCTCTTTAAAATTCTTTAAGAGCAAAGAATATTGAATGATCAAAGTGATCCGTTCAATTAAAACTGAATGAAATGTCATATAAATTCCTCAGAATAATCATGATTCAAGTATTTTTATATTTAAGACTTTAGATCTTCGTTGCCTACAAGTTAATCAAATACACTTGCCAATTGCCTCTCATTTGTAATGTGCAAAACGAAAATAATTCGGTCAAATCTATGGGGATTTTTTTTTTTAAGTTTCACTTTTGCACATTTTTTTATCTCAGGCAATTGAATGTCTTTCTTATGAAAAAATCTACTTCGCTGAATCGCTTATAATTATTAGATTCCAGCTCAAATTTCATGCAACGACTATCATATAAAAAATGTTGTTTCCTGACCGATAACATTCATTTTAAGTTATGAGAGTATTGTGTTCCCTCCTATAAGGCGGTCACGAAATGAAAATGCAAATTTGATTGTGTTTGTGGTCTATATATATCGTGTTTTTGCCCATTTTTATGATGAATAATCACGGTAATTGTGGTTTTTTCCGAAGATTAATTATATTTTTCGACTTTTCAGCGAGCAATGAAAATGAATGACAAGCAAAATGACAGCTGTCGAACTGTCAATGTATTGAGTTCGAGAAATATATAGATCGCAAACACACAATCAATTTGCTGTTTCGTTTCGTGAACGTCAAAAAGTAGGCAACACAATACTCTTAAATCTTCGAATGACCTACGCTCGAGCAATATAAAATTACACAAAATACATTTATTTTCTTCCTGATGCTCTAAGAGCATTCCGATAGTGCTTGTTTTTTTAATGCCATTAATAATTCTACAAATTGCCGTCTGCAATTGCTCGTTCCGTATATTTTAGTCGAGCTATGTTTTTAATAGGTGTTCAAAGTTCAAACTTCGAACCGAAGTGAAAAATTTCAATAAAGGTTCCCTGTTTATTACATCAAAGATCCCTATTACACAAACTTCAACTGACAATGATCTATTATTATAATGTTGGAATTGTCGTTGTGACTTGTTTGATTCCCTTATTGACATTTTACGCTATACACCCACCCACACCCACCATGTAAATTGTTCGGTGATACTGAGAGAAATCCGAATTGTTTCATTAAGCACAGTTTTTTTTCATCTTGGAAATAATATCAATCAAAATGTAATCATGGCTGCGATGTTGTGCGTTTATGTATTATCTCTTCGTTCGTTCGTTGCGTAAGTAATGCAAATTACCGTGCTCCATATAACATTTGCGATAAACAGGAATGCGTGCAAAAATTACCTTTGCGGCAAAACATCAATCATTTGCAATTTATTATTGGACGCTATCAATAATAATCCGAACGTCACGAGCGAATCAGAAAATCAACTGTATAAATCAAAAATTCAAATAAATTTTATTTTGATTGCAATCATTCCGCTGAACTTGTGCGAGTTGCGCTTTTTGTATTTCACTGACGAGCATAATTATTGTTTAATATGGTATTGCTTTTGATAAATCATCGCTAGATATGATATGTGTGATGGAAACGATAGATCTAGCTGATGGCTTCATGGCAATTGAATTATCTCGAAACTGTTGCTTGAGCCTATGTCGAAATGAGATTTTGACTGCATGAAATTCTCCGGTGGGATGAAATGATTAGCCAGCAAGAATATAAATCATATTCATTTGCAATTTAAAGAAGGTCGTTCGAGGACATTAAAATGAAAACATGGGTGATTTCCAGATAAAGACGCATTTACTCAAGGAGCTTCCAAAGGCTGGATTATGATTTTAAAAATGTATAAGCGGCTTGTGCTCTGTAAAATGGGTCTGGATTAACGCTATATTTCCTCAACAGGCCATTCAAATTCGGGATTCGGGGTTCTGTTGATGATCTTCAGGAGGTGTACGATGCTTATATCTTTGCAGTTTTTCACTGTTTTATCAGAGTTTTAATCCAGACAAAATCCATAAATCTCCGGAAATGTATATCTCTCTCTTTCTCTCGCGATCTCGTTTTATGTGGTGAACAATAATGACAACATTACCCTGCTAAAAGCCATTAAAAACGATGCGCACTCCCTATTATAAAAACGTCTCATATGTATACATTAATACCTCCTCCGAATTTAGCGAATTTTGTTTTCTTTTTTTGCTTTGCTCTTGTCGCACATAATTTGATGAACGCACATATAAAATAGCGACACTTTCATTCCCAACATGAATTTAGCATTATAATTAAAACGAAAAAAAACACCCGTAGTCTCTCGCTCACTCTCTTTTTGCGGTGATGCTATATCGCATGGTATGTCGTTGGGCTGCCTGTGTTATGTGAATTACATGACACTGTTTTGTGTACGTGCCGCAAATAATTATATTTGCACACCGCATTTTAAGCATCACTCGACCATCATCCGTGGGACGACCGCATTTTTTGTTTGCCAAACTTCAAATATGCTTGCCGTAGAGCCATTGCCATTCGACCGGCACAAAATTTAACGGGAAAACGTGCTTCAAGCCATTGTTTATTCGAAAGAATCTTGGGGTTTTTGAGCGAGAAAAAAATGGCTTTGGCAATGGAATTGTATTTTTCGATGGGGTGAAGTTCTACATCTCAATGATCGGTGACAGTTCGGGAGCATACTTTCAATTTTAGTCAAAAAATTCTTCCGTCACTTTTGAACGCTTGTAACGTCAAGGAACCCAATTAAAATGCTCCGAGACAATTTTTTTTGATAATTTATTTTCAGTTACTAAACCTTTGACGTTGAACTGACAGCAACATCCTTTAAAGCCGTTCCATCGGCATACTTACGAATGTTGTCATCTATTTTCGCTTCGACGATAATTTCGTAAGTATTTCTTCGAAAGTCGTCTGGAAGGTGCTGATAACATCGAATTGTTGTGGAAAGCTTTATATTTCATGCAGCCAATGATGTCAAATTATAATTGCGTTCTATATCACAGTACAATATTATTTTCAAGCAATGCATTAAGATTTTCGCTGAAACATGCTTGCTTAAATGGGAAATGTTGAAAAATAATGCAGAAATCTGGTTTTGCTGAGCGACTGCCGAGCTAAGTAGATGGTCAGCTATGGCTGGCTAGCCGCTGGCAATGTGAAAGACAAACCGTTATCGATCTCAGGATTTAGTTGTTCAGAAGAAATATACATATAGCTGACCAACTCGGCAGCTAAAATCTGAAAAAATGTTCGGCCCAAGTAAATCGTACAATTGTTGATCAAAATCATGAAATTTATTAGCAAATCTTTGAAAAGAAGTGAATATTTCATTTTAAAATTTTGAAACTGAAGGCACAGGAAAAACGAAGTGAGTAAATGAAATACCACCACCAATTTATCTTTTGATTAAGTTTTTTTCGCCAATTCTGCAACAAGAAGAAATAATCTTTCATGTAAATACAATCGTTACCAAGGGTGATTCATAACTCTTTCACAAACTTTTTAATATCTGACCGTAATCAATCGTGGCCTTAAAAATCTCATCAGTTACTAGAAAATTACGGAATAAGTCATTTTAAGAGCCTGACGTGTTAAGCCCTTCGTTGTTCTCCACTTAAGCCCCAACCTCGAGATCGTAAATATTTTACGCAAAATGTTGCATGCCCCAAAAACAATTTGTCGCTTTTTCCGCTGACATTGTAATGAATAATATATGTGGAAATGAATTACCTTTTCTAACATACCCGAATAAACGATGGATGAGCGTCAACTTTATGCGAACAAATAGAAATAAAGTAAGTGTGTGTTTTGTACAGAGCCATTGTACAAATACTTCTGGGTCTTTTTCATTAAAAATTGTTAACTTTTTCAATTGCATTTGAGTGGTGATGCGGAAGCTTTTGAGGGAAAACCTACGATTTTCTCTGTGTGTCGCTAAATTTTTCGACATGACAGAGATTCATACTAAACGATGAGAATTTTCACCGAAACGCATTCATGGCCTGCACTTGTTTATGGCTCTTCATAAACCACTAAAACTCATAAGCAGGTAAAATGGAAAAAAACGTTATTTGTAATTAAACGATTACATCATTAAAAATGAAAGGCTAAAATGTCATGGTAGTCGCTTAAAAGATTGCTTCGCTGCGTTGAAACGAGATGTGAGAACTAAAACTCGAAACTTAATAATGCCTCATTTTTGCAAACAGCTCGATTTTTTCAGTGAATGCAAAACTACATAATTACAAGTTTTAAGAGAGAGAGAGACGAGAGAAAATGTTTTTCGCTCATTGAAACTATGTTAATGGGAAAAGAGCCATAAAAACGGTAAATCAGTTGTTCTGCTGACATATAGTCGCGTACACAATTTAATCAAAAGTAAGCGTTTGTGAATTCAGCCGAACTGAAAACTCTCTTTTGATGCCAGAAGTATAGGCTTTTGAAAGTGAGAGGGAGAGAGAGAGAGAGAGAGAGAGGAGGAGAAGTATTTTTTCTGGCATCATCGGAATTTTGGATGGGTCGCTTCAAGAGATAAATAAATTTACGTTTTTCCTCGTTCGAGCGCAGTGTGAATGATTTTAAAGAAGTGAGTTCTTATGATGTGTTGGCACTAGTGCAAAGCTTCGTCGGAAAATTCCTTTTTTAATTTACATAAGACCTGAAGCAAGATTCCAATGGTATTCTTTAGAAAAGCCCAGAAACAAATATTTTTTCTTCTTTTTGGTCCTTCTTCATTATTTTTATGCATTCTGTCGCACCAGATCTTCGCGACTTTAGTACTTCGTACCTTGGTCGACTTTTCTATTTGTTAATAGCTAATAAAATGTGAAATAGTCGAAGTAGCCGTAACTTTTAACTAAATAAATCCCGACCGAGCAGTTATTTGCATAATTTCCCTATGAAAGTGGCAAATCCGGTTTTCGCGTACTAGAAAAAAAAAACTGAAAATAAATCTGATGGCCAAACGCGATGGATGCGAGATTATCAGCATTCCCACCAAAAACAGCAGTTCAGCGCAACAAAAAGTACCTCGAATAGCATTATTTAATTTTGAAACGGGCAAATACAAAACGATTATTTCAGATTCGCCATATAATTTTATTTTATTTTTCACAGTGCAAAAATGCAAAATAGAAAAGTTTTAATTTGTAAAATATGCAAAAAACGGGCAAAATTGTGAAATTGAATGCGCGCTCTCTTGCATTGAAATGTGAATGAAACAGTTTTTCCGCTGCACGAGAATGTTGAAGAGTGTTGAGGAAAAATGGCTTTACTCACATCGAATGAAGAAGTTTCAAGTACTCTCTCTGAATTCTTTCACTAGTTCATTTCAGAAAGTGACATAGAACAATCATTCGTTGTGTGCATTTTTTGTGTCGGCTTATTTTACATTCGGAATTGCACAGGCAAAACGATGTGAAAATACGCGAAGTGGAAACGAGTGAAAGCGAATTTCTTTCACTCAATACATATTTGCGTTTAATTCAAGGCGACAAGAAAGAAAAAATTACATTCGCAGAGTTTAATTTCAGTGCATAAATTTTAATTTGTTATGTCAGAATTGGTGTGCTTTTTGCCTTGGCACCAAATTTCGTTTGCCGCTGCGAACGCGCGCGAGCAATGAATTCATTTTTCGTTAACAAGTTTGGCGATGGAAACTAATGCAAGCGTTACGAAAGTCCCGAGGGCGATAGAATGCGCTGAAATGCTTTCGAAGAATTCGCTCAATCAAAGATGTTGCCCGCAGTGTCCAATCTTCGAAATGAAAAGAGAATAATTCCCGAATCTAATACAGGACTAGAATAAGTTGGTATCCATCAAATGAACACACGATATTTCGATCACGTTCCCGGCTAATTAAAAGATTTCATTTCGCAGTAACAAGTTTGCTATTTTGGTGCGATTTGATTATGTTCGTGCGCGTAAATAATCGCCAAATCTCCTGTAAACAAGCACATCTTCACGACAATCATTCCGCCTACGTGAGCAGCGCCACGTCATTCTACGTGAATGAAAATTCATTGGCAATTTTTCGCAAGTGATTCCCGAATTCAGTGTTCAGCATTCATCTGAATTTAGCGCACATTTTGCATTTTGTGATTTAACTTAACCGAAAAAAGCCATTTATTTATTGACATTGCTTGTTCGATTTTTTTTTTCGTCTGTGAGTTTGTTTTATGTGAATTGTGTTGTACGTCATTTTCTGTCGATAAAAATGTAAATTCAATGCGAAATGTTACAATGGCCCGTTTTTTGTCTATATTGTTTGCTAAATATTGGAAATATTGATTGGGAAAGAAAGTAAAATGAATTTAAACGAATGAAGCGAAAGAGAAGAAAGAAACTTTATAAAGTCAATAAAACTGTCTGCAAAATGGTAAATTCACTTTATTCGCCAAATTTATTAGTCACATTTGACTTACGGTCATATTCAGATTTATCTCGTGTTACCAACCGGGTAATTCTGTTGGATTGCTAACACGCATTTTGTGTTAAATCGAATTATCGCTCAATGAAATATTATCGGCGAAGCGCACGTCGTTGAAAAGAGTAGTAGAGACAGAGAGAAAAAAACTTGCTGAAACAAGTCAATGAGCGCCGTACTTCTCGTATCAGTCAATGAGCGCCGAAAATATTCTCATTCTCGTATTTTTATAATTCCATTTGATTTTTCAGTGCATTTGGATGCTTTTTAAATAAACGTGCTCATAACTTTTATGGGCATCATCGAAACGTGCGAAAGCCAGATTAAATCGAGTCAAATGTATGCTATGTTTGCTATGAACTTCGGCATTCTGTGATATTGTTGTGCAAGCACAGCTAAACAGATAATTTCGATTCAATCTGATGCGATTGAAAATCCATTGTCTTTCACTTTGTCTATATACTCACTCAGTCTAATGGGAAAGCAACAAGACCGTCTCAATGCATCGACCATCGATTCGTGACAAAAGTCACAAATTATGTAAATACCTGAAACATCCCTCTCCGTCGAACGAATGATTGAAAATACGAAATAGAAATGGAGAATATTGGAAAAAAATCATCTATTTGACATTTACCGAACGATGCATTGCAAAAGAATGTTCGTTCTTTGAAGACGAAAAAAGAGCAATGTCAAATAAAAATGACCGAACAAGGTGGAAGAATGAT
Organism: Obolodiplosis robiniae; assembly: GCA_028476595.1. Taxonomy (NCBI): domain Eukaryota; kingdom Metazoa; phylum Arthropoda; class Insecta; order Diptera; family Cecidomyiidae; genus Obolodiplosis; species Obolodiplosis robiniae. The sequence goes on from CM052014.1 coordinate 3,094,238, forward strand.
GGGAAAACAGAATGTTCTGTGACTGATATATACCTGTCAGGTTTGGGATGGGTGTTATGCTTTCACATCACGTTATTTCCTATTTACCTTCCATTAACATTCGGTGTAGAAACACAAGCAATGCTAAGCGACACTCATAACGATTATGATAACGACGGCGAACGACGACGACGTCGAAGAAGATGATGAACTAGACGCACTGGCTCGGTACATCGAGCAACATACATTGATAGCCGTTTGCCATCCAAGCAGCACATTGCAGCACCTGCTATCACAACGATCGTCTGTTATGGAACACGATATGAATACAGTTATACTTACACTTATTTGTGTATTATATCAATAATTCCTCGAATGGGAGCCGGCGAAGAGGCCAAAATGCGTGAGATGTGAATATTTAATGATAACGTCACAGCGTTCAGGTACATCTGGACGACAAATGTATTGAAATTGTTTGATTATATATCCCCGTGCCGCACATCATTAATGAATGATCGAGGTAAAGAGATGCTCCAAAGGTTTCGGGGCTCTTGTCGCAGCCGCATCACAATCATATGCGCTAGAACTTCGATATTGAATTGTAATTCGAGCGGAATCCGTATGAATTTCATGATAAAGATATAACGGCAAAAGAATTTACTCATATTTCCATTCACTTTGGCACCATTCTACTCACGGTTCGGCCCGACATTTCCCCGAATTTTCCGATCTCAACTAATAAAGTGGCGCCATTTCCATGCACACAAATATAAACTGTCGTGTTTTATGAGTGGCATGTATATACCTAAATTATTTATCGATTTCGCATTATTCCGCAAAATCAAATGAAATGTGAAGAATGACGTGACGTTATATAAGGACAATGTTGATAAGAAAAGTGCGAGCCACTATTTTGGAACAGAAATGACGCACTTGCAATCCAGACTAAACAACAAGAATCCAACAAAAAGAATTTTTTATCGTTTTCCCCATACTGTTCGATACAAGCGAAATGCTCGCAATATGCAAAACGCTCAAAGAAAGACAGTTTGTTCGTTCACTGTATCGAGCAAGTTCACCAATAGCAACCTAATCAAACTATGAGGCGCATAGTAGAGCTGTGCGATGCCCGTGAGCTTGATATTAAGCCATTAGTTTAAAGATAACAATTCTCAATGACAAAGGATCAAATAAAAATAGCTCTTGAGCAACAAAACAATGCATTTTATTTGTTGAGTTTTCTCTTTATGTTCAAACTGAACACCAACAATTTTTTTCTTCGTCTTGCCAAAAAAATAGTTCGAAACTCTGACGCGCGTTGTTTTTCTTCACTCTGGGAAGACGCAATTTGTAGGCAAAGAGAAAAGGAATGCAGTGAAAAGAGATGAATGGGCGCATGTCTATTTCTTCGTTATTAGTAAATATAATCGTTTATTATTATTTTCGTGTTTATGGAAAATCTTTCTCGGGTTTGCGTCTCTCACTTTGATTGAGGTACCACACACTCGTAGTTTATGGGTGTTTCTGAGGAACGCCTGTCCAAATGATAAGCGGTTAACTTGTTAAATGACTATAAAGATCCGACATTGCTGAATTCCAAAGGGTCGACGCTGAATATGAGCGCGCCTGCGATCCCATTTTTACGAGCGATTATTGAACGGCAGCATTCTGCAAATGCAAAATGAGCTTTTTCGAATCTAAATGCTTTGTTAATCATAATAATGAATTCTCGATTAAGTATCAACCCAACAAAGGACTTTGCACTCTGTGGTTTTCTTCTGAGGGGGGGAAAATCGGCCATAGATCACATTTCTGCGGTCATTTCGTTTAATTCAATATCATTTTTTTACGCTTTCGCTTGTTCTTTCATCCGCTAATGATGAAAAGATAAAAAAAATTGTTGTCCTCTTTTTCAATTGATGATGACTTACCTTTGAAAAAGTGATGCCAAATATAAATGCGTGATGAAACACACCGAAGATGATAATTATAATGGTTCATATTTCTCTTTCAGTATCTTTTTTTGCTTTGATGATGTTGTTGCTTGCCATAATTAAAGATGCGAGCGAGAAAAAAATAAGGACATAATGGCCAAGAGAGATTCCCTTTTTGCCGCCACACGTGCACCCGCTTCAAATGATTAGGTCAATCGCGTACAAGCACGCAACATTCTTTCATCGGGTTGGCACTTTTCTTTTTGCCACTCTACTTTGTCTCTTCATTCGTTTTTATGAACTTCAAATCACTTAACAGTTGGCATGACAATGTTTTAAATTGCGACCCCTATTCTTGTCGTACGCAACAATAAGAACGACCAATAAATTGCCGGAGTGCGGAGCAAATGATACAACGCAACCAAATTGAAAATGGTTCTTGGTCCGCGATATTACATTCATTTCTACAGCAATCACCAGCTTGTAGATGATAAATCTAATTAGATGATTGAACACAGCGAGCGCGCGGAAAATACGAACGACCAGTGTGAGTATAATTATTAACGCGGGAAAATGAATCTCCATTAGGAATGTTGTAAAATAATATTCGGCGGGGAAAATGGATTTTTGCCATTTGTTTATTTTATCAATGTCAATTTTACATTTTCTCATTTCCAAAGACGTATCCATTTCATCAATTCCTGGCATAAAGAATCCTCTTAAGTGCTTCGTTTCGCTTGAATGCCGAGAATAGTTCGTGCGAATTTGACTGATTGAATTTCAAAATGCGTGCTATAAAAATATTCCCTCATTTATTCGAAGTGTGTTGAAAAGTACTTGTAAAGCAATTGTGCTTGCTGTGAGAAAGTCTACACAATTACAATGCAATTTTCTTTTAACAATTCACAGCATTTTCAAGAGAAAAGAAGCTTCTCGGGGGGGGAAGAGGAAAAATTGCTTCAACAACATTGCTTAAAAAGTTGATATTTTATGATGAAACGAAATTTGCTGCGAATTGCACAGAAAATTTACGTTCAGCACATGCTTAAAACGCAACATCGACATTTTCGTTGGATTTTCCGTGGCATTTCTCCTTCAATTTGAATTTTTAATTGGCATGGCATAAACATGATTTCATTCGACTTTGTTGTTTGTCTATTTGTGTTTAATTTTTGGTCCAAGCTCATTGCGCTTCATTTTCCCTCACGTGTTTTTATTTTAATATTTCAAGTCCAAAAATGTTTCGCATCTCGTCATCTGCCGATATCTTACTCTTGAGACGATTTCTTGCAAAAATTTCACTGCTGCAGCACGTTTTGCTAAAATTTTATACATAGATAAGCATTTTTTATATTTTACTTACCATGGACATGGCTGGTGACATCGCCGCCGCCATCAAACAATGACTGCTCCCGAATTCCATGACTTGGCGCTACGTATCTTATTCAGCTTATTAATTTTATATTCGGGAACGAATGAATGAAAGCTTATAATTAAAAATACAGAGTTTTGTTTGTTCATATTTTAATTTGATTCACATTTCTCTTTTTCATTGTCCATCCATTCATTTTTTTTCACGCATTCTTCTTGCTATTATCTTGGTAAATCTCCATTTTCCTACATGAATTTTATGCTAATTTTTATACACATAATTTCATCCTTTTCTCATTTCACTTCACTTTGAAAATGGAGGATCGTGTTTTATCCGACGCAAAAGGAATACGCACGGCAGCCAAACAACGACCAAAAAAAGTGAATTGTGTCTGAATTTATTAATTATAATTCTTTGTCCCGTTTATATTCGTGCGTTCTGTCTGTGCGGGTGCGTGAATGACTGACATGAATTCGTAATGTGCAGGGGTTTGCAGAAGAACAATATTTTAAGCATGCAATGTCTTTGGCTTTCTGTATAGCTCGAGCTGTGCTCGACAGCAAGCTGTTCATGAAATATAAAACGCTTCATTGGATAGCTGGCTGTTGAGCACAGACAGAGTTGTACAGCCAGCCAAATAAATTGCTTGGTTTTCACCAGCAACAACAAAAAAGTCATTTCTTAGATTAATTGTATCTCCAACAATTAGTACCATGAATGCAATTTTCGTTTATGTGCGGTGCGCGCACACACTCACACGGACCAACGGGCAAAGGTCATTTTGATGAAATGCTCCAATTAATCAACGGTTGAATCGCACACAAATTTTTTCATCATTTTTAATATCTCTTTTGCTAAACATTTCTAAAACAAAAAAAAAACACACATTTACACAAATTCTTTCGCTCGCGCTCTCCCTCAACAATTAAAATGTATTTAGGACAATTATATGCGTCCCATTCATCTTGAGATCTTTTTCAATTAAAAATGCTTACGTGATAAACAGTTAGTAAAATATCTGCGCAAATTTCAGAACACTGAATAATAATTATAACCTCTGCACCTGCTTTACTTGGAATTTGGAATGATCTTTGCGACATTCAAGGATTTCCTTTTCCATTTCATCGTTTTTTTTTTCTTGGTTCATTCGATTGTCGTTAACCTACTTACTTATTCTTAATTGTCACATTCAACAGAAATGGTATCTTAATGTATTATCTCTCCATTCAGTTAGTCACATGCAGATATTCAATGAGTATTTGCCTAAAGGTTTGATAAAATTTACATTTAAAACTTAATATCTAATTGAAATACGTTATTCACGTATTTTAATAGAGCTTTTGCTATCTTTCTTTGACTTTTCATAACTCAATCTTTATATTTTTCGTTCGTTTCGTTCATTGTTTCCAGTTTCATTTCTGTGTTTGGATTTGGATCAATATGTTCTTTATTTCAGTGATGGAAACAGCAGTAATACAATAAAATAGTATCCAGTTCCTGTGTATTATCAAGGGATTTCATTAACTGACGCCAATGTTACATGTTCGCTGCTATATGCGTTACAGTTGGAATATGTTGGTTCTCGTTAATGAATTGACTGTGCTAGCGAGAGTGAGAGTGAGAGTGTGTATTTGTATATGTCGTTCTATTTTGCTAGTTGATTTTTTTTACTGTGGCCTCGTGATGCATCACAAACTGCAGTTAGCAATTGGCCACTTTGATCACAATGAATTCCATTTCATCGTAAACCATCCGTGAAATGGATGGTGCGACAAGTTAAAATTAAAACATTCCAAATGATTCTCGACCGCATTTTCTCTCTCTCTTCCTCGAAATCTCATGGAATCAAATTCTTCCTCTCTCGCGATCCGATGGAATCAATCGAAGTCATTTCAATATATTTATATAGAATATTTGAACATGTGTTGAAAATGAAATCAAGGTAAAAGTGAAATCTTTGTGACTAAAAATAAAATCCTATGTGTCACTGATTTATATGAACTGTCTTACTTAATTTACTGTTCACAATGATAATGATAATGTGGCGATGACATCGCCATAAATGTGAATGCAAATATTCTCGATTATTTTGTCTATTTAACTTTTAATTTTATTTTGGTATTTGTAATGATAAATGCTGCTAATGGGATTTCCGTTGTGCTGTTTTTGTGGATTGTTGTGGATTTTATCGGATCTTTGTGTCTCTCTCTCTCTCCCGCACTCTCTCTATTTCTCTCTTGACAATTGTGTGCTTGTTTGTTTGTTGTTAGCTGGTTTACCCTCGATGGAACGAAACTAAACTTTTTCGCTTTCTCGCATTTTCACAGATGCAATCACCATGATCCGAATTAAATTTAATGTTTAATCCAGAGTTTATTCGTTGCATTTAAATTTCTAAGGAAAATTCATTTGCAGTTTCCGGACAAATATATAGAATGGAAGAATTAATTAACAATTTTTGTCGATCTAAATGAAATTGAGAATGATACTTGGAAAATCAATTCTTGCCCGAGGCCAGAGGAGGATTTGCCAATCACAGGTTAACAATGTCATTGGTGGTGCTATAGAAGGACCATTGTATTTTGTCAAAACTAGGCCAAAATCGTATTTATTTACATGTCTGTGAAATACAATGTTTCAAACATTGTATTTGCCTTTTGGAAATTTGCATTCTTCTTAGTCAAGAACGTTCTTATATTCAATTTAAAGATTATCTTCAAAACAATTTAAACAATTTTCACATGCTTTGCATAGAAATTATGCAAGATGCATACGAAGCAAGAATAAACTATTTACCAATGGATCTTTGTTAGTGGTTTTCATCTCTTGATGCAACAAATAGACAGATTGTTGTTTGTTGTGAGTAGATTTCCAGCAGAAGCAGCCAGCATCCGATAAGAATATCGATCAGCAATGTGGCTTAAGCTAGAACAATCGACCAACATTTGGTATTTCGGTTGACAATTGAAACACACCATTGTGTGCGACGCTATTGATTTGAACCATCGAATCACATCGTATGATATGCCATATCCATGCGTTATTCTGTTCACTTGCTGCAAAAACATCGATAAAGCAAGGATGTACACTACAATCGACACATTTATGTTTGCATTAGCACAGCCCGGATTGCGTTGCATTGCAGCCGGATGTTCATCTATATCGTAAAAGAAAAATATATTGGAAAATTCCAATTAATAGAGGAATTTTGTCAATTTGCTCGTAAATTTTAAATTTTTTTCATCAATAAACTTTGATTTGTTGGCGATAAATTTGAATTTTTCGCAATAAATTTGGTACGTGACTCAAGAATATGCATTTTTGCAGTGACAATGAAAGTGCGAGTTATTGTTTTTTGACGTCTTTTTTCTTTCTTTCGTTTTTGCAAGGCAAAAAAATTCTCGCTCTTCGTTAAAACACTGATTGAATCCCCAAATTCTTTTTTTGGTCGTGTCATTCACGCCCTCGGTTTGCGTGCGAGGAAACTATTTCTGTATGAAACATATGCCAAGCATAGAGAGGACCTCTCCTCATGTCCAACTTAAGTGTTTTATTAAAAGTAATGCGGAAAGCATACTACGATTGATTGTGTGTGTGTGTTTTTCCCTTTGCATCCCGGAACATGCGTTCTCACAAACGACGGTAAAATACTGCAACACATCCATCACATGGAAAATTTCACGAGGTGGTTAAAAAAATGCCGTATATTCGTCGGTCTAATGGCTCAATTAACAATCGGATCAATCAAAAGTGTGTGTTTCAACATGTGAATACGTGCGAATGAACCGATGCTTCAAGCCGAACGAACACTTTTTGTCTAATTTTTACAAAGAGAAGGGCGATAAAATGTCCCAACACACGGCGCACATCAATTCCCGCATGAGGATCTCACTTTAACCGCACTATTCCATGGCCATTTTCGACGCATTTGTTCAATTCCATGTCGCTGCAACAAATCGAAACAATAAAAAAATCTGACAAAAGAAATAGGAAGTCATTTGTTTCGACTTTATTTGCAGTCGTGAGTCTAACGCTTCAATGTGATAATGTGCAAATGTATTCTGTGTTGTTTCCCTTTCTTTTTGTGTCAATAAATAAAGTTCAGTCATTTGAAGAGGAAAAAATTGATATCAATATCTCTTGCATAGGACACAAAAATGGACTGGGTCATTTGATGCGAGGGAAGAGGCGACGACAGGGACGAGTGTCTGCGTGAAAGGTTCGTTGAAAGCAACGAATAATGAGCGAAACCCATTGAGATGGAGATTGAATTGCGAAATTTCCGCCATGAATAAATCTCATTTCAATTCCATTTTCATCGGTTCATCGAAGAAAACATTCATAACAGTTCGCTGTCATCAATGTTTTTCAGCGGTGCTAGAGTAATGTAAGCACAAGCCCGTGGCTGGACCAAAGTTTCTATGCACATTGTTTATTGTATAAAGTAATTCCCTTTGAGACTATAATCCTTTTGTTTATGTATTGTCAGGAACAAAACTCGATATATGCTACCATTATTATGAATAATTTATTGTCGCCATTTGTCTCATTTTCGTTGCACAAGCTACAATTTCTGAATAAATTAGCTCTATGTATGGCCGCGTCCATCCGTTTGCTCTCGCTCTAGTGCGAAAACAGGAACAATAATCGAAGAAAAAATGCGATGGTACTTTTTCTCACAATTGCAGTACAATGGACACTACTTCCAAATCACATGCTTATCATGCAGATACATAATTACACAATCACCCGAGTTTTTCAACATTGTTCATCATTTATGGGAATGACTGTGTGATGTGCCGCATCAATGCTGAATCGTTGCCTGTCTGTCTCCCTCTCTCTTTCCCCCACTGTGTGCATTGAACACGAAAAAATCGCATTGCAGAATTAACGGAATTATAGGTGGTGTTGTAATGAATACAAATGCTTGTGCAAGCATTGTGATTGTCTCTTCATCTCTTGCAATGCAATGTTTGCTCGTTTCCTCATGCACATGCACATTCACGTGTATTCGATGTCCATCGTTGCCATCCACGTTAGTGCAGCACATTTTGTTACTTTTAATGAACTTTTTGCCATTTTCCGAAAAAAATCCAAACCGTTCAAAATAAACTAGTTGATGCTCTCTATATTGAGTGCGCGCGCTCTTCCACGATGGATGTTGCAGTTCTGAAGTTTTTGTTATTTCATTGTATAAATGCAATCCATTCTTCGCTTCGTTGGCCATTGTTTCATGTTCCCATAGAAAATAGTTGTATTCTTCTCTCTATCTCTCTCATCATTTGGTATCTGGTATGCCGTCGAATGTCAGTCGTTTTTGCACAGGTAAGCTGCCATGTGTGTGAGTGTCAATCAGCTTATTTATTTGCGAGCTTTCTCGTCGTATCGTTGTTTTCGTGCGTGAATGAATAAACAGTAGATTTGAGAAAATTGACACTTACCATTTATAATGTGAACAGTGACACTGGCACCTTCGGCTGATGTTGGCGAACAGGTATAGTTGCCCGAATCGGTGACTCTTGCTGCAGATATTTTCAATCTAACAATTGATGTTTTCCCCCGAATAGAGTTAGAGAGAGAGCATTGAAACATACACGACCAAACGGACCCGAAAATAGAAAAAGAATCAAAAAGGGTCAGTTTTGCTGCAACATCCGAAACAGTTCAGAGCAACTGCAGCAGCAACAACACAAAAAAGCTCAAACTTTAATTGATTTTTCCTGTTTTTGTGTCGGATGAACTTTCTGCAAGAGTTACTGCTGCCGAGTTTGTGTATTTGTATCACTCGAATACTTCCTCTAATTCTATCTATTGAAAAGTTTTATCCGCAAAAACAAAAACATTGTAAAAAGCAATGGATGTGGCAAGAGCAAAAATACTTGACAAATAAAAAGTCAGATTACATTGAGATGTGAGTAAAAAGTGGTAAAAGGTAAAGTGATAGTAAAAAGGGGATATTTATTACCTCGAACGCAACGCATCTGTCCATTTGGTGTCAACAGTTATCCGGGGTGCATAGTCCACAACATTCGATTCAAACTCTGCTGGAACATCCAAAATTGAAGCATCTAAATGACAGAGCACATTCGTAACGAGGCCAATGAAAAACATTGGTGAAATAAATATTTTAATTAATTTTCGGATCAAGTTTCGGGGACGATAATGATAAACATTGTGCAATTTTTTACCTCTGTACCAATAGATCGTTCCTAATTCATGTGGTCCTTGACTCACAATGCACGTCAGCATCACTTCGCTTCCCATTTTCGCGTAAATGTCAGTTGGCCCAACGATAACCGCTTTCGCCTCTGCCATAAGAATAGAAAATCGGTTTGACACATATTTCTTACTTTGTTTGTGTTAAAAAAAAAATGAGAGAAATGGAAAAAAGTGGTTTTCCTTGCATGGGCTTTGCACATGTAACTTATACTCGACTGAACAAGAAAATATCGTATTTAGCGTATAATTGAACGCAATGACTTCGATTTATGTGGAATAAAATTGTATGTGGTTTCGCCTTTGTCTCATGCACGGTGCATACATAATGGGGTCAAGTGTTTGCTGTAGAATTAATGGGATTTCGGTTTCATTAGGAAGAACCAGTCTAATTAGTAAGGGGTGATTTTCTTTTTGCCTTTGTCGGTGCTGTCGTTGCTGCTGTAAAAAAGTGCGAAATACATTGAGCATTCGCAGCAACATGATAGTTGCATTCTAATGAGGTTTTCTTTCTTCGAGCGTGAACGCAGCAAATTAAATTTAAATATCGCTGTCTCTAGTCATTTTTCACATGCATATCAGATCAGTCGGTGCACTTTCACGCTTTTGCTCTCTCCCTCCCAAAGACACACAAAACTTTGCTCAATGATTTTATAAAATGTTAAACGTTGCCACACAGTTTGCCGTGTTCATTGCACAAGCTTCTTCCGGTTTCCGCTTCACATCGCCGCCTTTTTTTCATTCTCTCATTTTCTCTGCCATCATTTCGCTGGTGTAGTAAGCAAACTTGACGTTTTAAACGGTATAATGACATAGAAACACACTAATTAATTTGTTACTTTATACAGTAGCTCGGCTTTGCATTGTGTGTTATGTTGCCTGTGTTTATCGACAGAAACTGGGTTTATGTGCTTAACATAGCTTTATTTCCAGGAGAATGCCTTTCACAACACACCGCCACAAATTTATTCAACGAAACTAAAACAATTTCCAAATGAATATGTTGTGCTTCGGAAAAGTATTTGGTGTTTGCAAAACTATTTTTCATTAACTATTTTCTGTGCAGTTGGTGAAAAGGAGCCTCTCTTTGATGAAATGATACTCGAGTTTCATTGGTTTTTCATTTCGTTTGAAAAATATGCTGAGTTAAGGTTTAGTCACAATATATCATTAGCACAATGTTAAATCAGTTTGATTGAATGGTTGCATGAAACAAAAAAATTGCCAAAAATGAAAATACGATGGGAATGAGATGATTTTTGTGTGTTCGTGCTCTTTTGCAATGTGATTTCGTCCGCGTCGGCGCGCACCAAACCCATTTGTATTGAATGGATTTTGCTCTTCAGCTCTCTAGTGCTTTAAAAGTAAATTCGCTGCGAACAATCAGAATAAATTGTTAAATTGATGGTAAGATCCACCGACTGTAATTCCGATTATTACCCGTTGTTTGCGATGTTCATTCTATCGCCGCTTTGTCCAAATCGAACATTTTCTCTCAATCTTCATAGCAGATTGTTCTACTGTTTGTTGAACAACGGTCCATTCCAATTGAAAAATGGTGAATGCTGTTTGATGTTCAAATTAAAGTATCCAAATTATACTCGTAGTTCTTTTTTTTTTATATCATCCCTGATCATTCACCGAATTATCGTCGATTCAAATGAATGTAAAAGACCATTTACTGGTGTAATATCTCGCCCCTTTGATGCACATCTCCAGTGCCGACGAAGAAAGAGTGAGAGCATAAACGCGCACTCAAAGCGCACACTTTTTTACAACATCGAGAAAACAAAGAAAACCCGTTGATTGTATCAATGCAGATTCCGGAGAGACTTCTTTCGGACAGTTTTTCCCTTTACGTTTGAAACGTTTGGGAAATGGTTTTTTCACGTTCGTTCGTCAAAAGATTGTATCGACGAGCAGTTTGTAGATTGTGTTTTTTTCAGACTTTTTCATTCGTCTCTTTTGTGTACGATGATTATGTGCGCAATTTTTGTTGCTGACATCGCTTCCCGCCTTTCTCAATATAAAAAGTAGCGCATGGCAAGAGATAAGGAAATTCTATTTTAAATTAATGTTTTCATTGGTATTGTTTGAATTTCGGTGAGAAGTTTGGATGTGCGAATAATCGCGTTGACCGAATGGGAGAAAGATGTTTGTGTATTTCATGTGAGCGAAAGACCTTCAATATTCTTGCAAAGTGTGCGACAAATTGAACAAACTTGATCGATTTCTTGTTTGTCACAGAGAATCAATGAAACTTCGGCAATGATGTGGAAATGTGGAAAAAACTGGCATTTATACTGACATCCGACGTGTGAGCGAGCGAGTTTACGTAGTTCATGATTTTGGGGCGCTTAAGTTTCGCAATAATACAAAAATATTGTGCCTCTCATCTTCACTTACCGACAATATTTAAGCGAAATGCCATCGACATTTTGGGTTCCGTATTCACTTGGCATTCGTAAATTCCTTTGGCAAAAATCGTAAAGAAAAAAATATTGAGCAAAATAAATTTGAGTCGGATTTTGAGCTATTGCATCAATGTTACCTGAATCACGTGCCTGCGAAAATTTTATTTGCAACGTCCAATTTTCCGAATCCTCCGATTTTATCACCTGCAAAAAATGTGTAATGGGGGAAAAAAGAGTACAGATTCAAGTGTATGGCTGATAGTAATAACATATAAGGTCGTTCGAAAAAGGGCTTTGCAACCAAATGAAGACAAGTGTAGTTTATCGAAAAGCGGATTTACACGATTTTTGATGTGCATTTTGATTCACCTGTATTGAGCTGGCGCTTGACCAACGAATAAATTGTGTACGATACGTTTTGTGTCGATTCGTTCCACACATTAATGTCTCATTCATACAAACACACATCGATAGAAGGAGAGAAAGAAGGAGAGGGAGGGAAGGAAAGGAGAGATAGAACTTAAATGCAATTCCATTCTGAATAATATTTGTTCTGACCCATTGAACCAAATCTTTCGAACGCACAATCTCAAAGGTGATATAAATTTTAATTGTTCGATATGGAATATACATGGCGAACACTTAGGCGAACACATAGCATTCACACACATGAACTGATTCGTTTCGTTTCGAGCTCAATGAAGAGTCTGATTCTTGTGGCGATCATTCGGTAGTTTTGATTCGATTTCCATTTGAAGTGTTGCGCTGTTCGAGTCGTAAAGCACATTTGTTTTATTATAGATTGGATTATGTTCGCTGAGGTGAAAATGAAAATTGGCATGCTTCTCTGCTCTCCGTCGAATTGATTAATGTCGAACATAAAGAAGAAATGCGCACTGAAGCATGTTATGGAAAGTGTTTTTGCCGTCTGATATATCCTAGACGAAAGACAGCATTTTGGTGGTATTTCCCCTAACTCCGATATTTTGAGCCTATATTAATCAACGTTGCCGTCGGCTTAACAACAATGTAGACACCCATATTTATTGACATTGCTCCAGTTAAAAACATACGCAATAAGCAAAATAGCGAACAAATACAGGGATTCGCACGAGCTTAGACTCTGAGCCGAAGCATACAATGTAATGGAATTTTCTCATCACCATTTTTTGTCATTCATTGTAATGATACACCATTTATGAATGTGATCCTTTTCGCTCACTATGATTCTCATTTTCAGTATGCGTCTGCTTCGATGTGCTTCGAAAAATCAAATAAAAATCATAATCGAAATATGGCCCTGAAAAAGGAGAGAGAGGGGTCGATGATAAAAAAGAATTCGAATTTTTCGGCATACTCATACGGTGAAGAGATTTTGGCTGAACGCGTTGTTCGGAATTGATCGGGCGCTTGTTTTTTGCCTCTGAATGGAAACTTACCAAGCACGTTTTCGATATATTCAGCTCATACGGATCATGAAACCATTCTTACGCTTCAAAGTGACCACACACCGAGAACTAGTCTCAGCGAATTTTTCTTTTTATGAGAGCTGACAATTCGATGAAATGGACGTGTACATCTGTGAGCTAGCGAATGAAACAGTTTTCGTTCCCAAGTGTTATGGCTCTCTCTTGAACTACTTTACCCAGCGAATTTCACGCCCGTCCAAACTATCTTCTTTTATCTCAATTTTCACAACATCTCTCTCTCTCTTTCTCTCTGCCTCTGCGTGTGTGTTTGTGTGCGAGTGTGTGATTGTGTGTGTGAGAGAGAGAGAGAGAGAGAGAGAAAACTGTAAGGCATTGCTACGCTATCAACTGGTTAAGAAATTGCGGAGAACGAGCCATGAATTCACAAAAACACAAGCAAAAATCGTAACGCGACATATTTTATCGACGAATTTATTTATATAGTCGAGAGACTGTGTTCGATACTGAGTATGAAATCATATCAATTTTTAGACAAAACAAAACAACAAAATGCAGCAGCTCTAAATGTCGTCGTTGTTTTACTCCCCCTCTATTTTATTTCTATCTCCATGTGAGACCGTCATTTACTCCATTCCTTTGTGCGATTTGACAACAACCATAACACGTTTCCAATAATAAATGGATGGAGCGAAAAGAATAGAGCAAAACAATGGACCTGCACTATTCGATTCGACTCTAAATATATTCATTTTTTTGTGTTCGTGGGCAACTGAAAGCTGAACATTTCGGTTAAAGTCATTTTTGATTTAACCCAAAACCACTATACACAATTTATGTGCAGTACATAATGGATGATCGAACGTGTGCTCTTACCTGAAATCTTTCGTCACTCGTGTATGTTAGCACTCCGGCCGTCAAAATATGCAAATCCCTCTTGCGGATCCACGAAACCTGCGAGGATAAAAGAAAGATGAAAAAAGTTTAGTAGAAGCGGGAATGAGCATCATAAGCATGAGATGACAATAAATTTTATTCGGGGAGCTCATGAAATGTGTTAGCATGTTTATTGTGCAAAAACAGTGATGGTCCGTAGTTACGGCTCGAAATGTCAAGCGGCTGGCTCATAATTAAAACATGCCCATAACAACAAAGGCACCGAAAAACTTTTTGTCAAAAATCAATTTCATTCTATATTCCATTTATGGACTTCCTTTTCCGAAAAAAATGCCAACTTCTCGGAATTTCTTTAGCTTATAATTCGATGAGTGTGAGTGGAACAAGAGCAAAAACATCGTGTTAATTCAGTGAACTAGAATAACCATTTCGGACATGTTCGAGGGACATGCTATGGCCCATTTTGAGGGAACTACTCTGGAAATTAAAAATTCTTTGCGATGTTTGAATTTTGTGTCTCTCGTTGTTTTGAGTGTGTGCGTTTTCTCACCAAGCAATAGATTGAAGCGAACAATAAGGTCCGCTCCGGAAGGCCTATCGACAATTTGGTCGAGTCATTGTTGAATAGATGTGCTTACAACATGCAATCAAACTCTATAAATAAACTGGGTCCCTCTCGTCGAGAATGGTTCCAGCGTGTAAAAAAAAACCGGCTAGGACGAGAAAATAATGCCGATTCGAAACAAGAATGACCATAATTATTCTGGTGAAATCGTTAGACACATTTCAAGTGAGTTGGGAAGTATATTTATTCTATAGATGGCCTGTTGTTTTCTTCTTTTGCTTTCCGCCCATAATATGTTGACTTTTTCCACTGGTACGAAGCCTTTATGCGGAAAACCAGTGTTTGCGAAGACACACTTTTTCACATCATTAGAAGAGTTTCCCAAGCACATCAATGAATGCGACAAAACACAGTAGCTATTTTCAATATTGTCAGTCAGTAAAACTACCTCAGAGCGGAAATTTATTTCCATTATTTATATATTTATGCATGTATATGTGCAAAAGTGATGTTTAACAAGCCAACTGCGTCACACACGTGTTTTTTTTATCGGGCTCAATGTTTCATGAAACGGAATTAAGTCTATTGAAATGGTATTTGAAGCGAAAACCCCGCAAACACTGATGAATGAGCACGCAATTCAATAATAAGAACGGATTGTATTAAATACTCAACCGTGTGAATTCCATCGTTCCACTATGCGAATGATAAAAAAGAGCATGTATGAGAGATCTCTTCGCGAGACTGCTATTTTTTGTAGTAATCCGCAAATAAAATAGTAAAAACATAGGAAAAATGTACATACAATGAGCATGTTTGCATGGAAAATCCACCAACACGTAGCAGTATTTTGATTCGGTTGTATTTTTTCACGTTCAATCCTACGTATCATAATTTTCAGGCAAATAGGATTATGAATAGAACATATATTATCACTGCCTGCCGGCAGCAGCAATGTGAGAACATTGTGACTGAATTTTGTGCACAGCGCAATTTCAACGTAAATCGAAATGCGATTTGTTTTACATAAAAGAAACTTTTGTTAAGCATGCACTTCTTTTTCCATCAAACATTGAAACATGCGTAATTCGCTGTAAAATTACATGAAACGGTGTAAATATTTTGACAAGCTCAAGCTCATTGCCTCGGAAATGGAGAAAGTAAATACTTAGCAATGAAATTTATCTCTTGCGGTGAATGCTCATTCAGAGCGCTTATGATGCGGACGTAGGAGGTCCATGACATTGCTCATTATTTATGAATAAGCGAATTACTCACTTCTACCCTTATTGAGCCTTTTATACATTTACATCGTAAGCCAGTTTCACCTTCGTAAAAACTTAGAGAAAGCATTCACTCATTCACTCAACGCACACCAAACCTCAATGGCCTTTACACAGCATTTCAGATTGTGATCCTGTCTCAATGAATCTTGACGTATGCTCTGTGTTCGACCTCTCACTTGGGTGCTTTTGTTGTTCAGTGTCAGTTATGTCGTACATGAAACATGATTCATAAAAATTTCACCAGCCATTTACATACTTGAGCGTTGGCTGCGTGTGCAAGCGTGAGAGTGAGAGAGACTTGACCGTGTTGAAGGACTCATTGCCAACAATGGCTGCGGCTTCAACCAACAACAAAAATTTTACTAAGTATTGATATGTCTTTCACTTGGTTTCATGTTGTTTAACAAGTTTGTATCTATATATTGGCGGTTACAAGATGACAAGTTCAATGATCCGAGTGCAAAAGCCTACTCATTAGACGCGTTTATACAAGAGTGAAATGGATACGATGCATGGATCAACGCCTTTGTGGTTGTTAACTCTTCATTAATTTGCCAGCGATTTTTTCGTCGAAAAGAATAGAGCTGCCTCCACAAAAAAATCTGTACAAAAATATCATTGAAAGTAAAAGTATATCATGTTTTATTCAGTGATTTTTTAGTCCTTCTGTCATTGGAAGCTCAAAATTTTTGAAGAGCTTCTATCATTCCACCGGAAAAAATTCGATTTAATTGCTTTAATTATATACTAGTTGACCTAAACTAGGCCGAAATTTACAATTGACCTAAACTAGGCAATTATGAAACATTAGTCTTGAGAAATCGAAAAAGATCATTTGAATGCCTCAGAATAAAAGTTCATCTTTATTTTGCTACACGTATTGGCGACACTCAGACGCGTTGCTTTTAGAAGCGAAACAAAATATTGTTACTGCATGAATGCGGTGCAAATTGTTGTTGCAATCCCGGATTGATTTTATATGTTTCAATTTGAAAAAGAATTGAAATTTTTTACCGCTTTGATGAGATTTCTTTTTTAGCTTCGCTTTTAATAGCAGCAGAATAAAGATGTACTTTCATTCTAAGGCATTCAATTCTGCTTGGCAATAATAGCTTGCATTGAAAGGAAAATTTATTTCAATCTAAATGTTTCATTTAATGAATCGCTGCATATTCATCTTTAATTTTGAGCTGCTTGAAAGGAATCAAGAAAAAATGACAATACAATTCTCTAGAGACGACTCGAAAGCATTATA
This sequence comes from Obolodiplosis robiniae, assembly GCA_028476595.1. NCBI lineage: Eukaryota > Metazoa > Arthropoda > Insecta > Diptera > Cecidomyiidae > Obolodiplosis > Obolodiplosis robiniae. The sequence continues at coordinate 3,111,583 of CM052014.1, forward strand.
TGGGACCAATTATGGGTTTCTATACATTTATTCATCGCCTTTCCGGGCTCGATCTGATCAAATATTCTATTTTTATGACGGTTCTCATGGCATAAATTTAATTTCGATGTCGAAACAGGTAAATAGGTCCCATTGTTCAGCGTGAATTATGTTCATGATGTTCATATATTGTTTCCCTCCTCACATTTTCACGTCTATTATTGTGGTCCGAAAACTTTTTTTTATTTCTTGTTGTCATTCAATTCATTGGCGTGTTTTACAACCGAAAATATGTTATACTCTGTCACTGTCCTCGATGAATAAGTAAAATCGATTTTATTGCATTGATTTCGACATAAAAGAAGTAAAACATGAACAGAAGCGCCATGTCTACCCGAGCTCTTTTGTTAAATCATTCGGACTTCACATCAAACATTCAAAAAGCTCTTTCGTTGTGTAATTTTTGTGTCTGAGATTTGGCATCTGCGTCTTTGTAAAAGCGGGAAAAGCAACAAAATTCAACACAAAGTTTCAACTTCACATTTTTCAAGAGCTATACAAAAGACACCGAAAGCGTTCCAGCAATTTCAAGACGGCATGTATGCTGTTGTTTGTTTCATGTCGCCATGACAGTACATCCTTTTATGATTTCACTCAAATGCTTAAACATTTGTTTTTATTCATCAAATGCATTTTCGTGCACAAATAACAAATAAAATATTTGACAAATGAAAAACGACCCAAAGAAATTTGTGATTTGGGCAAAGAGAAACCAGCACGGAATGCGACGAAGTGCAGCAATGCGCGGAAAAGCTGAATTGAAATGCGGAGAATTTCGTATGAATGTTTAATTTTGAGATAAATACGGTTGAAACCATAAACAATCACAATGAGCGATGTTTTATATCAAGGTAAAATACAATGTTACGAATCGGAATTCGGTGCGCTTTTTAGGTTCACAATTAATTTCAGGCAAATTCTTGAAGTTTGCATTGTTGAAATGCAATTTGTTGTAGTCGTTTCAGGCGAACGCTCATTTCTTCTCCGTAGCTCATGTTGGCTGCAATATGATTTTCGAGCGAAACAACTATAGTTGTGTTTTAAAGATGCTATAAACTTCCATAATTTATCATGAAATTCGCTGCTCCTTGCATTGAAATTGTAAACAGGTTGTTAACATCGTAATTGGCTTTAAGTCCAATGGTACGAAATATTGATTTTTTGCTTGGAGCGCAACAATTCTCTTTCATCTTTCCACCGTTTTCATTAGGACGAAAATCAGATTAAATTGAAAATGGTCCGGCGCACCGGAAGTTGGATGGGTTGATCGGCTTTTAAATACACCTGAGTAATTAGTATAATTAAACACCAAATAATAATGGAGCCACATTTTGCAGATCTAGCGAAAGTGACACATAAAATGCGTAGGACGTTTCAAATGTACGGATGCAAAATTAAGTTTCGCTTCTTTTCTATTCTTCCCTACGTGTGCCGCTAATCAATATCCTGACTTGCAACCGCAGTGGGCATATTGTTCACCTGAGAAGTAAGTTTTTCAGCGCTGCAGTTTACTTTAACTGTAATAATGGATTTATTTTTCAGTAGCATTCTCTAGAGTAAAAATAACTTCAGTGGTTAAATGGTATTATCTGAATGCGTATTTGTGAATTCTTTTGGGAATACTCCAGATGGAATATTTTGGTTTCGAGACTTTGCCGAATAATCGCAGTTGAATAAAATGTATGTGAAAATGGAATCTTTTACTATTTATTGTTGCCTCTTAATCGTATTAACAAGCGCACACGTTGCGAAGAGAGCATGGGACGAAGAAACGAAAAAACAACGATAAATGGCGTTAAAATTAATTTGACAATAAGACGTGCGCTCAATAAATAGATTGCGTTGATCGCTCGAAGTTTGATGCTCTTTTGAGCATTCTATTGCCCTCCATGAATCTTTCTATCGTTCAAATATCGATGAAATGTGCCACATTTTTTGCGTATTCTATCAATAAAGTTTAGCATCAAATTGAATGCCCTTTTCCGTAGTCAATGTACGAACATGCGTTGATGTTTTTGCTCTTGAGCGTCAAATTGCTGTGTTTGACAAGAAGAAAACGAATAAAAATAATTTCGTCTCATGAGACGAAGGTTCACCTCTCGTCACTTTTGTGCGAACCAAATTAAACATCGATTTGAAGCGTCAACTTCGGTAACTTTCACTTGAAAAGAGTTTGTTCGCATGGTGATGAGCACTTGTTCTCGCAAGCGTTTGAATTTTATATTTGTATGTGGTTGTTTGTTCACATTTGATTCGCATCTTCATTGTATGTGCTTATTGAGCTGAGATAATAATGAGGTAGCAGTCGACAGTATTTCGTTGAACTTTTGAAGATGGTGAAACGAACAAACGAATAAAGAAAGAATGATGGCAAAAACAAAAGAGCGTCGACGATGTGGAAACAACAATAATGATGAAATTGTTAGATGTGAACCGAATCGGAGTGAATATTTTTGGTGTTGCTATTAGATGGGCTACATACGTGTGTTGATTATTGAAACCAGCATAGAAACACCAATTTTCGACCGAGCACTCGTTTTACAGTTTGGCTTTCGTATCACTCTCGTACGAGAAATGTAAAGTGCACACACATACCATCCGGTTGATGAATCCTAAATTACATCAGCCATAAATGGAACGAGAATTTCACTTCAGCGAATCTATGCTTTTCCTCTGCAGATACTTAATGCCATTTTACTGCTGATGTCACCTGACTTGTGACGTCGCAATTAACGTCGACACACTCACACATTTGAATAATTTGCCATACATCGTATCTTTGCTCGTCCCGCCCTTCGCATTCCGTCTTGACATAAATTTATTAAACTTTTCTGAAGATTTACAAGTGCCATTTGCAGTAAGCGCTTGCTCAGCGTATAAATCATTGAGTTAAGCTTGTGTGTGCCGGTGAGATGGCGGAGTGCAAGTCAATAATTTTTGGCATAATTTACAACGACTCACCGATTTATCGCCCAGTTCTTCAACGCGACAGCGCAAAAACGCCGTTTGTCCCACGCGTGCCGTTATATTTCGTTGCATTTCAAAATCGAAATACGGATGCAACGACATATTTGTCTCCACACGATTATCAGCAGCCGTCCGAACTATATCTGAAAACGAGAGCACAAAGAGGATTTATGTTATTTAATAATTAGAATGGAATATTTTTATGCGCATGAATTCAAGTGCCGCAATTTGAGCTGTATTTGGTTTGTCAAAAAAATAAAAAAAAAAAATTGGCAATGGAGAAGAAAAATGTTGGATTTTTTTATTTAAACGTTTTTTCGGTAGTGCATTCGAGAGCCGAGGGATGAGCAGGAATTCGCATGTTTTTGTTGAAAGATAATGAATAATAATTTTTGTCGACGATAATTAAAATATATTTTTATAGCTTGGCTAGTGAATGAGCTCAGCAGCAGCAGCAGCAACACAATCCCAAAAAGCTTTTGTTTCGCTATTTTCTCTTCATCAGCGCAAGTGGCGGTGTGCTTATGAGTGTGTGTCTCGAATTTATAGTCGCTCATAATGTTCTTAGGTAAGAGACTCATTTATAATAAAGTGGCATGCCGAAAAATGCAGACACTGGAAAATTAATTGTACACGAATGAAAAGCGCAAATCTATCGTGCATATAGCACCGCAATTTGTTTATGCATTGACCAACGTGCGAATGCAAGGCAACAAGAGAAAATACGATTGGATCAAGCGAACCGTAGCGCTCACGAACGTATAAACAGAGACACAAAAATAAAAGATAAAATGCGATGGCAAACCGTTTAAGTACAAATAATCAAGCAAAATATATGCTTCTTTTTTGTTGAGTCGTGTATTCGGTCTGTCTACTGTTCTGCCATAAATTGGTGGTTCATTTGCCTTTGCCGAACAGCTATTTTTCGGTTGCACAATTTTGATTAAGTCAAAATACACACAGCGAACACAAACAACCGAAAATAAACAGACGAAACTGAAAAGCATTGAGTTTGCATTCATTGTGAGGCCAGAACGACGATGAATCCAGCGACACCGCACAGTTTCTTTTACCTTGAGTGTGATTCCTTTTTTAAGCATCATTATTCATTTTTATGGCAACTTTTCGTACGACTAAAACATTATTTATGGTCAATGTTGTTGCACGAAATTTTCTTGGCTCGTTCGTTATATGTTATTGTTGCATAATTCGCTTTGAAACAAAATGCGGTTCGCTTCATATACGGTTTAACATTTCATATTTAATTGAATTTTGCTTTTTCCATTTGTAATAGATCATGGCTGAACGGCAAGAATACAAGAAAATTGTAATTAAACGAGAGTAAAATATCAACTGATTTAAATGATATCGTATATCAACTGGTAGAAAATATATAATTTTTAGAATATGAAAAGAATAGGATTTTAATTAATTTAATTGTGGCATACTGTTAACTGTAGCGTTTTGGTATACACTAGTTAGCATGTGCTGCAAATCCATCATTATTGTGTAGTACATGCAATGTGTGAGGAGACTGCATGAACGCGGAAAAGTGGCAATTCAAAAAATGCATATCATCATGCCTCCAGAAGTTGAATGGCAGCTGCAAAATGTGCCCGACATTCAGAATGAATGTTTAAAGAGAGCGCATGTTTCATTTGTGCAGAAAGTCGTATTATTTTACGAAATGTCGGATTTTCGGAACATACGGTTTGTTTTTTGCAATTAACCAAAATGGTCAAAAGTGCTTTCAATGAATGTTCATTGCCTCTTCCAGCTTAAATCAATCGACAAAATTGGATTTATTGTTTTGAAAAAAAAGGCTAGTCAATGGCTCAATGAATGTTTTTTTCTGAAATTACGTTGATGCCGTTTTTTTGAATATCGAAATGATTCAAAAACTCAAAATGCTAGTAAAATGTTTAATGGAATTCAAGTTGTAGAAAAAACAGCTGCCATGCAATGAATGAAAGCTAAACGAAGTATTTTCGCACATATAATTGGGCTCATTGTTTTGCTTAGAATTAATTTCATGTGCGGATAGTATTTCATCCACTCGATGTTAAAATAACGACTGTTTGTGCGAAATCGAATACGAATCGTATTTTAGAAACATATATGTTCATCTTCCATCCCTCTTATAAAAACATCCCAATTATTTTGAATTCAACGGAACTTCGTTTGAAATTCAGTTGCTGCTATTTTCCTCTCATCTAGAGAGAAATAGTTGTTACTTCTCTTCAATAGAAAATAAAAATATATTCCCATCATTTATCCAAGAGTGCTCTTGTCGATGCTTTAAATTTATTTTACGGTACATAAAACGCCATATTTTACTTACCTTCGAAGAATTTCAAATAAAATATGATGAACAAAGTTGATAGTCCATCGGTTATATGCATCATGCTCCTTTTTGAATACGGTTTTTCACGTGATCACATTTAAACTAGTATAATCTCAGCTACTTGAAATCTGTTTTATATTTCATCACTTGCACGAATATATCGAGATGTCAAATGTACGGGCAAATGTTGGTTCATAATTAAATAAAGCTGCCATTTGATTCGTTCAATTGCTTGCAAAGCACAATTTTCAGTTCAAAACACAAAAGATGTACGTATTCGATGTCTGAATTTCACATTTATTTTTATCTTTTGCACAAATAACATTTTTATGTTTATGTTTCATTGTTCTTCTATCCTCTGAATTATATTTTCATTCAGCCCGGTTAATTGAAAGTTTGGTTGGTATCGCGTTCACTCACTGCATGAAACAGAAAAAAATGCCATTGGTTAGTTAAAATTGCTGCCAAAATATGTACGACAATTGAGCGTCGGAGCACAATTTCCATTGCCATTTTCATTTCACATTGATAATATTTTGGCCGGTAAGTGCTAGATTGTGTGATGTCTGGGCTGGTTGCATGCTGCAAACTATTTTCCAGTTTGCATAAATAACGGGCCCCATTTATAGTTAATAATAATTGCCTTCTAAACAAGGCTGTAGCCTAAAGGTCAGATGCTCAAAATTGATGCTGCTTGTTTTATCCTATATCGACTGAAAGAGAAAAAACTAACAACACGAGGAACTTTGCTCTGTGTGATGGTATTCAGCGGTGATAACAACAACAAAAGCACCAAAAACGATGAGAAAACTTTAACAACTTTTACTATTCCTCAAATACGTTCGGTTTATTCTGTTTTATTTCACTTTGGGGTGCTTTCAGTTCGCATATAATATTCCCATTCGTTTTTTTTGCTCTATATCAGCAACAGCAGCAGCAACACTAAGTAGCAGCTGTACTCGTCTACGTTACTTGTCTATTCTATATAGCTAGAATGTTTGGGTTGTTTATTCATTACTTTTTTTCTGACTGCATGATATTTTATCATGATAAAATACTCCGCATGCCTTACGGGTTTTCACTTTTTGGTGAATTTACCTACTCATTTCTGCGAGGCATGCTTTGGTGCTCATCCATTTCGTCGGACATTTCTACATGAGATTTACGCATAGATAATATTTTGCGGAGATATTTATTTAGTCGGAGTTTACACGTTGAATATGAGTGTTATTTTTTAGTTATGGACCCAATGACTAATGTCGTTGAAAGTGCACAACATTTGGGTTTTGTTTTAAGGTCATTTTCAGGGTGATGCGATTTTCAAGAAAGAAAGAACACATAATATGAACCCATCAAAAAGTCTTGTGGATGGGCAGGAACGAACGTACACACACGGAAAAAATTCAACGGAATGGAAGAAATAAAAGGGTTAGACAAAATAGCCCAATAAAAATGACATTAGACTCGCTTTTTTCCCATGGAAAAACCACTGAGCCGACACAGGAGACGCAATAAGTACAGTCTTATGTGAAAATCTAGATGAATTGTTCAAGAGAAATTGCAGTAGAATGGATTCGAAAGAGAGAAAGACTGTCTGCACCACTCTGTATGGAAAATAGCTGAAAATACCGAGTTTCGTCCGATGAAACCCAAATTATGACATTCAATACTCGCCAGGCATTCGTTTGATGTTCCAAGCAGCGCATATTTTCCTTAATAGATTTACTACGACTATTGCTGTAAAATGTACTGTGTGCACACCCAAAATTTCCTTGGCATGCAACGTAAATAACGGAAAATCTCACCTGGAATGCAGCCTTTGAGAGATTGGATGCCGAAAAATGCTATTGGATCACACGGCACTAAATAATATAATGTAGATTGAAGGTTAATGCAATTGAGTTCGTATGTTGCTGCATGAAAATCTCAACATAATCGCATCGCATCTTTGCAGATGATTTTGTTTGGTGTTGCGGTTAAATTGCCAACTTAATTACTTATTCGGAAAACGGGCCCTCGTTCAACTGCGAACGAAAGAAAGCGAGTATCCATGCAATTGCCAGTCCTAATATGTATTCATTAAGGTCGCGCCATAAAACACGCATTCGAATTCACACCATAAACCTGTGCGGCATATAACCAAATCAACTCGTTCACCCCTCAAAAGGTTCAGTGATATTTATTTCATTATGAGGGCTCGAAGTCATGAAGTGGCGTGCGCTCAGCAGTTAGCACAGCTTTCGGAACATACATTATATATATTCTCCTTAAGGCAACTAAAGGCACACTTTCACACGCCCATTATGAAATTTTATGCAAATTTTATTATTACTCGGTTGCTTAATTTGAAATCTCCATTTTCTCGACTGGTTCTCACTTTTACCCATTGTCTTCATTTCACTTCTGCCAAATCCCACCAGCTCAAGCCCAAATGGAGCGTATCATTTCTACCTAAAACTAATATTTACTCGGCAAATGGATGTTTGACAACTGACATAACCGACAAGCAAAATAATTAAATTTTATTAGAATGAAAATTAACGATGACTGCTCGCTTAATCGGTTTCGATGCCGACTGGCATTTATATCGTGCTCGATTTGCCAACAAAACGTTTAATTCCCAATTAATTGCATTCGTTTAGATGATTTTGTTGGTGGCATTCTACCGCAAAATATGAAAATACTCATACTACAAGTTTTGTTTGTTTATTCCCAGCAACGAAAAATATTCATTTTTCAAAATGAGACGATGCAAGTGGCTGGCAAGAAAAAATAACCGAACAGACTTGGGAAAAGACGAAGAAATAAATGGGATTCGATTCCCTCCTGGCCATATCACTGACGTTGTTTGATGACTGCTAGGCGCTTTTTTCTCTGTGTAAATGCGAGGTCATTATTAAAGCTTCAGTTCAAGCAAACGATCAAATGTTAACGGCAAGTTCATTCTATAATGAAGATTATTCGCGCTCTTTCGCTCTGCAAGAGGGTAAATGTGAATAGAAGCGTGTGTTCTTCATAGCTGTCAAAACGCTTTTCATTTTTCAACTTTTCCTTTATTCTCGCACACTCATTTCGTTTCAAGCCGTTTTTTTCTCGTTCGCATAGAAATAGCAAACAAAAATTATTATAGTGAAATTGAAAATATCAAATAGCTGCGATTAAAAATAATGGGGCAAATAGAGTGCGATGCTTTGCATTCCAGACACGCATTTGAAAACATAATTGACAAAATGAAACGGCACATTACAGACTGTAATTTGCAGTGCGGAGGAACAAAAAAAAAATAGTAGAAACAAAATTTGGTTCGTCATCGGCTGAATTAAATTGGATGTTTTATTCAAATTACACAAATTTCGGCTTCACTCACATTCGTTTCATCTTTTTTTCCCAATCTGTATCGCGAATGAAAAACAAAATATTGGTGAATGAAGTACATAAAATTATTTACAAAATTGCGAGTGGCAGCTAGAGCTTGCGAGCAAAAGTGCGGTCTCTGGGCCGCCCATTTAATGCCGAACGGAATGCGGTTTATAAGGGAAAAACTCCGATAAAAGTAGCTCAATTGTCGAAACGAAGTCAGTAATTTTTTTGCTGTTTCTATCTGCTTTTTGAATGAATCCATTGTCAGGCCCTTCAATGCACGCAAATGGATGAAGTGTTCGTTACAACATTCAATTGAAGGAATGCTTTCGGTTGATGCGATAAAAAACACTGTCACATCGCCAGTGTCGTGGCTTCACTGGACATTTCAAGATTAAGAGAGTGAGAGAGATAGAGGACGATATAGAGTGGGAAGAAAAATGATGGAAACTCGTCGAAAGATCATCAAAAATATGAAATCTTCTTAGCAAGCTCAGTCTGAATTAAATAGGCCATTCGATCTGCTCGCTTCTACTCTTCCGATATTTCGTCCATGCAGATTAGATACATAACTTTAACGAACAACAAATTGGTAATTTCCTTTTATTTGCTTAGGGAATTCAAGTTAATAAACGCGTTTCTTCTTCTGCCCAATGAAAAAACCCGCAACTCTTGAATGAAGCAAAATATCTTTATCGAATTTTGTTTGGAAGAAAAAATAGATTCGCTTCTTTTCGTTGTATTTGATGGAATTTGTTATGCTTTTTACTGCCACCGAGAACAAATCCAATGATTAAAATGTAACAGAATCGGATTTCAAGCGATGGAGCAAAAGAAAACATGAAAAGAGAGATCAAGAGTCCGAAAAAAACTCTCTTGCATGGCTGCGGCGAAATTTTTCAACCATTCAGCTACTTTTTGGATTGAAATCCGCGCCTGAAAATGTTGCTCGAAAAAAAAAATCATTAGCGTCGCATGGTTTCGATGAGCATTATCAACACGAAACAGCCTGTCAAAATGTACGGAATATATTACTGGATTGCCATTCGTCGGGATGGCTGATTTCATTTTCGGTTGATACTTTTTTTTTGCACAACTGATTGGCACAGGCAGCCGCAGAACTCACGCCGCATAATGTGCATGTCTGTATCCATTTTTATTGCTGCTGACATTTCCCATTGAGCGGCGTGTGTTGAAAACTTTCAAGAAATTTCTAATATTCGATTTCGATTTGTTCACGTTACATTGAGCGACGTCCTTTTGTTGGTTGCCGTATTTCGTATTGGAATTTTTTTTGGATTTTGCCAAGCAATGCATTCGGCTGGCTTAACAGCTCGAGTACTACCAGTCAGCTATCCAGCGCATACATTTCATGAAGTGCGACGCGTTTTGTATTGAATTGCAAAAAATGAAAGAGAAATCCATGCGGGAAACACTATGATATGAAACGCGTTGGAAAGCTGGCTGCACAGTCCAGATGTACAGCCATCCAACTAAATTGCTTGATTTTTACACCGAGTGCTGCTAAGTTTGTCTAAGATCATGATGTCAATTTCGTTGGAAAAATGTATCATTTATTCGGTTGTCATTTGTATCGATTGCGCACAGCGGCCGGACTCCGGAAATGATTCGTAATTTGAAGCTTTTTATGGCTGGAAGTCTTCGGTTGCGCACAGCCACGTTTATTTGGTTTGCTCGTCTGCAGTCCGGCTCACTTTTGCTGATTTCATAATTTCTGCAGTTGTCCGGGTGTCAGGCACTACATTCATTGACGTAGCCGTGACGATGCTTCTGCGAAATTTGGACTGAATTCCCTTTTTTTTTGTTACATTTCGAAATTAACGAAGCGTATTATTCGATTAGACATGACGATGACATTTCGAAACTTTTTTTTCTCTTCTTCACATTTTCATTTCTGTATCACAGTCTGGTGTTGTTTATTTATTTTGAATTCATGAATTGAAAGAAATTGAATCGCGCAATCGGTGAGTAGAAATGAAATGAAAGAAACGATTCTTTCTGCTCGTTTTCCAAAGAAAACAGACGATAACGGAAAAAAAGGAAGACAATCGTTTGTGTGCAAATTGGCAAGTGTGCGACGATGGCAATTTTGCTTTTGAATCGATTCTGTCATAAACATTCGATGAAATGATTCGCGTCTGCTACAAATTTCGATACATATTTTCGGCAAATGTTGTATATTTTTGGAAAAGTGAGACGTTCACATACATAGACAAGCAGTCTTGTGAATTATGTGCGATCGATAATGTTAATGTTCGACCTTTGTGCGGACTTTTTCTATGCAAAAGTGTTTGCGCACCATGTTTTTGGTCGAACTTATCTCACTGCCTCCACCTCTCTCTGTCTTCCTCCTTCTCTCTATCTCATTCCTAGTGTTCGCATTATTCGATTGCAGATGCTTTGACCGGATAACGAATACTTTGAATGAATGTATCTATATATTACGATAAGTTCATCCATAAACATTCATTTCGATTTGGATATTTTGGGCAAACGTGCGCTGCACAAAACCGGAATATTTGTTCCGTTCATCAGCTACACATCATTCGCGATAGTGAGTCTGATTTGTATTAGTTATTTGTCGATACGTGGCATGATTGAAAGTTTTCGGTAATTCGATGGAAAATTGTGCATTAGTCCGGATAATGGTCGGGATGGACGGAATGGTCCGGTTTAATCATGTTAATGTTGAACATTGTTGGCATTGAGATGCGGCCATATAAAATGTTCTCTTATCCAAACATTTGAGTAATCGATAGACTTGAAGCTGAAATGCCAAAGATTTACTTCATATTTATTGAACTTTTCCATTCCAGCGACTAAATGACGTGAATCATTCCGCACGCACACCAATATCAATATTACGCAGCCATCAAAAATATCAAACTGAATGTGCATGTACATCAGCATCAGCATCAGCATCACACACACGAACAAAATGCCGCAATATAAGATAAAAATATGCCATTCGACTCAAATATTTGCTGGTGATATATTGTGATGTGGCTCGATCAATCTTATGTTAATAATTAATTTATATTCCTATCGCGTCCACCATGGGAGACAAATCAAATGTCTTGAAAATGATGTTGTGCATAGCAACAACCGAGGCAACATACCGAATTTCGTTCGAAACATACATGAAAATTGTAATTGAATTTAGGGTGATTGATACGTAATGAGTATTTGACACGTATTAGGGGATAATAGAGCGTGTCATTAATGAAACAGAAAGTATTCACAGCAAATGGACGTCAAGTGTTTCTATAATTAACTCCTGGTGACACAATCACTTGATCGAATCGAATAATGTCATCAATTATGCGAACAAACCCACGGCCAATTAATGTTGCTGTTTGATACTATAAGCAGAGTTATTTGAAATGGATCCATCGCTATCGGCTTTCAACGTAAACCAAAAAAAAAAAAATCGTGGCTCTTTTCCAATATTCTGGGAATGAAGCGCCGAAACGTAGCAAATGCACAGGGAAGTAATTATTCATTAGCTTCCTATTCACATAAAGTAAATTCACTTGAACTGTCATTGATTTTGCGTCAATTTTGGGAAAACACACATTTTCACTCATCGCCCATATATTGTTCTCAAATGACGTTCGTTCGTTCGCTCAAACACTTCCTTTCAAAATTCATCCAATTCAAATGCCAATGAAAAATTTAATACTCTTTTGTATAGAAATTATGTGTAATAAAATAAACTCCCACACACTTTTCGCATTAATTTCCATTTTTCGCACTTTAATCTTGACATGCACACAAAAGAAACGAATTTGGAATAAAAAAAAACGAATGGCAACACACATTATTCCCCTAAGGGTTGTTGTAAAAAATATGCTTCTATAATTTGTTGATGATGAAATATATTTTCTTTTTGTCGGAAAGCTCAAAAATGTTCCGAATTTGCGCGAAATTCAATCGAGCACTTCAACCACAATAAATATCAAATATACACACACCGATCTCACTGTAGTGTCGTCCTAAATGAGTCCATAGCACTTATACTCGATATCAATAGCACTGTTAACTGTTTCCCACGTATCGAACCGCTGTCTTTCGACGCAATACCTTGATGTGAGACGTGCGATCTGTACACTTGATAATTCGGAACTGAGTTTCGGTTATGCAAAGACAATGTTCATATCTTTATATTGAGCGTTGACACAATGCAAGCTGGCATTCTGGCTTTTCAACGGAGCCGATGCCGTCACCAGTGTTTTCGAATCGCAGGGGAGGCGCGCTTTTTCCATTCCAATGTTCCAATGCAAGACGAAAATCTCTATCGTTGTGGAACTTATTCAGAGTTTATTTCCAATGGAAAATTTGGATTGTGCGCACAGCGCGCAGCTCGCTTATTCTCCAACCAATGCATTGCCACATGTTTTGAGGCTTGTAATACGAGCTCATCATTTTGCGAATGAATGAAATAACAAAAGAGAATATCTTTGAAATGCCAGTCCGAATCTAAAGACAGTCAACGGATAAGCGAAGAGTGATTGTTAAAATTTTTGTGGAAAAAGAAAATGTCTATTTTGATTCATTTATCGAATTTCGATGAATAGCGTTGAAACGGCACGCATTTTATGGGTGAAGCAAATATGAAAAATGGGTGTAAAAAAGATAAAAATGGCCCAATTCATGGGAAAAATGAATAGATTTGTTAAGTGTTTGTGAGAGCTTGTATTGTGAATCAAGTCCGATTTCATTTGACCACAACAACGGCCTGCAATACGAAATGTGGAACAACATTTTGGCATCAATTGCCCAAATAAAAGAAGAATGAGTTGAATTTTGTCAATGCAATCTCTAGTGGCGTTCACTGCATTGCATCTGACAACAAGCATTGATTTGTCAACCTCAATTCTCTCAACAGTCATCCGTCACCGGGGTTTTTCGTTGGCTTCATAAACAAACCACACAAACACTCACACTTGCATATGTTCGAGCGTGTGATGGCCGACAATATCATAGCGGCACGCATGCAATTGACTGATAATGACCATTGAACAACGATCAATCGATGGAGGGCGAAAGAGGAAGAGATAGAGGAAGAGAGGGTGAGAAAGAGAGAGAAAGAGAGAGAGAGAGAGAGAGAGAGAGAGAGAGAGAGAGGGAGCAGAACAGTCTAGAGAACGTAGACTAAATGATGGCCGCAATTATTCGGTTGGAGCTAAATAAAATATTAATTTGTATTCATTATTCGCGTTTGGAACGTGAAAAGTGAAAGTAATTGAGGTGTATTTGACTAAAATGCATCGGTTTCGAATCGAAATATATTTTGATTGATGCTGCTGAAGTGAATTGATTTTAAACGAGGTTTCATTAACCAAATTATGCCGAATCACATATCGATCTGGTTTGAGTGTGGGCGGAAGAGTGAGAGAGAGAGAGCTGTTCAGTAATCGATAAAGCGTATCGAAAACACTTGTTCAAGTGTACGTGCCTATTTGATTAGACCTCGAATTATTGGGCGATATTTGCAGAGCGAGATCGCGAACACACACATACAGAGAGAGACAGAGAGAGAGAGAGAGAGAGAGAGAGAAAATATTACGCTGAACCGCAACAATGAATGTGCAATAATTTAACCAACTAACCCCCAATCAGGTTCCATAAATTGAATCATATTGTGTGTATGTGCTTGAGGCAATTTATTGCCAAGCATTTAGCACACAGATCGAAATGCATGACTGCCTGAGTGTTTGTGTGTGCTTGCTGTCGTAATAACTGATGCATTCATTGGACTGTAAATAAGCGGGCTCCTTCGAAATTGGTCGAATATTGAAAACAATTATTCGGTATTTAGATGCGATATTGTGCCTTTCTGCTGGCGAACAGTAATTATACAAATGCACACAAACACATTGAGTGGTTTTCAAATAGGTATTTCAAATGAAAACAATGCGCTCTTTCATTTAAAATTGTACGTTGGTTGGGCTGACGCTCGCGCGCACGCAGGTGGAAGCTATGCTTTTAACATAATATAGTGATAAATTTCGATTTACCAACTCTACAGAAAACGGGTTAAACTCGAAGATTTATCGCTTGCGTATCGATTCATGCATTATAAATAATGGCTTAAGAATTTAAGATATTGCAAGAAGATTAACGACTTGGCCAAATGTATTCTAGCTTTCGATTCGAAAACCAAATCGAAATGACAGACATAAATGCTACTGTGTAGCGAAGCTATGGGGGGGGGGGGGGGTGAACTCTCGAAACTGGGCGATATTCAGTTTTGGCCAAACGCACATTATCGATCAAATCCGAAAGTAATGAGCATTTTTCTTTTTATCTCTCTATGGTAAAGATAAAACAGCTAACTGAGGCGAATATATTCCGCAGCGCGATTGACAATACATCTCTGTTGTCCGATAAAAACGCACACGGCGCACCGAACAGAATTCAAGCACTCAATCCGGAAAGCTTAATAAATGAAGCAACTCTATCACTGACCTTATAGAACCAGTATTGCAATAAATCGCCATTTGAAAACGAAAGCGAGACGAATCGTTGCGAATGAAGATGACGATGACGATAAGTACAAACGATAATTCATACGAATAAGGAGCGCCCACCAATAATGGAGCCGCATGATATGATACTTTTCATTAATGTGTCCTCACTCTTCTTGTTCGATCAAATGAAGTTCAACCGGTGTGTGTGTGTGCGGGCCTGGGACTTTATAATACAGCATATCGATGCAATATATACGAATATGGGAATGGACATGAATCGAGCATGGCCATTGGCTATAATAGATTAGCACCTGCTAAGCTGAACAAAATCACAATGCATTTATCTTTCTCGCTAAACTACTCGTTCGTCTGTATCGTTTTGATAGCCACTTGAATTGAGGAACAATGTCACAGAATCACCCGTTAGGTATACAGAATCAGCTAAACGTATCGAACAGTTTGTATGCAATCCCTTGTTCGTCGTTCTGCACCGTTCATTCCTGGAATACACTTCACATCGGCAGCTTATTTAATCAATCTTTCTTAGCAAAAAACGCTTCAATTCAAAGTTTGAAATGACTAAAACCAAACGAAATGCTTCTATTGGATATTGAACACCTGAATACACCAATGCCGTATTCATCAATTGAGTGGAACAAAAAAAAAAACAAACTCTCGAACAAATGAACGTTGAGAATGAGAATAGGGAGAAATCAATCTAAATGCGAATGAATGTCGTACACCATTATTAATTTGATTCGATTCCAATTTTACGATAAAACCTGTTTTCCCTTGAAGACGACTTGCTTCTCATTGCGTTGCGTTTTGATTCGTTTTGCTCAAAGGACAATGATGCGACATGGAAAATGTATTAGACGCAATTGCATCGCAAAAATTAACTCTATGTGAAATGGTTACCGAGTTCAAATCTTGCATGATCCAATGTTAGCACTACTAGTTCTTCTGAACTAAATCACTTTGATTCACGAGAGACGGAAAAATGAGCAAATAAATTGATGACCCGCCAGTTTAAGGTGACTCTTGATTGTTTGCAAAGAACATTGCTCCTGAAATATTTGGCGAATGAACCCTGTCGACGATTAAAATAACACTTTTATATCGAAGCGACGCATCGAGTATTTGAAATTGTTAAAGTGATGACACTTCATCTCTAAAACTTCGTGAAGTGCAATGAACTATGAATGAATTTCACAATTTTCATAGAACCAATAAAAGTCTGCATCAAAATTAACCAATGCAAATGAGAGCCATGGAAGACAATTCGAATTTGTTGGAAAATGAGCGTAAAATCTCGACGATGTACAAATAAATGTGTTTTTTGCTGACGCATTCGGTAAATGAAGTGGCAAAAATCGCAGTTTGAAATGTGGAAGGTGTGAATTTCAACACGTCTTTGGCTTTGCCGCATGCAATGTAACAAGCAAAAAGCACATTTTTTCGTCGTTCAACTCGTTTACATCTGCACACAAACTTATTTATTGCCAGAGTTTCGCTAGTTCATTCCGACAAATTGCTGACGCTTATTTCACAACACAGATATTTTTATTCAAGCAAAAAGAGTTTAAGATCAAAATAAATAAATCATAAAACAAAAGCACCCGATGAAAGTACAATAGATGAATTCCTTTCTCTGGTTCGCCCTCGGCACAACACTGCTACCATTAATGCTATGCCTTCTCCTCGGTGAAGGACGCACGCGTGAGTGTGTTTGTACATTTTTATTCGTGGACGGTTCGGCATTTTACATGTGGTTAGTAATTTCCAAAAACTTTCCATTCCATTACCCTGAGAAGGTAGCATTCGGCAGTGCCTTACACACACACACACCCAAATCATGGCCCATTTCAATGGCTTTGCTACAATGGCATCGAAAATTTACAACAAATCAAATCACAAAATGTATGGTGCGGTGCGCTTGCTATTTTTATTTATTTTATTTTTTTTTGCATCGTCATAAAATATGCGACGGCAAAACGGTTCCATTTCGCAATAGAAATGGTTTTGTGTCGGATTAAGAAATCGCACAAGTAAATCATTACCATGTGCGTCTTTCAAAATGATACTGCTGATTAGTGAAATCGTATGTGAATCGATTTTGTGAGTACGAATGCCATCGTATGAAAAATACAGGGCTTTCCTTCATGAAAACTCTATCTGCCGGATTTATATTAGAATATAATATGATGGAAATGCATTTATTTATTTTCGATCAAAAGCAATGTAAATCCAAACCAAATTCCTGGTAACTAAAGAACTTTTAATGAACACACACAGCACGGCAGAAAGATGCTTGTAAAGCAAATTTGCATCGCCCCTCTCCGAAATACGCGCTTCATCGAGCGCCTAAAAACTTGCGCCAAATTCATCTTGATGTCGTTGGAAGTTTCGGATGTTGGTTTTGTTGCACCATCTAATCATTGAGCATTCGAGCGTTGCGGATGCATTTTAGACAAAGAAATAATAATTCCATTGAAAGGCACTGCCAAATGCATGTGTATGAATGTGCGCGCGGCTGTTGCGTTTTTGCGGCCACTTTGTTGTGAATATTTCGAAAACTGAGCGCTTGCATGCTCCAATTATTCGCAAAACATTAGTGCAAACTAGTTTTGTCTGTTCATCAAAAACTCACTTGGATGGCACAAATAAATTGGCTTTTGTACTGGTTGCTATGTGTGAATATATTTCATGTGTGTGTGTGTGTGTGTGAGAGAGAGAGAGAGAGGATTTAAAAACACAAGAAAAATGCATTGAAGACATAAACGAATTCGTGCATGGGAAACCATTTCAATTTTCGAATACACAAATAATGGGTCAACCAGATTTGTGTACACACGAAAAGCGCAATGGAGGGAAAATCGCATGACAAACCCATTGTACAGCTTTTTAATGACATCAAAAACATGAAACAACATTTTCGGTGTGAAATCGTTGGAAAGCTGCTGTGCGAACATTGTCTGCACTCAATGGCTGCACACGATGCCTGTATGAAAGCCAGTTGATTTTAAAACCTTAACTATTTTGCATGCGTCACAAATTCGAATTGCAAAATTTTTCGCTTTCGCTGGCTGTGATGAAGCAAGCCTCTTCATTCCCAACACTCGCAATAGAAAGCAGTAGCATCAAAAAATAAGCCATGCAACCGAAGACACTGAGAAGAAGAACATCACAAAGCAAATGAACGGTTTTTGTTTGTGCAATGCATGAACGGAACAGATACAGAATCATTTCTAATAAAACCGAAACCGTATTTTACGTCTGCTTCACGAATCCCATTTTATTTGCCTGTGCAACATCATAAATTATATTATTTATATGTTAATTTTGTAATCTACTGCCATTTTCACGCAGACAAACAGCGATCGAGTGCAAGAGTGGTGATGAGGGTGAGAGCGAAAGAGAGAGAGAGAGAGAGAGAGAGAGAGAGGATGTGGCATGGGCAAAGTTGTGGTCGGTTCGAGCTTTGCTGGGCTATGACGTTATGCATACAAGTGCATTTGCAGTGAATGATGAAGCGATAGAGAGTGAGCCGGAATGGAACGTTACGTAAGATAAACAGCAACGACAATAGCAACAAAAGCAATAACGGCAAACGCTAATTGGAAAGCTCAAAAGTTTTGTGAAGTTCTTGAATGCAAATTTCCTAATGAAAACGAAATCCGATTGAAGCGAATGACATAAGAAATTCGAGGCAATAATTATAAAACAAGATAACAACAAACCCAAAGTTCTTTTTCGGTGTTTGTTTGTCTCAACTTTTGTCACGCTGACTGCTGCTGCTTCAATGTTCACTATAAAGTTCGTGTAATGAATGGCGAATGAATCGGTGAAATGCAATTTCCTCCACAGTTGACTTTCACTTTCAATAATTGTAAGAAATGGTAAAAACGGATGGAAAAACAACTTTTGCATCAAATCTGCTGCAAGTCGTTTCACACAAAAACTTCTTCGCCCATTGAACATCCACATAATTTTTCGCACTTAAAACTTTGCAGCGTCGATTTTAATTATCGCCTGTAACAAAACGTGCTCCCAAATGCAGTTGAATGAATAGCGAGCACATCCCATCGCACGATGTGCGGTGATCAAATGATAGAGAAACAATTCCAGTCTATTTTTGGTCCATTCTTTTCAAATAATAATAGGACATCATTTTCCATTGAAATGCACTTCTTTGAAGATTGTGTGTCTGTGTGAAAATCCGGAATATTGTAAATCATCAATCGAGCCAAGTTGCAAACATTGTATCTTAAGACACAAACGTGCACTAGAGAAAATAGTTCTTTTACGTCCTCAATCTTCTTTTTCGTGGCCTTGCATTGCAAGATACACATATATTCTTGAATTGTCGAGCTCTTTGGGATAATGGTGTTGTACGAGAGAGCTGTTTTCTTTCTGAACTGGGGCGTCGCGCACATCGATGTTTGTTTGTTTGTATTTGAGCCTCGCTGAATCTGGGCCACAAAATGAAAAAGCACGAGTATTTCGCCGAAAGCAATACTCAGCACAGAAAAAATGAACCCTTTTGCGATTACATACGAGCTCACTCATTCGGTTGAGTGAAAAATGTATTCACTCTGAAAATAAATCTGTATTATCTTTTGTGCGGTTTCATTTTGACCACGACCTTAACGGCCTCAACGTAATGTGAGCTAGTCACATACGCAATTAGTAGAAATAGCTGAACAATAAAATCACTTCGCATCTCTCTCTCCCTCTTGGCCCAGCGCCACAACCGTTTCCCTTGTATACCAATTGAGATTTTCAACGAGATAAATTCCATGAGGTGAATATATTGTGTGCGCATTATATTCGGTACACTTAAAACTTCGTCGTTTGAGTGACGCTAATAGAGAAGCACCGAATGCTTCCCACAAGAAAATACCCACTTATGTCCATGTTTTAACTGGTAACTCGTTGGTTTTGTGCATTTTACACGGGCAAGAGTGGGCGCAAAAAACGACGGCGGACAATGACGAACAGAAATGGTCTATGTTCGGCTGTAATGAATAACGTTCACTTATGATGACTGATGACAGCCTGCAGCCGATCTCATTTTCATCAGCACCAGGTATCGGCAATGTAAATGAAAGTAATCTTTGAATCATCACATGCAGAAAGTGCAGAAACGAAATGATTTGCTCTACAAAATCCCTATCACATATACAGATGATGCACGTGCGTCGGGTTGTCAGCAGCCGGCGGGCTTGCACTGTTACCATTTTCACTCTTGTCTTCCAATGTATACAGAAATATGTCACGTATTCGAGCTTAACCACAAACCTATGCATGATGCACCGAAAATTGAGACGGCATCCACATTTATGCATTGACAAAATATTACCGACAAATCTAGGTCACAAATAGCAACATCCACAAGTTTTCTCCCCTAAGATTACTTCACGATTTCACAAGATTTCCTCATTTACAATGTTTCAATTGAGATGGAGTGAGCGAAAAGAAAAAAAAATGTGCAAAACAAACCAGAGGTATTTTAAAAATCGATGCATCATATTCAGTATATTGTGGCAGTGATTGTTCCGCTGGGTGAATGCATTGAATGTTGAACGTTATCGAAAAGAGATCGATTGAAATATTGGATTTATTTGGAGTTAACTTTTTGGTTAAAGATAGAAAAACTTTGTGGCACAAAATAGTATTTTTCGAACAACGAGATGCACTCTACCAATAAAATTCTTTCAATTTGCACTCCAGCAAAAACCTGCACCAGATTTTATATTTTCAGATGCTCGTCACAGATCTCATTTTCCAATGTTCCCATTCAAACCTATTGCAGCAAGTAAGCGAAAATATTTAAATATCAGCACGACATTCTTTTTCGGCTGCATGAAAAATCGAGAGCATTATTTTCATCTTTTTGAGACATCTTTTTGAACGTACGAAAGAATATTCTCTCGTGTGTCTCGACGTCGCTTCGAAAAATATACAGCGAAATAAAACACGAGCTCGTTCTTCTTTCACAGTTACGAATCTGTGAATTGTGAAGCTTAGGCATTTCCTTAACAAAGTGAAACGCTTTCATGACATGCTTGATCGATTTCCCAAACACGTTGCATTATTATCGTTACTTACTCATATTATGAATGACAACGCATTCCGGCGATGAAGAAAAATATTGCACCGTTGAAATATTCCAATGCAATGTTGAAATAGATTAGAACAGAATTTTTTGTGAAGCATATGTCAAGACTTGTCATGGTACGCCTCTATCTCTCGCTCACAAATGATAGCACATCGTAAAACTTCAAACAAACATATCGATTCACAGCTTTATCGCAGAAAATGCAACTTAAGTATGTACGAATGATAAATAATAATGGCTAATGTTGATGCGGCACATTTTATCTTTCTCTATTTCGCATCGAATTGGAAAAATTGATGGAAAGATACAGATATTAAATTGATATCGAAAATGTGATTGAGATGCCTTGTGAGTTATCATAAGTGTCGTGTGCCAATCAGGGTGTCAGTTTCATTTAAACATGCCGAACATTCAAACTAAAAACCATTCTTCGTGCCTTCTTTCATGTCTCAATTGCAGACTTGCTGCTTATCGTCCGAGTATCTGGAACATGGTTTGCATGAACAAATCGAGAATTTTGCACCGACACTTTTACAGAATGACTTTTACAAGCTTACATATTTCCATTGCACTTTTTTCATAATGAGAAGTGCCGAAAATCGCACCGAAAAGGGTGAAAATTATTGAATGTAGTTTGAGAATGTGCGTCTGTAGCAATTTCTCACTGCACTTTATTATGCAAATACCTGAGATCCTTTTGTCTGATAAGAAACCGCCATTTTACGTTTACCAAGTTCATGCGAATGCTTTCAGAGAGCCATTATAAAGACGTGTTAACGTGCGTTCTGCGAGATTATCTATAAACTCGGTATGGCTCATGAGCGAATGAAAAACTTTCGCAGAGCAAACACTTAACAAAAGCAATGAAAACAATTGCCGCTGGTGCAGCGATTTAATTAATTCTTGTAGTGAATTCAGATCGTTATCAAAAATTACGGAATCTCTATTCGTATTGCTGTTTAATGAGAATAAATGGCGATGGATGCAAGACGAGAAAGTACGTGATTCGTGTTACGACAAAAAGCTGTGCACAAGCGCTATTTTGTCCAATATCGGGAAAAAAAGCAATGAAATTAACAAATTTATCTCAAATTGAATTACTCGGGTAAAAATTTTATGAGTACTTTTTAACAGCGATTTTTAATTAATTTTTATGGCAAATGATTTTATGGGGGATTAAAATCGTGAAACGTGTTCCAAACATTTGCCCAATATTATCGAATCGATAATGTATTTCTTTATATCGGTAATGTGTAAAATGTTTGTGCATTGATCGCATTTTCGTGTATTGATCGACGTGTTTCCCTGAAAGTATTTCTGTTGCATTCTCCACAACCGTTGGATGCTTATTGACGTTTTCCGACTATTTTATGTTCAGGTAAATTGTGCATTGTGCAACCAACGGTTGGGATTAGTACATTCGGAAAAATATCTGTGTACATTTTCTAATCGAAACATTCAATCAAGTTTTGGCTGTAGCATTCATAAAGATATTTCTAAGCCATATTTATGCCAAAATTAATGCAAATTTAATTGAAATGTACACAAATTCTTACACAGAGAAAAAAATATTGTTGATTTCCAGTCATGCGTTGGTAAATAATAGATTTCTACGCCATCTGATAGTTCAAACTGGTAGTTCAATGCTGGTGAATTTATGTTAAAACCGAGATTTAAATCAAACTCTGTGCGGTAATTCAAGCAAAATTTACGAACAATCTATTGTTTACCAACGCACGACTCGGAATCACCATTTTTTCCCTCTGTGTACGTTTTCCATTCGATTATTAGATTTAAGTTCCTTGGATCCCATCTATAGTAGACAGTTCCTCCTTATTGCTAAATAATAATGCAAACACACTCATAAACAATTTCCATTAATATAATGTGCTTTAAAAAATCTGCCAAAAAGATGCTGAAAGTATCGTTAAAATTACTCAATTTCTCAGCACGAAATAAAAATGATGAGTACTGCTACACATGCTCCAAAAACGCACTTAAAAAAATATATGATAAAGGAAGTGGCGGAAATGTAGCACGAATGTTTCACATCCGAAAGTGTGTCATTTCAAGAATTCCATTGAATTCGGCCAAACTTTATTGCATCTCTTGAAATCATTGACTTCGAATTTCACTCCGAACACATTTCATTTATCTCAATTCAATAAAACTGTAATTATAGCAGCTGCCACCATTTACGCAAAGATTATATGTGTCAGTGTGTTGAGAGATGTGGAGCCAGCGGAAGCACACATCAAATGCGTCGTCGCAGTTTAATTGCAGTCCAATGTCAATATAATTGAGAATCTAACCAACTGTAAGTATATTATTCATCTCACATCCGTTTCATGTTAATCTTACCAGTACCCACAGTTTTTCTTAACTTAATGAAATTCTCGCCTTCGAACAAAGCTTGACAAATGTTTTAACATTCACTTATTCGTCGAAAAAGTATTTACTATTTGTGGATTGTACATAAATTTTATGTTATTGCATTGCTTGTTAAAAACAAGTTTCGATATTTAATAGAAAGGCAATGTTAATATTGCATGAAGATGTGTGTTGATAATGCTGCGAAATGTTTATTTGATATGTTGATTCATTCCGAAGACAATGTATTATCTGCGAGTTACTTTGTTGACCAAAAGCTACATTTCAGTCGACACAATCCGAGAATATTGGAAATTTTATCTGAGAATAAATAGCATATGATTTTTCTTTTGTCTTTACGTTTGACTCCTTTTTTTTCAACGCCAATACTGTGAAATTGACTGCTGTGTCAACCGAAAATCCAATTGGAAAGAAAATCAATTGCCTTTGAATGAGATTCTATAGAAATTGTGTGTTTTGCGAAAGCATGAGGAAAAAATGGACGACAATCGGAATGAATGACACCCGAAAAGATGTGAGAAAACATCGGCCAAGGGATGCATAATGTGTTCCACTGGAGTGAAAACTACCACCACGTAATCAATCGTCTAGACAAAACATTTTCGCTTTCGTAAGAATTTCACATGCCATTTATTTGTTGCGAAAAATCGGCTGCGCCTTTCCCAATTGTCAAAAGAAGAATGAGTTAAGTTCATCAATCAGCCAACATGTTTGTCTAATTTTGTGAACTTTAATGAGCGCAAGTGTTCGTGCTCGTCAACTCAGCTCCGACGCAGCGATTTAAAATGGAAATATCTTGATGTTAAGAATATTTGCAGTGATGAAACTTTTAAATGATTTCGGCACAATGTTTTTACGAAGAAAAACTTTCAATGTCAAGCAGAAAGAAATTGTGTGCGGACCAGAAGTCATCGAGACGAAACAATGGAATGCATACCATTGTACTGAAATTTGTGCTATTTGAGTTAAAGTGGCTTTGCAATAAAAATTACTCAAAACTTGACAACCACTTATGTATATATTCGTACATTGTGTCATAATCATGCATTCGACGAGGTGCTTCAGCGTTGATACCCGCCACTCCGAGCCAACGAACGAAAGGGTAAACAGCCAACAAATTTTACAAGTGTTAAAATTTAAAGTAAGATCAAGAAAAAAGGACTTGAAATTGTCATCAACACTGAATGAAACTTCCTCTTTACCGTTTTGTGTTCTTCTGCCCGACCTTCTCCTTGCTGTTGTTCCTTGTCGGCTTGTTCATCTCTTTCTTTCTCTTTCCTTTTCTCTTTCTGTCTCTCTCTCCCTCTCTCTCTCTCTCTCTCTCTCTCTCTATCTCTAACTCTTTCTTTGCCGTTAGAATTATGTTACAACACCTAGATATTTTCCCTACAGAATTATTATTCTTGAACTTTTCTTTATGCAAAAAAACAACTGATAAAACATTGGAAATGTTGGTTTTTGCAACATTCGTTTTTTGTTTGGAGTATAAATTGAAAAAGTTTCAAGTATTCGCTTGGATTTAGAATATACTTTTATAATGTTGTTACATTTTACTCTACCTCTTTTGTCGCATCGCATACAAAGTGTGTGTCGTTGGGGGTTTATGTCAGAAACTTCACGTTTATTTTGCTTATACGAACCTGTCATCCTTTGAATGCCATTCTATTGAAAACAACGGCTCTTATCTAAACTGTTTATGATATTTCGTAATCGACTGCCATATACATCTGATTGCAAAAGTTTTTTTTCGTGATTGGAAATCACATCAATTTCCAGCAAATCGATTTGCCTTATCTCTCAAATGATGATGCATAAGACGAATGTAATTGCCAACGGAATGTTTGATAGAAAATATAGGCCAATCGCATTTTTGTCTGTTAATTTGGTAAACGATGTTGGCTTATTGCCTACACATACACACAAAATCAAATCGATTCACTCCCAAATCATAGATTTCAATCCGAATGAGTCTGAACAACTGATTTATAAATTAAGTTATCTCAAGAGTTTAGCATTTCTAGACGCACACATCAAATGAAGCAATCGTTGACTGGAATCTACGGTGCGGGATTTCGAAAGCGACGCTTTTTTCCCGTTAATGAAGCATGTTCCATTGAACCAATCAGCAAACACCTACATTTAGACGCTCAATTTTGTTGAACCAATTCAAAATCTGTTTGAACTTTATCTCCCGGCGACGATCTGAAAGTGGCATTTCTGTAAGTAGCTCCCTAGACATTTCAAACTTCAAAAATCGAAAGTAGGTATTTATTTGTGCACAGCAACCAATTGACAACAACAGCTCAAAGGCAATGCCACACAAAAAAGTATTTTTCTCTTCATAGGAACAGCAATTTAAGTTATCGAGTAGATTGTTTTAACAAGCCGCAACCGCAATCGAAATTGGGAAGACGGCTCCACGTATGCGCTTGGAATCACACATCTTTAATATTCACTTTGTGAAAAATGTTATTCTCGATAAACTCGAGTGATTAAATCACTGTCGTTATATAACGATAAATCATTTATTTGATCAGCAATCAATTATTTGGCAGACGCTTGGCAGTTGCATCAGTCTGGTTGTGTGAATAATTAATTGAGCTGCTAGAAATGGCACACTGAAACTCTTGTCAATTCGCTTGGTGTTATACAAAGAAGCCACCCGTGTGTCACCGGAAATTCTCATGTGTTTCCATCGCTGCTGCATGCAAAACGGTTTCATAATGCAAGAGTTGCTCCTTTGAAAATGGCTCTCCACATTTTTTCTTCGCATGAAATCATTTATTATTTTGACGCGGTATTTTTACCGTTAATCAATGTTAACATCAATAGAATAAAAATGAACTTGTGATATGGCAAAAAAACCATGCCGAAAAATGTCTGCTACTACCGGCGATAGTCTACCGCTACAGTGGGTGCCTTCATCCAAATTGTTTGAAAGAGGACGCCATGGGCATAAAATATAGATTCTGGCCCCAAGCACAACGCAATTCAACAAACTGTCATACGAACAATGTGCTTTTTGAGCCGAGCAAGAAGATTGACTGCTACCTGGGGGCTTTTAACTCATATTTCATATTCGATTTTACCAAACTAATCGATAAATGTGGAAAAATTGCAACATGGAAAAGAGCTTTTATCGGCCTAACAATCGCTAATGAAATAGAATAAAATTTATTGTTCAGCCTGGAGAATGATAAATACCTGCGATAAAGCTTTTATTGTTGTTGCCTATAATTTATAGACAATCAATTTTCTCGTTGATGAAGCGGAAAAAAGATAAATAAATCATTTGAGCTGAGCGGTGTATGTGTCTTTGTCAAGGTAACCGATTCACAAGTCAAAATTTATAATGACATACCCGTTGAAACGTCACGCCAAAGTGCACAATCCCAAATGAGTTGATGATATCAAACTTTTTAAGTGAAAATTTGAAGACACAATTTTTTGCGCCACGTTCCAAAACTGATTTGTGTTTTGAAATTTTAGAATTCTATAGCTAACACTAAGATTCATTATGTACAGAACTCGAAACGTCGGATCTTTTGGAGGAAAGAGAAGGAATGATTGCCCAATGGCGGAATTTATGAATCTATATTCGGCATTCATGATTCAAGAATGTCATTTTATTTGGTATGAAAATTTTTCATGTGGAGAAAAACATATGAAAATTGATATTGGTTAAATTCCAATTACTGTATTGGGCCTCGAAATTAATGTAATTTACCAATTTTGAGGGTAAAAACCCCTCCAGCTCTACAAATGCTTCTGTTTCAGATTCAATTGTTTGCGCCAAACTTGATTTTCATTAAGCGAATCATAAACTGTTCGAAAAATTTCAATCAAGGGGTTTTTTACTACCAAAATGACCAAAATTAACAATAGATCAATTGAAATCCATAAATGTTCAGTAAACATTTTACCGACAGTGAATGATCTGTTGACATTTGAAATACATATAGCAATACTTGCAGTGGTACTTAACGGATTTCATTTGATGTATGTCATTCATGTTTTTGTTTTTTGGTAGTAAAACGCCCCTTGTTTTTTGTGCTTTCTCTTTTATTGAATTTAGCTCATCATTAAGAATTCTCTCGACATTCCGACCAAATCAAGGGATTTTTCTCTCAAAAAGTCTCTAAATGACGAGTTTTCGTAATAATTCTAATTTTCTACGCATATTTTATGTTTTTCGTTTGTGACGTAATGTTTAATCAGATATAAATAGAACAGTCTCTTCAAGCTGCCATGAACATATTCCGTTCTTATCAACAAAAAAAAAAAGAGAAATAAAATTGTGTTTCGTTTCCATTACTTAATCCGTGTGCGTCGTTCGTGTTGTTGGCTCGAGGAATTAAGAAATTTTAATATTCTCTCGTTGATGTGTGTTTTTTCTTGGTGCAGATAACGTAATGGATGTTGGTTGGAAGCATCACATACATATGAAATCCTCAGATTATGGCAATGACAATGGTAATTGCATTCGAGACGAACTGTGACGAATGAAAATTAAGAAATTTCTACATGCATCCGACAGCGAGAGATAGAGAGAGAGAGAGAGAGAGAGAGAGAGAGAGTGAGAGAGAGACTGAGAGAGAGAGAGACAAAGGAAAAAGTCAAAAAGCGTTGACTATATAATTCGTTGTTGCGTAGAAATATATGTTTTGGTTGGTTCGCGCTCTTCGCTCATTTGAAGCCGTTATTATCCGCTTTTTATTTTGCGTCTCTCACTTATTATCATAACATTTTCCCGGGTTTTTGTCGTGCTGCTCCGTTTTTATTTTTTGCTTTACTCGGCTCGAGTGTTTGCTTTGCGAATGTGTTAACACGTTCAGCCATATATTCCATAAATTCAAGGCATTGCGTGTTCGCCACACGTAACCCGGGCGCAATGATGAGCATAAACATCAGAATATAAGTCTCATTTTTAGACATGTAACAAAAAGCTCTAGTTGAAATGAAAAAATCAGCGACAACCTTCAGCGAATAGCGCCCATCCCGGAGCGCATATAAAAACACACATATAACGGCAACCAAGAATGAGCAAAACTTTTAAACAGCTTAATAATGTATGCATACATGCATCAATGCATCCACTCAGACTCACTGACGCACACACTCTCACTCGCTCACATTCAACATCGGCAGATCCATTGAATTAACAAAAAGATTTTGAAAGCACCAAAAAACGACAGGAAAAATAGAAAGATAAACACGAAAAGAGTGTATGAACTGGAACGACTCGCTTTCAGTGAACTCACTCCGTGCATAATGCATCAAGCAGTATCTAACGATGAAATAAAGAAATGAAAATGCTATGCATTTTACGATATTTGGCTGACGAAAGAGATAGAAAAACTCATATATTCACCCAGTTGATGGCTTACTGATAAAATCACTGAACGACTTTGGACAGGAAATTCCTTCGAGTTACAGCGAAAAAAAAAACATTCAACTGAAAAGGAGTCGCGCGTTATGAAAGACTTTACAGAATTATATGTTGTATCAAGTTGTGCAAATCGCTGAAATACGTCAAATTAGATTCATTACCGGATGCGATTTTTCAGCATATTCGTCTGTAAAAAAAATCCGTTGAACCATCATCTCGAATCATTTGAAATTTCATTCCTTTCCATTCCAGATGATATCGCAATATGATTAATATATTCTCTCGCTTTACATATGTTCTTGCACTGTTGGAAACTGTTTATCTTTTTCGTTCATATTCAATCAAGTGAAACTTCTGTGCAAGCAACAAAACATCATAAAAAGATGTGTAGATTTAAGAAAGCGAGAAGTTGGAGATATTTGAGTGAATAAAGAAACTACTTATGAAATGCAACTCCTACAGTAATGCAACTCTTCAAAAGATAAAAAATAACCTTTTTCATATATTTGAATAGTCAACCGTAGTCAACAACAAAGAGAGAACAAGATATTCATCTTCATTTATATGTGTTTGTTAAATATCATAAAAATGTTTGTTATCTAATAGAGTTCGTACATGAAAGTGGCTGAATTTTCAGTGCGTTTTCCGACCCTAAAATGCACGGCAACCGATTTTATGGCAAAATTCTAAAAATGTGCATCGGAATATTATTAGTTCGACGTCGGCCCGGTCCACATATTGTAATATTTAGCATTTTGCCACACAATTCATCGATTATATTTACATATCATTACAGGAAAACGTACCTTGCAGTTAAGAGCTTAAATGCTAACGAGCCCCGATATGAATAATGCAATATTTACGAGATTTATTCATTATTACATTCGAATGTGTTGTTTGAGATATTTGGCCCGATAAACATTCTGTCAACGCTCGATTAAGCTTGAAATCGATGGATGTGCTCCGGCTTCGCTTTTT
The DNA here is from genome assembly GCA_028476595.1 of Obolodiplosis robiniae. Lineage (NCBI taxonomy): Eukaryota > Metazoa > Arthropoda > Insecta > Diptera > Cecidomyiidae > Obolodiplosis > Obolodiplosis robiniae. The sequence continues at coordinate 3,141,666 of CM052014.1, forward strand.
ATTTGCACAATTGCTGTTGCTGCTGTTCGCATTGGCATTGTTATGCCACTCGAGAATGGTACATTGCGAAATATATGTTTTGCGTTTAATTAGAGATGAAAAATGCCAACTCACACCAATTTCGTATAGAACGCGCATTCGCCTGCACTGTTTATTTTTATGCCATCCTTTCGGCATTATTCTACCGGCTATTGATTATGCATGAAACTATTTCCATGGTTTTATTAACGGCATTAATATAAATGGAGAGATTCGAAATTGTCATTTTATATTTCGGCAAAAGCGTATCAGAATTGAAACAATTGCACGTAATTAAATCGGCCATCATAAATATGTGATGCATGCGATGCCAGATTATAGCCAATGTGTCAATAAAAATGTTCCAATCTGCAAAATGCTCGCCATTTTATGATAATATTGAAATTCATTATCAGATAATCTTCACATCTAATTGCACAAATTCTGTACAACGCCATTTTGCGCAATCATACATAATATTTAATTTTATTTCTCTCAATTAGTGAGCAAACATCAAATATTCAAATCAGCTATCAAAGGTATTAAAGTTTCAATTTCTTGGTCCAATGATTTTTGGCTATGTGACTATGCACGCATTATTATGTCGGCATATATGATAGATGCAACGGTATCGACCCGATTATCACCCTTCAACCCAAACATATGCCACTGTTTTTCTCATTTTCACGCCAGCACACAAAAATAAACGAAGTGTGTCTAGCAATTTTCACAATTTTCACATAGTTTATTATAATTATTGATCAGTATCGATCTTTATGTCAAACCAATTTCAATCCAATCAATAATTTGTATTAATACATATTTTGTGTATGCCATTTTCAATCATTTCATTTCAAAGCTTATTAATATACACATCAATGAATATTGGCAATAAAAAAACACAAGCTCACCTCGATTAACCGTCACAGTCCAAGTTTTGTAAGTTATTACCATGCTTGAATTTCATCAGTTTGAATATATTGCTTTCGAGTGTTTATGCAATGAATGCGAATCAATCTTGGAATTAAACAGTTGTACACAGTTACATGCATTGTTGTTTGCTGCTACATTTTCGAATCGTAATTTCAAAAAATGGAATTCAATAAGCGACACTCCAGCAATCGTATTCATTGTTTATACAAACGACAGAAAAACACGCAGCCGATAATTTTATGTTAATTCATTTAATTCGAATGGAATCATTCCAACTATTCGTGCCTGACGGGTAATCGAGGTCCCACTGTGTTTTTAAGTCAAAAAAAAAAACAAACATTGATGTAAAGTTACTGCCCATAAAAATAATATGAGAATGATGTGATTTTATTTGAACCTCATTATTCACAATGTTAAAAGCCACTTAGATGTGTTGATTCTCTTTCATGATTAGCTGCTAGTCTTTTTTTCGCTTTTGGAATTGAAATTAAAATTCGAAAATTTAATTATAATAAAGGTTTCAATTTCAATTCCAAAACCACATCGTCAAAATGTTGATAATAGGAAACGGCCATGAAAAATCTCAAAGACTCTTGACAACTTCTGAAAAAGTAATATAAAGGTCGAATCAACATTACAATTACCGAAATTTAAGAATCCGGTTGCAAAGTTTGAACTCCAAACCGTCTGTTTCCGTAGCACGTTGTCAGTCGCTTTGTAATTGTTACGCCCCCATTATTGTGTTGACGCTGTCATCATCGTATCAACTGATATGAATGCGTTGTGAGCAAAATGCATGCAGATATGATGGAATTTCTGAATGCGCTTTGCGCTGTTATTGTCGGAAAGGCCGTAAGAGACAGATATTTTCATGTTTTTTTGTCACAAATATTATTCGGAAAGGTTGCAGTGGAGCCCATTTTTAAGGTAATCTCCGGTCATACTGAACTTTTCATTTCCACCCCCCGTCGATTCCAGCATTTTCCATTCTGTTTACAAACATAACATTTCTCGGCACACTGCGGAAGAAAATGTCATGAAAAAACAGTTTGTGGTGATCTGAATTTATGATTTGTTTGCATTAAGCTATTCATGAAGTCAGTAAAAATAGATAAGCAAAATTTTTGTGTATATTTTTATATTTTCATTCATTAATTCATGAACAAAACCAATTAGGTCATTGAAATTTTTTTGGGGGAAACGGTCGAAACGACGGCGAAACAACAAAAAATCGCTTTCACTCAAGATTGTGTTAACAAATCCTACGCGTTGTGAGAAAAAAATGTTCGGCAAACCTACAATTTCTCACCACCAGACGAATTGTCGGAATAACACAAGAGGAATTGTACTCGCCTCAGCCAACAATGCCAAATTCACTATTATTAAAAAAGTTTTGATGTGTTTTTTTTATATCGTTGATTTCCCTTCGTTTGGTTCAGTGATATTTCTTTTCTGTCGCATTGTTTGAATGTCACGCGGGCTCTTTCCAAATTCACTTGTTTACAGTTGACAAATTGACAAAGTTATTCATAGTATGTTATGTATTTCCTTCTGGCCGCTTTCATTTGGATTGCACGCACGCAAAGCGCACGCAATCAATCCAAATTCGAATAATACGCAGACAATAAAAATAACAATGACACGTCCGTAAGTCGCGTATGATTTTGATGTTGAGCATTTTTGGACGCTTTAATACAGCATTCGCATTAGAGGTTGTGAAACCACCGAAGCGAAACTAAAGAGCCCAAGCCAAAGATGTGCGTGATGGAAAAGCAGCAAAAGAATGGAACGAGCAAATAGGAGGATGCTGAAATCAAACCAATCGAATGTATTTTGAAGTTTTTCCTCGTTCGTTCGGTTGTATTTCAATAACGATGCGTTTAACCGATGTTGCGGTATTGTGTCGGTTTCTCGGGCCATCGATAAAGGCAACTTTACTTCCCAAGCGCCCAAAATATGATTGAAATCTATTCGAAAGAAAACTTTTCACCAACTTAAGTATGTGCGGTGTACGTGTGCTTGTGCCCGCACGACTTTTTTCCCGCTCTCCCTTCCATTTTTGTGGATGTGTAGTTTATGAGTCTTACGATGTACCAGTTTCATTTATATGATGTTGGTCATGATTTTGGCATATTCAAATCTATAAAGTGAAAATGTGTACGAGAAACTTTCTAACTTGAAACATTGCTACAAAATGTGTGCATTCAATTTACCATCGCTTCTGCTTGTGACTGGCTTTCTTGCGTCTGAAGGGTTTGACTCGGTCACATGCATTCTTAATTTACTTCGACAACTATTATCTGTGTAACAATTTTTGAACACTGATTAAAATGTTTAAAATGTTTTGAACACTGATTTAAAGACTTTTAAGCTCCGCTCCAACAATGTTTGAAAATAAGATGGGATTTGAGCGATAAAAAGTGTCAGGTTCGGATATTTTCATAAGAAACAAAAGGAAAAGGATTGATTGAAATTTATATTTATTTCTACATTGAGTAAAGCGGTCGGGGATCAAGATAAATATGGAATAAAAAACAGAACCTTTAAATCAACAAGCAAGAGAGAGGAAGAGCGAGAGAGAGAAAGAGAATCAGAAAAAATCAATATTTTCAATTTAATCAGGCAAATAATAATTCAACCGTCGATTCAATCTCGTATTCATCTCAGGGGGGAAGAAGCTTGGTTTACTTTGCCAATCGGCATCCATAGAGGTGTTTCACTGAAACTCAAGCTAGATCCAAGCTCACAAATTTGATACGACTCAATTCAAAATGATACACATTCAATATTTTAATTATCATAAAAACACTTGGAATATGTCATTATTTGTGACCCGCACAACACGGTGGTCCTCGATGATAACAATCTAGAGGAAGTATTTTATGTATGCACATTAAAATACATCATTTCATACAGAACAAAGTGCATTTCTAGCGATCAGCGGGGATTTCCTTGGAATTGCCGGAAAGCTGTTATCCGATTTATTTCATTGTGCATTTTCCCTTCTCCTGAAATGATCCACGCTCATTTCCATAGCACCAATTAAATGCTGATCTGCTGCCGTAAAACATTTCCTTTGTAAAATGACATGAAAAAAGTGAATAACGAGCTGCGAAAAATTCAAACGAATCAGAATCGTACGCAAGCACACCACACAGATTCGCACAAAAGCACGAACAAAAACGTTTCATTTATTAGGTGTGCGGTCGTTGCTAAACGGGCACAAAAACAAAAGGACCATCGAGACCACGGATAACAAATCATTTACAAACGATTCAATTAACTTGATTGCTTAATTTATCATTTTGAGCGGCAAAATGCGTTGCAAATATGTTTGTTTGAGCCGCGATCAACGGATGAACGAACCAAACAGATTATGTTCAATTTAAACGCATTTCACGATAATTTTTCTAAAAAGGATACGCTCGCACATTGAGCTCGGCAGCGAGAGAGCTAGAAAATAGATAGGAATCACAAAGCACATAGCAAAACACTCATATTACAATGCATTTCACCGCAATTCCCCATTCATTTTCTCTCTCTCTCTCTCTTCATGCGATACAAATGGAATTGCACGAATCATTGTTTGACCATCATTGTACAAAGCAAACGGAAATGTGAATGGAATATTTTTCATATATTTCAAATCTCTCGCTTTTAATGGAACATTTTATTATTATTTTCTCCAGATTCTTTTTTCGCTTTGGTTTTAATTTAATATTTAGCTACTAATAATACTCTCATTTTTTCCACGCTCCCTTCACGCGCGTCCTTGAGAATATGCAATATCATTTGTGGGACAGATTTGCATCATGAGCGATAAAATATTGAATTTGTAGCAGATTTTATGCTTATCAACTCTTCTCTGTCTCTGAAAACTTCGTAAAGCAATATCATAAATAACTTAGGCTATAAACACGACGGCAAGCGCGTAGGCGTGTATTTTCTCTGTTGCGAAGGTATGATCGTATGTGGAACGGAACGAAATGAAATTGATGTTTGCCAAAATAAAGTGTTTTCACATGTGTGCACTTTTTTTCCAAACAGAATTTTAATAGGCCTGGCTGGCGTATCCGATTTCCGGCTGAAAATGCGCACGTTTCCACGTTAATATAATTTGCATTTGTTGAGACTTTGTTCGAACCAAAGATGTTATTTGTATTCATATGGTGTGCAAGCGTTCACGTTATTATCATGAACAAATTAATTTTGGTTAGCCGAAGTTGAGTCGCAGCGCATTATATCATATTTTTTTCCCTTCCACCTCCGCTCCATCACCTTTCAGAACACCTTCGTGCTTACACAGCACACAATTTTCGTATTTATCGGTGCGTTCGTGTGGCAATATTACTGATGTTAAACAGACAGGAACAACGAATACAAGACAAATTTGTATTGGAAGAGAGCGGGCAAAATGGGAACATGCAAAGTCTTAGGCAGAACCACTTTATCCTGTAGGAAAAATCAGGAGTTCTTTTTTCCAGTTCATGGTTGAGCAAGCCAACATAGAGAAAATAAATGGATGAGTGACACTGACGAAGGTTGCCATATCAATTAAGTAAAATTTTCCCATATTACATGCCACAGAGAGGCCAACGGCTCGAAGCAAAGTTTCGAATTGTGCTGACACGAACATAAAAACGCATGATGAAATATTCGCATATTGTGTGACAAATGACGAGTGACTTAAGCATTACATCCGATTCCTGTTCAAACTGTACACAGACAAGTTGTTATCTTTTTTCTATTTGAGTATGCGTCTCGCAAATGATGCGAACTTATCCTACATTCAGCACGCTAAAAACCGTTTATGGAAAAAAGAGGAAGCGCGCTTTTGCACACACCAAAAAAACCGGTGCCGAATTAATCGCATTAACTGAACGGGAAAGTATTTTACCTGCTAAACATCACTCCAATTCCATTCGATGTTCATATCCGTGACTAATTATTGCCGCTTGATAATTTGGCAGAGGATTTGCCACGTGCTCAATGCGAATCGCTTTCAAGTAAATTGATTATTTTACATCATTACTTGTGACGAGAGATTACATCGATTTTAAAATATTTGAAGGAATGAGCGCTAACACGAGATTCGAGTGACACTCGAAAAAAAAAACAGCGTAAGCTGGGACAATCAATGAGCTTTTTGAAATGAACGATTCCCGCTGAATGGAATAACATAATAAAATTTCAAAAGGTTTTAAGGTTTGCTTTTTGTTTAGAATTGAGTGATGTTGATTTGAAAAAGTTCGGGCTTGAAAATCCCTTTTTAATGGTTTTTTGATTTGATGAATTGTTATTTTTCGTGGGATAAAGTTTTCTAATAATCAAACATGTTCACTGATTCATGAAGGCGGTATTTTGTACCCAATAAACCTCATTTTGTGTTCAACAAATGCCAATATTCGCCCGCAAAGAAAATGTTGCCGTAGAAACAGAGCCTTTTTGAACTTTTCGGGAATGTTCAATTTGCAACTCACACCTGTCGCGAGGTGACCCACCTCAAATCAATCGGTTAATTAAGTGAGACATATTATTTTGATGTGACTTTGTAGAACATTTAAATTGAATCATAGATTCGACAGTTTTCAATGTGTCTTCCTGTCTGTCCCACTTCATATGACACGCACATTCACTATGATCAATTTGCAAAACCTATTGTAAAACATCAATAGATTTTTGTAATCGCGGTTGACTTTCGAGTGCTCATGCATTTTTGAACGCACGCCATTATGTAAATCTCGGCAAATGAATGATTCAACGCAAATTTGTAACATGGTGTGAATCCAATTCGCTCGAATAAATTTGATTCTTATCAATCATTAAGAGAAATGGCATATTTAAATTTAAAATCGATGCTGCTGTCGGTCGCATCACTCTAAATCCCATGAACAATTCATAAAATATATCATTCTCAATTACAATTCGTTTGGATTTTCGTAATTGATTTTCAGGATGACGTTTCAAATAAATGTCACACAGCGATATGTTTGGTCCATGCTGAAAAAGCATTCCCATAATTTTTTTTCAATATTAGAAACAATGTGCAGAAAAAACGGAAAAAAAATGGTGAGTTCATGTATGAGAAGAGAAATGGGATATGGAAATTCTAACGGAAATAGACGCCGGTCTGACCAGCAAAAGTGCAATTCAACTGGAATGGCCGAACGTCTATACAAACTTGGATTACGAATTGCGAACTAAAAAGTTTACAGTTGGCAAAACCAGAGAATAATTCCGTAAAATTTATGAGTAGTAAATGAATTACTAGTTTATTGCACACAAATAAAACCGAATCGATGAAGAAACGGGAAAGCACCTCATGTCCGATTTTTATAGTGCATGAGATACGCTTGTGCAGTTCGGCCAATTGAGAAAAATGGAAAATCGTAAAAGATTGTCGCGCGCAAATGTCGATTTCAATCGACTTCTAAAAACAAAGAATATGCATCGATTTGAGAGTAGGACGTAGATTCTTCTAAACACAACACACAGAAAAGTGGCCGAAATAAAGTAAATTAAACCAGATAATACTGTATAGCCGATGATACACTCAATGCGGGCGAGATATCATGAAAAATATTGCATTTCACACCTGGTCTCGGTTGCTATAAATTCGATTGCATTTTATTTTTGTTGCGCCGTTTCCTTTTCGGCTTTTATGCTACACAGCATCGCACGAGGAATTATATTTCCCTGCTAGCGATGCCGTACATCGATAAAATCAATACTCGCTTTTAACCATTTTCATGAGTTTTTATGAGCATATGCATAAAAAACCGGCGTATTTTTAAATTGACTCGAAGATAATCGGCTTTCCCTTATTCAATATTTTCTATGAAAATTCCTCGGAAAATGTGCTCAATAAGAAAATCTTGTGTAATGGATTTATTACCGCCGAAAACTCGCTGAAAGGAAAAAAAACGCTGAAGCCTCTTTAAAAACTTGCTTATTCCAAAATTATTTGTAATTAAAGGGAAAATTTCTCATAGTTGGCTAAAACGTCGATAAAGTACAACAATTAAAGTCAATGATCAAGAATGTTGTTGCAAGAACAGTTTTAATATATATTTGATATTCGGAATGCTAGAATCGTTTCAAGATATCAGAGTTAATTTTTCCCTTCAAAATTGGACTTGTTGATGTATATGGAACAGTTATCTAAATTTTACTACATGTTCATTATTAACGAATTTTCGGCGGAAAAACTTACGTTCACAAAGCTCGGAAACACGAAAAAATTCTACGAATTCACACGCAACACAGATGTAAGCTATAAAATATGAGCAAATGCAAAAATTCACTTTCAAATGCCACCGACTTTTTCAAACGTAAAACGACCATTTTTGAAGGATTGCTAGAGATTCAGAATGACAGTATATCATTTGCCGTATTTGAGCGGGGTAAACCATGTTGATTTCCAATTGTGCCAGAGAAAATAACGAATTTAGCTCCCGACGAAATTTTTACGGCTTTTTATTTGGATATTATTTGCAACGGATATTGTATTTTTCGCTAAAATGAAGTAATTTCCTTCGGAACATCGTTTAAAATGCCATCAGTTTTACGCAACGTGCCATCGCATAACAACTGATAATCACATGGTGGAAAATGGGAGTTTGTTTACGATGCGGACAAATTCCGCATTTGATTAATCGGATGACGATCTACTTGAGAAAAGGATTCGATTGAAAAATGCCATCTCATTTTTATTACCATCCAATTTATCGAGCGAAGAGTTTGTTTCGTCAGAAGGAAACTATGTCCGATTGTTTGCGTGCGTACTTCAACGAAATAGACATTCCTGCACGCACTTTTTCGCTTCGGTTATACTTTCGTCAGCGAAGAGTAGAGGCAAAACGGAAATCGGTTTACATCTCAAAATTTGGTTTCTGCATTTTTGCGCGTTGACATTTCTCTCATGTGCTATAAACAGAAGCATAAAATTGAAATTCTCTGATGCCTGCAAGAAAAGATAGAAATATGCGATTGATACCCGATCAAATTAAATCAAATTTCAGTTTTCCTCAAAATTTCCAAAGATTTTTTTCTATTTCTGAATGTATAAAAACGACAAATCTTTGTTTGAAGCAAAGGTTGTGATTCAATTTCATAATGCAATGATTTCACGTACGAAATCTCAATGAATCCGAACATAATGTGGTACATGTTCTTCACCGACAGAAGTGGATAGTAAGTGGGCGGGAACAAATATTGTTGCAAACCTTAAAGATGATGCGATGCATGGAACTGGCATATGTGTTTGATATAAATCAGTGTTTCACTTTCTTTATGACATCATTTTACAGAATTCATAATAAATGCCATGGTTTTTGTTGGCCGCGTGTAGAGATTATCATAAAAAATCTAATGACTTGTTCGTGATTCAATTATTCAAAATGAAAAACCGCATTCACTTTCAATGAGAAATCCTTGAAATATCTTCTGTATGAACAGACTAATATAAGAATTTCGAAAATAGAAAACAAATGTCTTTGGTTGTCAACTCGAAAATAAAGAATTGCGTAAGGTTTAATAATTGCCAAATCGTCTTCATTAGGAACTGATACCTTAGATTAAAACATTTGCTTTCTATTTAGACAACATGCGTGCCCTTTTTCCAACGTGTAATAGATCTTAATGGAGACGATTATACCTGAAATATATTTTTTAATGTTTCTATGACAATATTAAAATGATTTGAAACCTTTCGGCAAAACAATTTCAATCTATTTTTCTGATGAAACTCATCCAAACACAACTCATTGCTTTGTGGGCATTTGACAGGTTTCCATCAAACCTTACATCATGCGCTATATTTGTTCTCTGAATCCATGATTGAGAACTTCGCTAGTCTACACAAATGTCAGTCTTCGACATACACCTTCCAACTATTGACATTCAATAGTGACACTTGCTGTACAAACAAAACGGATTCTATTTTACATTACTTTGTTCTATAAATATTAGTGAAAAATGGGCTCTCCGGATTTACCAAGTGAAGAAAATCAAATTTCAAGGCCGGCAGCAAGTAGCTTACCGATGCACGGTGGAAATGTGACGGCCAGTGATGACAGTGACATAGAGAATATCGATGTAGGATATGTTGGCTATGAACCACTTGCTTTAGACGAAGAAACTATGGAATACAGAAATGAAGGCAACCAACAAGAAAATGATGACGACGACGAAGATGACGATTTTGATTACTCAGTTTGTATTTCAATCTACGACAAACCACCAATCAATTATATATTCAATCAAATTTACGTTCTATTTTTATTCAGGCTTTTAATGCTCCAACCCAAGCTCCCGAAACAGGCATTATTGTTCCATCAATTGACGCTGAGATTGAAAATGAGGTTTGGAATTCGCCACGACCAGAATCAACAAATATTGTATTAGATTCTACGAGGGCCGAGCAAGTGCGTATTAGGACGATTTCACCTTTTCACTCGAAATTATGACGTTTTTCTATTTCATTCATTGACGTGATAAAATATTTTGTAGATAATGTCAGCGATGGCGAACTTCACCATTCCCCAATCAAACATTCCAACTTGGGCTCAAGGCGATTCAGATGAAAAATGGAAAGAGGATTTGCTGCAAAAAATTCGCGCACGGCATGATCGAGGCAATCAGTGAGATTTCGCATATTTAAACTTAAGAAACCACAAGTATTCAATATGCATGTACAATTCGATTGACAATTGAATATATCATGTCATGTAAATAAAAAGCAATGAAATATTCCAATAAAGTTCTGAACTAAAATGTACAACTTCAGTTTTAGTCGAAAAGCGCATTTATTTGCAAAGAAATTTATCCAAATTGGAAACAATTTTGATTTGCGTTAAAAATGTACAATAAGATTATTCATATTGCCATTGGCACTGAAATAAATAAGCTAAACATTTACAGAATGATATAATCCAATTACTTTGTTGTGTATGTAACACCTCTAAGCATTGGAATCTAGTTGCAATGGTTTCGTTATGTCTATGTCATGTAATACTTTACAATACTCGAAAAGAATTTTGCGTGAGTTTATGAGATTATTTTTGAGTTTGACCGATTGATTTGGATAGAAACCTTGAGACTGTTGACTACGACTAATTGATTTAATCGGACTCCATGTCTTCGTGTTGCAAAGACACTCTTCGCGATGATGTAGATGGAGATGGCAGAGTTGTCGATGATGCTCTTTTGTTTGCTAACAATAATGCAGTAGCAGCCTGTGCTAACATTTGTTGCTTTGGCAATTCTTGGGCGGGACATTCGAAATGGACACAATGAAAGATCTGGAAAAAAACGAAGATTAAAATCGGATTGATGTTATAATTGAAAGATGAAAAGTAATCAAATATTAATAAAATGGTCAGATAAAGTGAATGAAATTGTAGCCTACCTCATTTGCAGTGTTGAATGTTCCGACAATCTTTATGTAAACCACTGGACGAGGCTCAAAGGTGAATTGTTGCCATGATCGAAGCTGTTCTTGGCGCTTATCCACTGCCATTTCCCAATCCTTTTGGTTCACTGATGTCTCAATATAAAAGCTGTATGTTCTTCTATCGCAGTCCCAAAGTAATAAGCGCAATGATCCAATATAATATGGTTGCCCGAGCTGAACGACAATAACGCCGCTTCCTGTTTTGATTTCGAAAGATTCCATTTAGACGCATATCTTTATATTTGGTTACATCGAAAATAATTCGATCGACCACTTTCTCACCTAATTGATGGCATGTATATCCGGAATCCCAGTCGTAATTTTTCACATCACCATTGATCAAAGCATTTTTAGTCCGGCTTACACCTTCGATGACAAGTGCACTCATATCAATGGTTGCAACATTGTACGTTGGCATAATGAGGCCATTGACTAATTTCGGCATTTTTGCCGTGTAATACGCCTCAAGTGCGACTACGTGAAAAACCCGATTGCATGTGTTGTGTGTGCCTACCAATTTGATAAAGCGCACAGCACGTGATGGGAAGTATAAAAATTGCCACGATCGACAGTTGTATTTTGTGTGATCGACGATCCGGTCCCAGTTGTTTTTATTCACTGATGTCTCAATGAAGTATGAATATGATCGGGTGTCACGATCCCACAGCAAAATTTTAATGTGATTGATGATACTGATTGTTCCGAGCTCGACAACAATCGACTGATCGCCTGAATCGGTGATAGAGTGACGAGTGTATCCTAAAAATGGGAATAGATCGGAAATGGTCAATCGAAAGCCAATTTGAAGAAGATCGAAATCCAGATCTACCCTTTTCCATATCATAATTTTTGACATCTCCATCTAGAAGTGCAGATCGAAGCTCGCCATGAATTGTTTTTGAATTGAATTTAGCTGACGCGACGTTCTCCTCAGGCCCTAAAAAGATTTGAAAATGTGCTATTAAACGATTTTCAATGCGATCATTCAATGATACTTACAGAGTGCGCCGCGATAAAGTAAGTTTTTTGAAGTGGTTTTTTCTTCGATAGCATCAAGTAAGCGGTCAGGATCTAGGATTTGGCATGGCCTTACTATTTTCAGTAGCTGCTCAAGATTCATCAATGGCAAACGGACGAAAGAGACAACGGTCTGGAATGGAAATTAATAGAATTGTTTTTTTAAAAAAAAAGTTCATATATGTACAAAAAAATATATCAGAAATAAATGAATAAAGCCATACCTCAATATCCGACGTTGGATTTTGTTTGCACCAATCGTGTACTGCGCTGAAAATTTGTACTTCTTGAGCGAAAAAAGAGTCTCGTCTAAGCAGAGCGCACAGTGAATCTTGGGTTAATGTTTTAAAACTGTTCGAACTGAGCAGTTCAGTTGAGTTCCTATCCATAAAAGTCATGCAGACATCGCTGAGTGTATCCAAACTGTACAATCGGGCGGCATCTAAAATTGCACAGCAATTTATCAATGACAAACTGTTGGTCAAATATGTCGAAATGGCCGATTCCAATTTCTCGAAGCCGTATTGATTGGCCAATCCGAGCGAATCCAAAATATTATCTTCCTTCATTTTGGTCAGCGACATGCAGCCAGTGTATATGTAGTTCAGTAGGGCTTTGAATGCTTCCAGTGGCACATTTAACTCAATCTCATTTTGTGATGTTTCGGCCAAACCGCCATAAAGCAATGCTCTGAAGTAGGAACTGCGTGCCGCAAGGATAATTTTGTGTGCTGGCAATTTGGTATTCTCCACCACAAACGTCACATCCGAATACTCACTGCTCATACATAATTCACTCATTTGTTGCGAAAATTCGGCTGAACCATTTATTTTTAGTGCATGCACAAGAATAAACAGATAGAAAAGAGTCGAAGGTTAACTAAATCTGTTTCTAGTTCAAGTCTACATTCGATAACAATTGATTTTTGGGGCGCTCAACTTACGTGTTAAATCAATTTCACCGCATGTGCTAATTTTTTTGCTAGACATCGTGTGGCTGCTCATTTTGTTGAAATCTGGTGATTGTCTGGTGAAAAGTCATAAAAACAATTACGATGTAATCAAAAAATCTATTTACAATTTGTATATATCACTATACGTGATTAGATGTTGTTGTTGTAATTCAGTACGAAAATACGACGCATTTTTTATTTATGGATATCATCATTTTTCTGGATAATTTCGAATTCAACAAAAAGTTGCCATTGATTACACGATGTTATGAATGCACTTACCGTCTTTAAATAGATTGCCAACACCGAAATTCCTCGTTAAACATTGAAAAATTACTTTTATTTTAGATGCAATTTGGTTCCTCTATAAAATTGCTTGTTTGTTTTCTTTCAGTCTGTTTCACTATTGAAGAACAAACGTCAAACACACAGCATTGTTTACACTTTTTGAGATGCCGTTCTGTTCTTTCTTATTGATTCATTTTGAATATTTTCTGCGGATGGTTTTTTTTCGTTTTTAGCTCTGTTTTAATTGACATGGAAGCAAAAAAATATATGAAACAAAAAATGATTCATTTCAATTTAATTCTGGATGTTGGTTTATTTTTGATATTTAAGTTCAACTAAGAAAATGTTTTGAGCAAAAGTGATCCGATCCGTTGAATGTGATGAACGCACCCTCAATTGCACGCAGAAAGTGAATAACTAATCGAATATCGTTTACATGGCATAAAGTGCATAGAAACAACGTAATTCATTTGCTCGATCCTAGTATCCAAACTTAGAAATACCAAATGATATTCCATTTCATTGCGACTTCGAAAATCCTATGAAAAGTGGTAGAAAAGCATTGAATTTATGCTGCCAGAAATAATAATTAGAGCTGTTTGACATTTGGCGGTGTGTGTCTTTCTGTCTCTTTCTTTGTTATTTTTTTGTGTCATTCAGCTGATAAATCCATTGAATGAATGCGTATTTTATGGATTAAAGTGTTTAGATTTTGTTATGGTTACGGTTCTACGTCGTCTATCCAAAGATTTTGTTTTTTTAATTGACAGATCGAAAAAATTTATTCCGAAAGCAATGGCTTGGCGTTCAACAGGCGCTGATAATTTCGATTTGATTAATCAGCTTGAAGGTAAAATTCATAACCAATCGCTGCATTACCTTACTGATTGTGCATTTTTAGAAAATTGACATTTATTCAGAGTCAGTTCATCGAACTGGGAGTCTGATTAAACTTATCGGTGCTCGTAATAACAATAATTGAATGAATTTGTGATATTCACAGAACATGACGTAATCAAAACGAAAAAAGTGAAAGAGTTAATGGCCGAAACAGATCGAAAGTATTATTCTATCCATGCACCATACGTGGATGCACCTCAAAGTATTGGAAATGGAGTTTCCATTAGCGCTCCACATATGGTAAATATCAAATGTTTTGCGTCATTTGTATTTATAGAGAAATAATATTATTTACAAAAAACTGAATTTTCTTTTTAATTTGTAGCACGCGTACGCTTTGGAATATCTCATTGAAAAATTCAAATATGGTGGAAAAGCGTTGGATGTTGGATCTGGTTCAGGATATTTAACAGCTTGTTTAGGTGAATTTTTCTTCTACGCACCAATTTCTGGCCTATCAAAATATCCATTTTCTTTCCCAAACCCTTTGAAGCAAGAGCAAATCGAAAAGCGACCGGTTCTGCAGTGAACAAAGAAAAAATTGTAGCTGGAATCGAGCATCAATCTGAACTAGTTCAAAAGTCCATCCGAAATATTAATGCTGATGATCCGAGTTTCATTGCCAATGGTGAAATAGTTATTGTTGGTGCGTGAAAGACCAGTAAATTATTCCTGGTCAAATAAATATATGGAACGGCTTGCTAAATTCTGAATGATTTGTTTCAGAGGGAGATGGCAGAAATGGCTATGAAAAGTATGCGCCCTACGATATAATTCATGTTGGAGCAGCGGCGCCAAAAACTCCGGATATTTTGTTAAGTCAATTGAAGCCCGGCGGCCGTTTAATATGTCCAGTTGGACCACAGTACGGGTCACAATATTTAGAAATGGTTTGTTTCGCGCTTTCTGATAATAACAAATTCATAAGAATAATTGAATTTTCGAATTTTTCCCATGTGCAGTATGATAAAGATGAACGAGGTGTAGTGAGCAGGTTTGTGAATTTGATTCGATTTTTGAATACTTCGATTAATTTATAAGTTTATTTCAGGACTAAACTGATGTCAGTTGTATACGTTCCGCTGACAGACTTGAATGGTACCGCACGATGACTACGAACGCATTGTGTAGTTGTCTGAAGATATTATTTGTCATTTTGTTTTCTTAATCCGTTTGAAAAATTGAAAATAATTATGCAATCACTAATATTATAGTCCCTAAACACAAACTATTTCTGTTCTGAACAGTTTTAAATTATGACCACATCTTTTCGCTTGGTAACAATTCTTTCCAATATTTATTATGCCCACTGCCTAGGTTCAAGCTCAACCCTATGGTTTTGTTTTGTCTTCTCAAGATCTCTTTTCAGTTCTCAAAAGACAACAGTTTAACAAGAAAATCGACTTTGTCCAAGAAAATTTAGTAAATCTTAAGCTATCATTCAGCGGAAATATAATTTTAAGTCACTTATTTAATTAATCCGTTTTATGTTTAAACATTCGCACTTTTATTTGGTAATATATTTACTTACAATAATATTATTGTGTCTTGAAGATATTCTTAAATTTTATGTGAATCACGTGATGTGATCGAGGGACCAGAACGGTGATTCTGGCAACACATTTATTGAATTTAAAAGTAATCCCAATAAAATCCACCGGTTTTTCATTATAAACAAAAAAACAACAGCCATTATTCTACTGTAAATTTATTTAATCTCAATATTAAATGCTGCACTCACATGCTCTGGTGCATGAGATTATGGCTTAATTTGCAGATGTTTATGAATGATAGTACATAAATTGAGCTGGAGCAATCGCAATTTGTGCATTCGTAAGACACGTTGAAAGTCATATCATAATGACGTTGGTTTGCGTCACAATTTATTACAATGTCGGCTGTAATAATTGGCAAATGTCTCATTCAAGGTGTTAACGGTCATGTTAATTGCACGCCGCAAATCCGTATGTCCATCAAAAATGGCCACTACAGTATTACAAATAACCTAGGAGGTAGACATGGGACTCAAGACTCGTAAGACTCTCAAAAGATGCTAATGATTTGTTTATAATACTCAAGATTCGTTCAGATTAATAGGAATTTCTAGTGATTTCAAAAGATTTGAATGATTTCAGTGATTTTTTACAGATTCATCATCTTGATCCGAGCAGATTCTCAGAGATTCAAAAAGATTCGTATTGATTTGAGTTTCCTTTTATTTGAAAATCGTAGATATTCTAAAAGATTCAAAATGATTTGAAATAATTCGAAGTTTAAAATTCGTGTCTACCCACTTGCAAATAACTATCAATTTAATGATACAAATTAAAACCAAATAAAAAAATATGATTTTTGTTGTTGAAAAAAAGAGAAGCACATTTCGGCACGGAAATGAGTACACGCAAATTCTGTAGGAACGTTAAAATACTTTTTACGGCCGACAACGTTGAAGTTAATGAGAATCGTCGGAAGTTTTTTTAATGCTTGTCCATGAGAAGGTAACGGCAATCGCTTATAAAAAACCATAATCATTTCAATATCTTTTCTCACCCATTCGATGAGCCGCACAAAGTGTGAAGCACTCACTTCACTAATTTAACAAGCTGAAACATCATCAGTGTGCGCGACAAAATTGACCGTTCCCCATGTCAACATCATGTGGTGTCCGATAGTGTAATCAGATTCAAAGACTGTAATTGCTTTTGTTGAATCATTGCAATAAAATCTTACAATCATTTCGCTTACATTGTAAGTTTTATGATTCGTTGAAACTTTTTTATTACCATTTATCGATTCACAATCGCTGGCTCCTTGATGTTTTGACACTTTTTTTGATTGCAATTGAAGGTTTATCAATAGGAATCGAAAAAGTTGCCAGACGGGCAAATCGAAATGACGTTCCGAATTGCAAGCTGGTTTGAACTAGCCAATTCTACTCAAAATCACACACATTTATGAGCACGAGAGAAAGAACGCGATTCAAAAAAATCGAAAATAAAATCCGAATATTCATTGAAATTCCGTCAGCAATATCATTTGATTTGAGCGTTAATGAAATGGATTTGGGTTTGGTCGTAACCCATCCTAATTTGACAAATAACATCCGAATACCGTTCATCATCGATTCTGGGCGAATGAATTTTCGCCATTTTTTTATGGGCTGCCGATCATTAACGGCGAATTAAATTTAAATATTGCGATTTCGATTGAGATTCGGACATAAAATGCCGTACTCAAAAACATCAATGAAATGCCTTGCCGAATAACATTTCGTCGTTCGTCGACTTGCTGCTGAATTAATTATTGATTTAAATCGTAATTTTATGGAATTTATTTTTCTCTTTTTTTAATAAATAAGATGTTGAACATATGCTAACTCATAGGTAACATCATATGGCACATGACACACGAATATTCTAACTGTTGCCGATTGCCATCCATCTTTCAGCCAATAAAAATCGGAACTTCGCGATGAATAGTCGATTGATAAGAAAAAAAAAATAATATTATCAGCAATTATGAAATATTCATCATTCTATTTTGTTGCTAAATTATGTTTTGATGTTTTATTTATTCAGACAAATGAATAATATAATGAATTGAATTGATTGAACCGAAACAAATCAAAATTCAAGCTATTTGCCATTGTGAAGCACAAAGCACTGATTATTAATTTCATCGATCAATCGCTACTGCTGTGATCATAATTCATAGAGAATGTCATTCTTTTTTGAAACATCTCCATTTGGTTAGTTTGGTATTGTTGTTTGTGTTTGTGTGTGTGTGTGTGTGTGTGCGACGAAATAGTCTATTCTTTGAACACAACATGAATCAAAATCGATTGTTTCTTTTTCTTCTGTCTCTTATTCGACTGCAATAAAAACCGGCAATCGATCGAATGGGAAAAGACACAAACCCATAAACTGATAATAAAATTCATGATTTATTTGGTATGGTTTGTGCAGAGCGCACACACAAGTACTCGTTGTGGTTTAACTGTCAATTCAGCCGGTTGTGAAAAATGAGTCCCAGGAGACAACACGGAGAGAGAGAGATAGAGAGAGAGAGAGAGCGCGCGACAGAGAAGCAAAAAGAGATTGAAAACTGAAATAAATAATAAAAATAAAAATATCAAATGAAAAAAAGAACGTCGAATGTGAATAAAAAAAGCACAAGAAACGCTAAACAATATATTGGCATATCGATATCCAGCAGTTAATTAATGCAAACATCTTTATTTTCAAGGTCAAAGTAATCAGCCGCATTGGTTGGTCTGAATGCGTGCGGTGAGTGTATATGATGGACAGAGAAAAGCGAGATGCCATACAAATGATATCTATATTTAATTTCGGTTTTTCAATAGATTTTTTGATAAGCATCATTATCGTCGTCGTCATCATCACTTTAGCCGTTATATGCTATTGAAGTGGTAATCAGAACCATTCACTGAATGTTATTTCGCATAAAATGTGAAGCCGAGCAAAGTATGCGCCATTGAGCGATGAGTGAAACAACAAATTGAGGAAGTGTGGTTTCGTTCACTTTTGAAAACACCATTAATCTAATATGGGTGAGATAATGTCGTTGATCGCAAACGTGTGATTCTTTTCTATCTCGATGGTGTTATTTCAAACAATTCTCTTCAATACATCGAAAAATGATCTTTGCACACACGCATCCGAGATAAAGTTGAATGTTGGACTAATCTGAAACACTCTCAATACCATTTGCCATTCGCCGTTTTAGACATCTAGAAATATTCTAAAAAACCACTTCTTTTATTATGTACATCATGTTTTTCTTTTCTTTTCTCATCCGCAAATTTATTATCAGAGTATTAAAGTAATAAAAAATATGGTATCAAATCATGCGAACGCTCGGATCATCTTTATTGCTTCGGTTGGTTTGTATTTTCCCGTACAATTATTCAAATTATAATGCTTTATTATATTTCGAACGCAATTGTTTGTCTGCAAAATTCGCCGTCATTGCTCAGCCAACAAACTCTCGCGCTCTCTCCGGCACAGTGAACAGAAACGGCGCATAAAAATCAGAATGAAAGTTAAAAATGCTCGCCGGTTTTAATTTACGCATAAGTTCATTGTAATTTGCATTATGAACTTCATCTAAATGTGTGTATTGTTGAAAGCCGAATCAAAAGTAAGCAATAAAAGAAAAGAAAAGAAAACGAGCGAACGAACGAATAAGGAACAGGCAACAAACATGTCATCGCATTAATATGCCTTCTTCTCCACTAATGGAACCTTTTTGCGGGTGTTTTTTTTTTGTTCTTTGTGTTCGCGCCGTGTGTTCTGGGAGAATGGTTTTAATATTTTTCTAAAGATGTAGGAACATGGTTTGTGCTTTTGCCTGTAGCTGCATGTTGAATCACAACCGCAAATCAAGGAAATAGCAACACATACCGGATTCGTCGATTGTGTCACCATTTTCGCTGTACAAATGATTTGATTTGATTCGTTTCGTTCCTCGCCGCGCTGATAATGATTGCACAAGAACATTCGTGAGCATTTGAGGGGAAAAAACAATACGATTACGTTGTACATCCAGAGGTCTTTGAATGTCAATCAACGTGTTTCACAAAATGCAATAGAGAATTTCTTCTTTCCAATCCCCCCAAAAAAAATGGAAAAATTGACAAAAGATCAAAGAGAGACAAAAACATTTGAATTAAAATAACATTGATCCACATGCATTTGTAGTGCAACAAGGGCAAAGACATCTAAACCATGGAAACATTCTTTGGTCGCTGAAAATGTGAAATGCTTCTTGTTCGTTTCCCAAGTTACGTCATGCAAAAAGCGAAGATTACCTTTTTGCCCTTTCTCAGCCGAAAACCAAACAGCCAGATAAAAAAAAAATTACAATGGCCAACGAACAACACATTTCGCCAATTCTGAAACGCGAAATTAACAAAAGCGCACGCGGAATGCATTTCAGTAGAAGAAGAAAACTTGCTGAAAATCGAAAGATCGCATCAAAATTCATTCGTGATTTAACATGCTACTTGCGACGATTTACGCATTTCATACCAAATTGAAATGCATTTTCAGCAGCTCTCTTGGCTCCCGCTCGCGCTTTCGCTCCTTGCCAATATGTTAAAGCGTGCGTCCGAGAAAATGCAGTGAGTGCACGGCAACAGCATATCAAAAATTTTAAATTACTGAACAAAAGATTCAGAACAGAAGACACGATACACTGAACAACAGCAACAGCAAGGAATAAAAAAACACCGGCAGCACTGTGAGCTAGCGCACTAAAAAGGAAGATGGAACGACAAATGCATTATAAAAACAGAGCACACAAACAATCACACGTATACATTCGCTCTGGACTGCGACATCGAGAGTTGCACTCCTAAGCCAAACGGTGATAAAATGCGTTTATTTAGTCCGAAAACTCATGCATCATCACGACGCGCTATTACCGTCATCAAGCGAGCGTCTTCTAGTCGTCTATCTTTTTGTCATCCACCACACTTCCACTTAGAGTGTCGCAATTTCGAACGAGATTTTCGAAGAGATTTTCAAATCGATTTTTCCATTATTTTCAGTTGAAATAAGCTGTAAAATGGACAATATTACTAACAAATCATGCAAATTAAATTCACATAATTTGTGTGCTTCCACAAATAGTTCCCACTTTATCTTTCTATACATTTTTTTTATAACATGACCAAAATCGGTTTAATTTGGAATCTCATTTAATATATTAAAAAAAAAAATGAATTTTGTCCATTCATTTCCAGACAACTTCTAACATTTGATATAAGGCAAAATCTTTAAAATTGAAATAATCCCACGAACCGTGTCTGAATGATACGATCAAATGGAAATTTATGACGCCACCCTATTACCATTGGTATATGCATAGCATACATTCAAATTTGGATTTAACATGCACACAAAATGTTGGCTGGTTCTCACCGGAATAGTTGCAATGATCGCATGGCATTGCATTGAGTCGAATATCTGTGCAGAATCAACAAATGAGAAAATGAGAACGAGATAGAGAGAGAGAGCGCGAGCGAAAAAAATGCGCGAATAAAATGCAGCGCATCAACATCATGTACACTTTGAGTATGTTGTCGTCATTTAATGTTAAATACGCGATATATTATTTATTATATTCAAAAGCAGTGAAGAAATCGAGCCATGAGTGTTGAAAGAGAGAAGAGAAGGAAAATGTGAAGTGCAGTGTGTGCGAATAAAGAAACGATTTGTTTTTTTGTTTATCGCGATTTTGTGGTGTTTTTATTTGTTAATTTCTTGTGAATTCTGACAAAGGTATTACGAAAAAGGAATAACTGTGCGGTGCGGATATAATCATTGTCGTCTTCTGCACACGTCATGTCAGTCAGTCAGTAAGTCAGTCAAAAAATGTGTTGAAAAAATCATATCAGTTTTGAAGTGTTTGAAGCACTTCTGACAATCACAATTAATGTTCTGTTTGTGTCTGTGTGTTTTTTGACCTCTTCTATATCGAACTGTGTCGATCAAAAAAATGGTTTTCAACTATCAGCTGATTAGTTGTGGTGCATATATTTAAAGAGTTTGCAGCTACCAGCGCAACGCGATACATAACACAGACCGCCGATCGCATACACACAGTAAATGATACATTGGCAGCCACCGAGAGTGTTTGGAGAAGTCAAAATATGTTAGGACAAAGAAGAAGAGCTAAATGCAAAACCTGTTGAAAAAAAAGTCAGGCAAAAAGAAGCGTTCGTCGAACGGTGCGAAACCAATCCAAACACATAGCCACCACAAATCAAAGCCAAATGAAACCTGATTGAAACGTATTTGCATAGATGAGTGTATGAGTCACACACTAGATTTGAACTGTGGCACAAAGCAGAGCACTAGCTAACAGCAACAGCAACAGCATTAGAAGCTGCACACAATGTGTGTCGTTGTGCTCAGCAAACACAGCCATTTATGCAAAGCACCACAAAACACTCATCGACTCCTTCTCTAAAAAATACACGTTTTATGATATTTATGAGTTCAACAATCCCTATTCGCCGTTTGCTGCCTTTTCTCCGTTCGACGGATCATTTACCGAAAATCCGCACACAAACACAGCGACAAATCAGCGCGACGCAGAAATATCCGAGCCGCGAAGGCTTTTTTTCCATTTATCAGGTGCACGCATACATCAGCACATATTTGCGGAAGGTTCAAAACAACGCGAAAAGACATATCGATCGAAGAGAGATACGAAGAGAAACGGAAATAATGAAAACAACAGAAATTAACAGATTTTTTTTTTTTTTTTGATTAGCCACAAATTTTCATTTGGCGGCGGCGGTGATGATGATGCCGACGATGGCGACAAACCGCCGTTCCACATGATATAATACACATTTTGTGAATAGCATCTAACTCTAGATCAAACTGTATATATGCTCCATTCGTGGAGTGTCGATCCTGGGCCATTACACTCATTTGTATGGATGAAGAGCGAGAGACCAATAAACTGCAGCCGAAATGAGATTAGAAAGATCATAGTAGATTGGTGAATGCAACGCTACCATTTGAAGGCATCTATTATATGTTTCGCCACAATAATTTTCCGCTATTAATTTGAAAAAGGAATGGAGCCACAAAAAATGTGAACACGAATGAGACTTGCTGTGCGTAGGAAGTTTCAAAAATAAAATACAAAGTTGGCGAAAATGGGAGAGATAAGACACGAAGAAAAACAAAACACGAACTAATCGCAGAAAACATATAGCTTCTGATGATGCCCAATCTTCGGAGTGTTCATCGTTTGGTTGAGAATGTGATTGAATGCCGATATTAAATTACGAGCGGCGAACTCATCTTTGACAGTGAATGCCAATCGCTTTCTCACTCTTGCGCTCGCTCGAGCGCGTGCGCCTGCACTCTGGTCGCACATATCTGACGGCGTTACCCAATAAGCAAACGATTGATAGCCGATGCGATTTATTTTTGCGGTCGGTCGTGATTTTGATTTGATTTCATTCTTCTTTTTTGCCGGCAAAACAAAATTTTAGAGAACACAATCCCGTAATGATATATTGCTCGTTAATCAAATACATTTTTTTTATTTATTTTATGCAAATTTTGATGGCAACAAAGGCGCATCAGCAGCCGGCTGCTTAATGCTAAAATTATATACGTTTTCTTTCGTTTGTGGAATATATTTAGTGGTTGGACTAGGAGAATCCATGATCCAGAAAGAAAGGGAGAGCGAGCCGTTTTACTCCTGGGAAACGGGACAAACGAAACCAAGTGATTGATGTCTTGATAAGGATTTTATGTTGTGCGAGAAAGAGCCTCTCTATCTATCTCACATGTCAGCAGTCAATCAGATATTACGTATTTATTAATAGGCTGAAGGAGAATCGTCATAAAAATCGATTCGCACAAGATGATAATCGAATCGTGCGAGCGAGAGAGATGTGCAGTGCAGTGCAGGCCTCGTGAAGTATGGTGCGGCGTGCGCGAACAGTAAGTCGAAGACAACGCAATGATTGTGTTGATGCTAAATGACGATATTTACATACATACCAGAGAGCAAAGAGAAACCACCATAATCTATATATTCGTGCCCGCGTATAGTTCAGTTCGGTGTGTGTGTTTTTTATGTTCGTTCGCTCTTCATTGGGTTCAAATTTTCATATTAAAAAAGAACGGAAAAACGGAAAAGAAGAAGCAACAGCAGCAGCCGTATGATTATATGGATATAGCAATATTACATTCGAGCATTCATTTCATTTCTTTAATGCCGAAGTGCTTTTTCATCTGCATTCAGCAGTTAGTGAGTGAGAGCCGAGCGACGACCGAGCTGGGAGCGCAGCAGCAGCACCACCACCACCACCACCAATTCCGTTTACTGTGTGTGCCACACTACATATATTTATACGCTTTTTATATTAGTAATCATAATCAACGTTCGATGTCTCTCTGACTTTCTTTGTCTCTGTCTCTTGTGCTCTCGCTCTCCCTCTTAGTTTTCTTTTGCCGATCGTTTGGCTGGTGTGTGCGCGCGCGATCGCTCCTTCTCTTGCTCTGCTCTTGTATTCTTTGAAGTTTCGTTCAGGTTCCTTCTTGTCTTTTCTTTTACCTCTCCTTATGCTTCGTTTTCGTTCAATTCAACGCAATTTAACTACTTTAAAGTCACCAGAAAAAGCACAAGCAGTCAGTTATATGCAGTTGTCGAAGTGAAACGGTTCATTCGAAATTAAACACTTGCAAAAATTTTCGTGTGCGCGCAAAGACACTTCTTTTGCTATTATAAATCGCCGATTTTAACCATCACTTTGCTTTGCCAGTTTTTGTTTCGACTTTATATATAATTTGCTCCGTTTGTCGGATTGTTCTAGAAAATTGTAACTATTTTGATTTCTTTACCGTCTGTTTTTCGTTCGTTGACCGTTAAGTTAAATTATAAAGTTTACATTTTGTTTAGCGTTTGCATATTTTTGTGTTTGCAAAATAGAAATCGATGGATAATGTCATTGGCCGGATGGAGAAAGGAAATCGCTAGAATAAGGTGGTTGTTCACAGGAAGAGCCGCCGTTCGAAAAAAAAAATCTGATGAAAGAAAGGATCAGGTTGAAAAGTGCTTACCGAATTGATTGAATCGAGCGCATTCACGACAGAATATATTTGTCCTTTAATAAATGCTTGCCGCTTTGCAACTGTCGCTAAAGTATTGAATTACAAAAAGACGAAACGCAAAAAAATGCGAGCACAAAGAAAATATAAAAAAGGGCACCAACTCCTCCTTTGACATAGCGAAAAAGCGACGAAGTGTGGGAAAATTTCGTTGTGAATTTTCTGCAACGGCCGCACTCTCGAATTGCTCTGTTTAAGAAAAATATCTGAAAACGTTGATCGTTGCTGCATATTGTTTTTTTTTTTTTCTTGTGCGCTTGCTGCGCTCATGTGCATTGATTATTATTCAACGATCATCAAGGCGACAGTGTCAATTTTCAGAAATGAAGAAAAGGAACACATTAACTTTTACATTGGCCGTTCATTTCATTTTCTTTTCTGCTGCACACATTAATATTATAATTATAAATTGGGGCTGAAGCGCAAGTTATTTCACTGCGGCGAAAAATTGTGTCAATGCAATTTTAATTAAAAGCTAATTCATTATATGTGAAACAGGTAAAAAGCAAAGTGCTGTTGCTTGACTGGATCGCATGTGTTAAATGGTACACGAAACGACATGCACACAGAGCACACACCCGTTTTTTGTTGTTGTCGTTGCTGCTGCAGAGTTTCTTTTGTTTGCTCAGTTCGCGGTGTGGTGCAATTTTCGAATCCACACATGCGCGCAATTCATGTTTATTTTTTTCATTTCGATTGAAAAGTCATTTGATTGTGCTCTCTCGCACATATGCAAATGTGAAGTAATGGTTTGCTCCATATTTGGAACAGCCATCATAAATGGGCTGCCACTATAATCATCGGCACAGCCATCATTCCATCCATCTGTGTGCATTAATAAAATCGGCGTCATCGACGTTGTCGTTGCTGTCATTATACGGCCACATGCGAAACACATGTCCCATTCGCTCGCTGTCTAAAAAGTACAAGAATAGTTTTCGACGATTGAGTTTCCCTTGTCATTTTATTCGCACTCCGTTGACGTGAGTGAGTGTGTGTGTTTATGATAATAATTGTTGCGCGTTCGATTCGAAATAACCACAAATGCCCATAGAACAATTCGACTGATATGCAAGTCAACTATATCACATGTTTGTGTGACGACGTGAAATTGACGGCTGGCCTCCTGCTCCTGCGCTAGAAAACATAATTTATTTTTTCCAATGATTTTAAACGTTTTATCGTATTTTTCCATCTTCTCTGTGTTTTGCGTCATTTTTTATTCTGTTATCTTTGTGTTGGTTTCGATCGCCTTATATTTCCTCTATCTTTTTTAAATACAAGAACATGCAATAAGAATTACTTTTTACATCGTAAAATGTACAACGACTATTTTCGATTAATGGCTTTTCAATTTGCCATGGGTTTTGCGAGATGAGAGAACGATAGAAGAGAATGGTATATCGCGTACGGTGTGAGCGCGACCACTCATTCCAATAGAAATTGTGCATTATTGAATCCCATTTAGACTGAATTTTAAGTCTCTCTCTACACATTTTGCCGCGTGTATGTGAGTGTTTGTGTGAATAAATAGATGTATGAATTACTCAACACCAGAATGCTTTCTCAATGTACGGTAATTTGCCTTAAT
Organism: Obolodiplosis robiniae; assembly: GCA_028476595.1. Lineage (NCBI taxonomy): Eukaryota > Metazoa > Arthropoda > Insecta > Diptera > Cecidomyiidae > Obolodiplosis > Obolodiplosis robiniae. The sequence continues at coordinate 3,168,482 of CM052014.1, forward strand.
TTGATTCTACATCATCAGGCGGCAAAGAAAACGGTGCATCGTGTTCAGATATGTTTATAATTGTTTTATGTTCAATTTATTCCGACCGTTTCGAACGATCGGCGCAGAATGGGAAAAGACGACCAATGCGATGATAAATGCGCCGTGCCGAGTGCACCGAACGTCGAACGCATGGATCATTATTGATGGCCACTTGTGGCAATGATCGAAAATAAAATTGCTTTCGATTACCTTTCATTCACTACCTAAATAAATAGAGAATAAAGCGATTTTCTAATAATGTTCCTCTTCTTGAGAGCCCGGGAACAAGTTGTTAAATTCTAGCAGACGGTATCTCTTCAAAATGGCCATCCAATCGGCCAAAGGCATTCAATCGATTTTATTTTCGAAACACCAAGAATATACGCAAATTGTGAATTTGTGACTTCGATCACATATTAATATCCATTAATTTCCTAAGCTTTTTACATATGTTTACAAGGTTTAAATAAGCCGAAAGAGAGAAGAACAAAAAGAAATGAATGAATCTCAATCAAACGTTAAACCGTGTACAAGATAAATCAATGAATGAACCGAACCGGTCAAATTGCAACTTGAAAACTGAATCCCTTTGAGCTGCTGTTAATGAAGTTAATAATGAGAGTGTGGTGATTGAGTGGATGTGTGCATTTGTGTTCGTGCTTGTGTATGTGTTTTAAGTGCGAAATTCCGATAAATCAGAACGTGTTCGGCTCATAAAAAAATGATTTAATAACTTAACTGAACCGATCGATGTTTAACGCAGCTTATCACAATCGGGTGAAGAATATTGATACGTGCCGTACATTTTAAGGAGAACCAAGTGCTCAAGTGCATATTAAAACAAACGATTTGACGAAAATCAAGACGCCTTTCAATCAGATCTCATCGATTCCATTAGATTTACGATTGTATTCGTGCGATTGAGAAGAATTTGAAGAGAAAACATCGATTTTGTTTTTCATTGGAAGTTGAACTCGACGCTTTTGGAATTTTCGATACAAAACCAGAAAACGCAAAATGCAAAAAATTCACACAATTTCCTCGCCACCAGTTATGAATGCAAGCAATACGTCAACGACAAGTGATCTGATAGCATCAGTTGTAGCCGGACATAAGATCAATAATAAAAATAGTTCAAGCAAGAAAATAAGCAGCAGTGTCGGTGTGCCAAATAATAATAATAATAACAATAATAATAACGACAGCAGCACGACCAACATTAATGAGAATGGTAATGGATTGAAAATAGTCAAACCCACTGCGGCCAAAGCGATCGGCAAAAATGGTAATTTTTCGAAAGAAATTATGATGCAAACAGCAATCCGAAGAGGATCATTGCACGAAAGGAAAATAAAATTTGATTAATTGATTTTTGAGTGTGCGAAAGTCCGCGGCAACGGTAGTTAATTGACTCTGATTGGGGTCAAATGATCACAAGTTTCGCAAGTCGCCCTCAAAACATAAATGCTCCTTTTCGTGATCAAAATTATATTTGCACAATTTTTTTCCTGCTAAATGCTCATTTTTCGTATCCTCTTATCTTCCCCCATTCTTCCGTTCGGCGATGATTCAATATTTTTCTCGGCCTTCGGAAAATAAAGCATTGGCAACCGCGACACCGTCAACCAAACCAATCGTAAGCAACAATAGTAACAGCAAAAGCAACGCACCAGCCAGTGATTCAACTTCTACCAGCGCATCCGCGGTCAATTCGAAGAATCTGAATAATAAAATCAGTAAAAATACTAGTAGTAATAATATACTGATGGGTGCTGATATTGTTAATCTAGCCAATGTTCTGTCGACGCAAACTGCTGCTATTGCACCCGATGCACAAGCGAAACAAGTGTTAAAAGAAGCCGTCGATGCGGTTGTAAATAGTTTCGCTAAACACACTCAAGGCTATGGTCGTGGTAAGTTCGATTCATCTTTCCCATTCTTTTCTGAATTTCGCTGCTCATTCGCTTGCTCGCTCGGACGGCAGTCATTTCATTTGGTTAGTTTTTCCGTTGGTTCGGTTCGTTTTCGTGGATGGAATGAGAACGAAGACGCAAGGTGTTCAATAGAACCAATCACTTTTAATTACAATTCATAAAATTCATTAAATTCTAGGGCTTCGGACAAATAGCCACAACAGCAACAGCAAATATCTATCAAATCAGAATCATCAATTTATTGAGGAAGGTGAATGTAGCGTGAATGCTCATCACATGCATCCATTGACAAGTACAATTTACAGTTTATTTCTCAGCGTTGTACGATTCGGAGCATCGATCGTCACAATTCTAAAACGAAAAGTCTCATTTAAATTAATGTTCATTTTAAACAGCGAACGGCCAACGGAAGCAAAAGAACAACAGATAATTACACGAATTAAAGCAATATTTTATTAATGGCAAATGATATTGAAATTAAATATTTCGCACACACACGAGAACGAAATGTGATCTAAAGTCAACATCATAAATCGATCATCAACGCGGTGACATAATAAATTCGCATCGAATCTACCTTTCAATTTGCCTAGTGTGTGTGCGCGCGCGCAACAAACAGCTGCACTGCATGATATCACGCATGAATGGATAAATAATAACAATAACGCAAACGCATTAAAATGAATTTCATTTTGCAACAAAAAGAATGGAACTCGCAAAAAAACGAAGCACAGAAAGACACGAAGAGCCGAGATGGACGGAGACGTTGAAAGAAATAAGAAACATCTTTCTGCATAATTATACTTAATGTTCAAATATTTACATACGAATCGCGGATAGAGGAAGAGAGCTTGTGTCAAGCAGTTATTAGAATTACTTTCAATAAAATTCGATGCGCGTATGTATTTGTAATTGATATATATATATGTAATATTATGAATGCTTTCAAGTGATGCCGAGTGCATAATTTATGTCAATTATATAGCATTTTATGCCAACGACCGATCTCATCGAACCAACGATTTGTCGTAGATGCGTACGCGCATACTCGCACACACATCGCCACACCACTGGCACCAACTCGCTCAGAATTAATGTATCGCTGTTCGATATTCTAATTACTTAATGTCATTATAATTTACAGTTAGACGTAATATGCATCATAAGAAACGCAATTTAAAACGTCTGCTCTTTATATGAATTGATTGCAACGGCTCTCTACAATATTAGCATACATATTCAATGAGGTCACCTGAACTCGAGCAAATAATGAAAAAAATCCAAATGAAAAAGTCCCTTGGTTAAAGAAGAAAATCGGAATTTGAGGTGGCAAATGTCAACGAGCATTGGCATCCTTAGTGCATTTACCACAAGTAAGCACAGTGTGAAAAATATCAATTACGACAAGTATCCAAACAACTAGATATTTCGAAGCTGGCTGTTCGCGAATTGAGCCATAGTCATAACGGAAATGGCAACAATTAATATGTGTGATTTTCGAAATGATTTGCTAAATTGCTGTCATAGATGCGGCTGCATCCAAATCGACACCTTCAATCGGCTGATAATTGCACGGTGTTCCTCATTACAACGCATTCCTTATGAAAAATGGCTTTTGCGAATGGCAGCGGTACAACGCCATTGGACATTTTGTGATTAAATTTTTCGTATCATAATCATTAATTCACGATTGGAAGCCACACACATGCAGAGGTGCGACAAAGAGCATAACAACAAACAAATAAATATACAAACTGGTGGGTTAATCGAATGTGCCTGCATCTTACTCTATGTCTTTCTGGCTCTCTGACTTTCTATCTGTGAGCCATCGCGAATGGGCTAAAAATAAGGAAATCGACACAGCAACAACGACGTGTGCGCGCTCACGACAAGGAAGAAACAGAGAAAAAAAGAAGACAAAAATTTCTTTTCTCTGTTTATATAACAAATCAGCGGATTTTATTAAATAATTAAATTGTTCGTCGTTTTCATGTTTTGTGCAATCTCATTAAACTGCACATTTTATAGTGCATCAGCGAGATCTGGTTAGGCATAATTATTGTGTGCTGGGCGAGAGAGGGAGAGAGCGGTGCACAAAAACGTTTGGCCAAACAAGTTGACGCGCTTGAAATGTCATAAACTCGGTTGGAACACGATTGAAAGCATCGTTTAGATATTCGCTCAATAAATATGTTGACGTGTTATATGAAGTTAATCAACCGCTGAAGATGGCAATAGAGACATTGAGTGTCAGCCTCTCTGCTATTTACTTTCCATAAGCCACACAGCAAACATTTACTCATTATTATTACCCAGACAAATCAAATAATTCTCAAGAAGAATGGATGGGTCTCTTATCCATATCAACGAGCACTAATGAAACCGATAATGAATGAATCAACGTGGTCCTGTACACAGAAAAAACGAGTCTAAATTTGAATTCATCAGAAAAGTAAACACGTTCTTTTTTCTATTGTTCTGTTGAAACAAAAGTGAAAAACAAATTGGAGACAGCGATCCTCTCGCAGCCCAAATGTTTACACATCACATTTATTTCGCCGGAAAATAATAATCCAGCGCGCATGTCCGCAGCTGAAACGAAAGGTTCTTTCGACGCATCACGAAACACATGTAATTCCCTTAACTAGTAGACTAAGTCGAAAGAGAAACCGACAACATCTTCGAATACTAAAAAGAAAGTTCTTCTAAAAATGACGAGAAATAAGGACAGCTTATTTATTTTATAGGTTTTCCTAGTAAAAACCATCGAAGAACCGAAAAACAACATCATTTATTTTATCGTATTTTGTATTTTCAAGTAGAGTTTTTCTGTTCTGTAACGCAAACGATAAACCTGATCTGACGATGTGCTCGTCGCCGCTGCCGTTAAAAGAACAAATCGTTATGGTTTTTATTATCACGACAAGTATATAATTGTTTGGATAAATATTTGATAACGTTTTGTTGCGAACAAACGTTGGCTATTTCTGTGTAATCCAGTTGTGCAAATACATAAACATACGCACGTCTCCGTGCTGTTTTTTTATCGACGAAAAGTTGATGATCACTGAAATACTTGTTTGATCAGTGCATTTTATGTTGAAATAGGCTAGAAAACGGACTGGCTCTGTGCTCTTCATTTGGAAAATGTGTGAAACGGCTTGCATCACGAATAAAAAATACCTTTACCGTACTGCTGCAAGTGTGGTCTCTGTGCAGCAGCATTGATCAAATAAATGCATCACTTCTCTCGCCCGTGCGCATTTCAACATACATTTTAAATGGTTCAGAATTTATGAGCTTCGAAATTAATTGAAAATATGCAAGATAAATCATACAAATTAATGGGATATTTTGAATGTGGCCCGCATAACCTTTTCATCTTTCCACTACCAATTGTTTGGTCACGATTGTGGCGGTGGGAAAATTTCCTATTGATGGCACGCTAAATTCTGGTGAACGGCTTGCGAAGTTGACATTTCAGCCAGTTCATCGACCGAGTTTTTGCTATCGCAAGTGCATCTAAAAAGGGAAATTCCATTGAGAGCTGAGATAATTTTTACATAATCTAAATTGAAAAGGAAAAAAAACATTAGATTTTGTGTACTTTGCTAGCGAGGGAACCGGCTTAAATGCCAACTTGTTGATTGTTATGTAACGCAAATGAAAAAATGGAAGCGTGAATGAACTTTCGGCGGCAATTTTATCACCGGAGTCTTATTAAAAATGTCGCTCTGCAAATTACTTGTTAATTGACTGCGCTTAATGCTGCCACATAAATTGGGTTGCTTTTATTCCGATTGAAACATCGTAAAAATTTGCTTGCGCCAACGCAACGGCAACATTGTTGCTCATTTTCTCATTCTATCGCAATGATTCAGATGGAACCAATAAAAAAGAAATAAACCCAAGAATTTCACTGATTTTGATCAATTTTGGGTGCACATTTTGTATTTTGGACTTTTATGTGCGAGGTGATGATGGGCCGTTCAAACAAAGCGACAGCGAGAGAGAGAGAGAGAGAGCACAATTTTGCCAGGCTATTGTGCACATATAATTGCTGTCGTCGCAGTCTCATTGCACTCTCTCTTACTCTGAGTGTGTATGTGTGTGTGTGTGTGTGTGTGTGTTGTGTTATTAATCTTTTTATGTTGCGTTTTGCATGAATGTGTGAAAGCGCCCAACTAGTCTAAAAGCCAAATTGTTCTTTTTCCCGTAATTTTGGTTTCAATTCATGCATACACATTTTTACCTTTTCGCTGGGATACACTTTGTTCCTCTCTATTTTTTCTTTTATTTCGTGAATGTGTTCGTTTTTTTATGGACTTGGTTGCCTTTTTTTTCATCTGCTCTTTTGTATTCACATTAATATTGCCGTTGATTTTGTTTTGTGGTTAATTTTCGTCTCTCGGCGCGCTCTGCGATGTTGACTCTTTATGTGTCTGTTTATTATTATTATGTGTGTTTCTTCGTCGTCGTCGTCGATCGATGCCTTGCACACCGTGAATGTGATGTGTGTGCTCCTGCAAAAATACGACAAACTTTGCTTTTAGAGCTGACTTGATGTGGTTTTGTTACCGTTGCACATGCATAAAATAGTATATCAACTCATTGGAGCGGTTTTTTTGTTCGATCTTTGTTCTCTTTTAGTTTAGCATATACAAAACCGTACACCGGATTTTGCAGAGGCCTGAAAATCCTTAGCACAATACACACACATACGCCACTTTTTTCCTGTCTGTTCTTATTCCTCTTGAATTCGATTTTCAATTGTCGTTTGCCATGATTTTCCCATATCTTTCACGCACTCACACATGCGAATTGGATTATGCTGAAGAGCTGCGCGCCTGTGCAAAAAGAAAAATAATTTGCAATGTCTTTTGTGGTTGTAATTTGCTAAGCCAGCCGAACGATTTGTATGCATGAGAGAGAGAGAAAGCGAGTGAGTGCTGCGAGCGCACAGCAGAGTGCCGCTGTATGCACACAATCTTTCTTGTGTCAATTGAAAATTCAGAGAGACGCTTACATTCGGTATGGAAATAAAAATTAAATGCTAAACCCATAAAAATGGCCAATATTTCTATATATCGGCTGATTTTGCAGCTTTACAGCAACATATACTTCTTACTCGAGCCAAACAGAGGAGAGTGGAACACGGAGGTAAAACGAACGATAGAGAAAGAGAGAGAGATTTGCACTTCAAATGCACTTTCCGGAATGTATGAACATAAAGCTAAATGATACTGTTTGTCACCGAAAACCACACGCTGACCAACATCATCCGGATCGGTCGCATCACACTGTAACGCATCGAGAAATAGAGAAAAGACTCTTATTCAAATTTCGTTATCGCTTAATTATGCAAATGGAATTCAAATGATATCATAGACAGGCGGTGAATTGATTGTGTGATGTCTTCATTGATTCAGTTGATACGTGTGACCGCCTAGAAAATTGATTTCATATTGTGCGTGCGAGTTGTCATGCCTGTCATCGGAAAAAAATATCGGTGCGTCGTAATGACCAATTGTGGCCATTAAATGCTAGATATGAACAAATATTGCTGTTTAACTTCCGACGAAGTGCGATTGGCGAGCAATCGGCGGGCGACCGACCGACCGGTTCAGTCAATTGACGTTTGACTGTTGATTGTTATTGCTTTTAGCGGCGACAATAAGACACAAAGCAAAAGTTTCTGGTTTTAATCGGTCCAACTGTAAAATCAAATCGAGATATCTTTTTCTTAGCTGGTCGACGGTCGCATGTTTCACAACAAATGCACATTCAAAGGAGAGAAAAAAAAAACACACAACATAAAAGATATAAATACACTAAAATGTATATGGACTGTCGATGTTGCTGTCGCTTTCTCGCTCTTTCGCTCGATTTCAGCTTATTACGAAAATATTGCATCGAGAGATGGAATGAAGGTGAATATATAAATGATCGGCTACGGAAAACAAAAACAAAAACGAAAATAGCAACAACAAAACAAAGCCAACCACCGACTAACCAGATATATGTATAACAAATACATAGGTTGGGTGTTCAGAACATGAATACTCAGGCAGGCACACACCAGAGCAAGAGCGTTGAGCCACAGTGAAAGAGAATGAAGAGGTAATGCCGTACACGTTGGTTCAGCGTTCGATGTTCGATGATCAACAGCAGCCGCAACAGCGCTGCTCGCTCTCTGAGTTCGAGTATATGGGCAGAGAGCCCAGGCCTCAGTATACATATTTATAATAATATATCTATATATAAAATGAACATTCATTTTAAAAAATGCGAAGTTTAGGTTTTTAGCTTGGTAGAATATCGTTTTAGTCTTTCGAATGTATCGACCAAGTTGTGACGCGTATTTTCAGATTTTTTGAAGAACGGCCCGATATCTCGGAATTGGTTTTTTCGTTCACAGTGCTCTTGTGATTATTCTCCCGAATTAAAGACAAAAAAAAGAGAAAGAAACAGATATATATATATATATATATATATATCCATATATCGAATGCTCATTTAATCGCGCTGTGTGTTTGTCGAGTTTCGCGCAAATCGTCAATTTTGTCTCATTGTGTATTCCCGTTGCACGACAGTAAAGTCTGAAGAGTGGATTTTTGTAATAGCGCATTTATTCGAAACGGTGTGCCTATTTCTGTTTGTTGATGGTTTGTTTACTTTGTGTCTGTGCAGACACAACATTTGCAACAAAGAACAGCACAATATTTATTTGAACTGGGGGTCGGTGGAGCGATCTTGAGAGATCGAGTTCTGATTCGTTTTGGAACGAACAACTTCTGAAGAAGTCGAGGGAACGATGAACACCTTCGTTGGTCGTCCAAACATTTTGAACTACTGAATTTATTGAATGTTGGCCAGTAGCAAGCAATTTGAGACAGTCATTCTATCTTTACCGTATTTGCATTTGCCAATATACGGGTCTCAATCTAATATTGAATCATTGAAAAATTGATGCAGAAATGCTGAAACCTTCCCGCTTTCCTACTCTTCGCTCCAATCGTATGTTTCAATTGTCGATTCATTGAATGGAAAATTCATATTCTATTTGATAGCTTCGCACAATATTTACATTGATAAAATTGAGTGTAATCAATTGCGAGGCAGCGAAGAGCAAACGAGATGAAGGTAGAAATCGATGGCCCAAAGACACATACGTGAATGAAACGAATTACACAAAAAGAAATCAAGTGAGTGCAAATTTTCCGAAGGCAATGTTCCCAATTGATCGGAAAGCATTAACGACACAACAACGAACACGGGCGATCAAACTACAAACCAAAGAATAAAACTCAAAGCCAGCTAACGACACACACAGAGAGAGAGAGAGAGAGAGAGAGAGAAACCCGACACAGAAAAATACATCCGAATTAAGAACAGGTAAAGCGAAAAGAGCAACATCAGCAACTCAATAATTGAGTGAAGAAAACACAAAAAGGAACAAAAATAAAAAATTCGGAGACTAAAACAAAAACAAGTGAGTAGTAGAGAGAAGAGCACATCGGGAAAAAAGGCAGCCACACGACGATGAGTTAAAAAGATGAAGCAAAGGTAGCACAAAACCAAACTGATCGTCTACATGAATAAAAAAATAAATAAATCATTTCGTGTGCACTGAGCGCAATAAGCGCAGGCACACATTCTCACAAGCAACTAAAACACACACTTCCAATATATACCGGAATGGTGGATCGAAAAGAAAACGCCAAAACAAAACAGCAGCAGCAGCAGCCGTTCAAAATCTCTACACTCTCTCTCACTCTCGCACGCTCTGCAAACAGTACACGAGCAAAAAATGAGCAAGCCGCGGAGAAAGGCACGGGGTGAACGTTTATTAGGAGGAGATAGTTGCAAAGAGGATTTATATGTGAATCAAATAGTATCGGACGAGAGCTCGAGTGCAAATCTTCTGTATTTTTGTTATATTATATTTGATTTTGGGCTTCGCAGATGCAAAGCGCGAGAGAATTGATTCTGGCCATTGAAACCTTTGCCACTGCCTGATTATGTTGACCGCATCACGTACGTACTAATGCAATCGATAATTTATTTGTTTAATGGGAACGTGTTTAAAAGCCTCAGTCACTCTCGCTCGCGAAATGTGCGTATGTGCATCGCGAATGCAATGAATACTACGACACTATACGGTGCTAATGCATCCAAAGCGATCAATGCTCATGAAAAGCGTGAATTGGTGCAGCATGTGCGCTGAAATCATGTCCAACAAACAAAGTGTATATACACACACGTACGTGGCTGGCACGATCAACGCGAAAACGGCATACGACCATTTCGAGAATAATATAGTGAGTCTGAAGATGGACATTGAAAAAAATCGATACGAATGAGTCAGAATAATAAGGGCAGGATCCGTTTTTGCAAGAGAACAAACAAAGAGAATAAGAGAAAATGATCAAACAAAGAGTTGCTTTTGCAATCAACGTGTCGTCCGACGGTCGATGCAGATCTTGTCTGTCCTTCCATTTGATTTCAGCAATAAATACATATGTGCTACAGCAGCACCAACAATCTTATAATTTTCTTTTTCAATTATGTACGCTCGAACGTTGTTTATTACTTTTCATAATTCGCGCGCACCATAGAAGGAGAGAGAGAGAGAGAGAGTGAGAAATAAGAAGGACGGAATACACAAGAACAACACTGCAGCTCATCCGTGATTTGAGCGATGTATGTATGCAAATGTCGGAACTTTGGATGCAAAAAAAGAATAAACTGTGTAAAAAATGAGAAAAAGAAGGCACACACGAATTACATCGAACAAAAAGAAAGCGCAAAAGAGTAGCGGTGAATATATATCACCTTTAAAATGAATCATTTCGGTCGATTTGCGGATTTGCATTCGTGTGTGTGAGCCAGGCTTGCGTGCTGAAAATTTGTATTATTTGCACGAGCACAAACCGATAATGAACAAAAGAATCATCTTTCTCTCTTGACGCACTTCAAAACGTAACGTGCCGAACGTGTGGCAAGAATTAACGGCCAAAACCACAAATGAAGAAGAGAATATTCTGAAACTGAACGATTTCAGTTGCATCGATTTTCTGGGAAAACTAATTTGAATTTCGATTTAAATGTATTCAAATATTCCATGCCGAGTTGTTCGTGCCTTTTTCTATTTGACTTGTCATCAAGTGTTTTATTGTCCAATAATTACTTACCGGACGCTTTAATCGTTCAAATGTTTTCACAATCGGACATTGACACGTAATATGTGACGCATTATATTTTAAATGACTTAATCCGTTTCATGGGCGCTCCAAAAACTGCCGATAGATTCGTTCTGTGCTTTTTTTATTGTAGCGTTGAGAGATCAATTACATAGAAAAATGTATCATAAAAGCCTAAAGTTTTCTTAATTTGACCCCATTAACAAATCTATTGGTCATAAATGCCATATAAAAAAAGATACATAATCATTTGCCGGCAACTTGTGTTCCGATCGTCTTTCGATATCGCTCGGATTGGTTTCATCTCTTGCACGCGCGCGACGCGCAGGTCCATTTATTTACGGAATATCACAGATCGAATTGATTTGTTTCCAATATTATGATTATTACTCTGTAATAATGTAAATGCTCTCTTGCCTCACACACATTTCGTTCGCCGCGCAGCACCGGATAAAAATATATGTAAATACACGAATATAATTCATTCGGTTCGATAACATAAAGTGACCAAAAAAAGAAGAGCGTAGCACAAAACGAGTGGAGCGAGAGATGAAATTAAATATAAAAAAATTATTCGAATGGAATTATATCTGATTGAATGCTGATGATTTCACGCGTCGGACAGTTCGCGACGCAAACTTCATATTAATTGAAATGATGAAAATTTTAAGTGATTAAATTGCTCTATTAAATATTTATTATGGAAAATATATCGCTTATCGTCAGCAAAACACTTCGTTAGCAATGAAATTGCTACGTGTTCGGTGATGTGTCGTTCGTCGTTGCAGATAATTTGCCATTCCTTCGAGGGCCGCGGCTATCGCCTTAAAATGCTCATCTTGATTTACTGGAAAACCGTCTGAGGGACATAAAGTAGCTTTAAAATGGATATCACTTGTTAAGCGCAGCAAAACAAAAAAACGTTCATTAAAAAAATTTGCATCGAGATTATATAATTGATCTGGCGGCGTTATTGTACTCAACCTACAACATCTTCTAACCGAATAAACATACGAAATGCTTTAGTTCCGATAACATGCCCGCTTCATTATCAGTCGACACATTTTACATTTTTATTGTTTGGTGTATAGGCTTCTTCACTTCTTTTATCTGGCTGCATTTTTCATGCCACAATGTTGCAGCTCTACAAGCATTTCTTTTATTTCTTCGTGTTGCTGTCTTTTTTTTTTTTTGCTTGCAAACCACTTGAAATATCATATTTATGCATCTCCAAGTCATCCAATGCAAATGAGTGAGTCTGTGTGTATGCGCGCAACAAAAATCGTGTTGGTTAAAACAGCAAAATTGAATTAACCACAACCTCAACACTTAAATTAGTTGCCTCGTTTTGCACACTTTAACTGGCCAAAGCGCAGCCGATGAAAAAAAATATATAGTTTTCTTCGTGAGAAGAACAGCGCACAGAAAAAAAAGATCAATTCTTTTCACAAAACATATGCAATGTTGGTCGCTAAGCGAATTCATTGTGAATTTTTGTGTCTTCGCTTTCGAACGGCTGCGTTTAGAAGATATTTAATGGACATCGGAACCACGGGATTCTACCGAACTTCAGTTCAATGTTCTTTAACATTTTAACAACAACGTCGAATAAAAAAACATCGACTTTTTTTTAAAGCATAATTGATTAAGCTCAACCGAAAAAGTGAGCAGAAAATTTAGTGGAAAATAACACGAAATTGAGCACAACTAAAATAGGTGTCAAGAAACGAAATACACGATTGAACTGTGCGTGTGTGCATTCAAATGAGAATGATGTTATATCCTGAAGAACATTTTTGGACGGTGCCAACTTTCCACGGTTTATACGACGAAAACGACTACAACGGTAAGACCATTTAACCGATGAAATTTATGGGGAAAAGTAGCCGTAGCCGCTTGTATCACGTAAAATGGCAACATTTTGCTTAAAATTAAAATTTATTCATTTTTCTTTATTCAGTACCATTTTTTCGGCGATTCTCATTATTTTCCATCGGCAAACAATCGAATTAATGTGTCGCCGAAGTGAAATTCGCACAGCGTTCCATAACACTAGCACGAATCATTTATAATTGAATGAATAAACATTTTATACATCTTCATTCTTTGACAAATCGTCGTTGATTTTTTTTATGACTGGCATGTAAATTGAAATTCAATCATCGTGTAACCATACACACGGAAGATAGCATATTAAAATAAATCATAAAATTTTATTGGCCATGGTGCGGGCCCCAAATGTATTTCATTTAATCATAAAGTTTTTTAAGTGGGTGATTCTGATGATTTAAGTAATTCATTTCTGACCTATTTTGTTTTACCTGTGGCCCTTGTGTGTTAGTGTGAGTTTGCCTGAGCATATCTCGTCTTCTCTTTGCTGTCCCGGTGCTGCGCTCTTCTCTGTGTGTTTCGGCTATTTATCTTGTACTCATCTCACTTGTTGCGATTGTGTTGGTTGATCGTTTGTATCGACCACTAGATGATTTGTATTAAGTTTTTGTTTTTTTTAAAAATGAAGCGCCGCAAGGTATTTATTCTTTCTTGACTGCGGTTTTCATATCTCGATTGTGATGCACAATTTATACGTATATTTATACGTATATACGTGAATGTCCACAATTTATACGTATATTTATTGGTTTTTTTGCCTCTTCAATATTTTACGACAAAAACAATTTTACATCTCTCGCTTCATTACGATTCCGTGTTCCGTGTATGCTTTCTCTCTCGCGATGGTTCAGGTCAAAATGTAATAATAAAATTTAATATTGGTTCGATTACTCACTCTCAGCTAATTTTGGTTTCATGTTTCATTTTACCTTTTGTTTCTTTTGTCTTTCGTTCGATCGCATCAACAAACAATGTTGGCGATCTTTTTTTTTATTCTTCGTTTTCTTCTCTTCATTTTGTAAACAAAAAAACAAAAACAAGACGGAAAACAATCATTTTGCATAACGAAAATTCATGCTATTTTTTCATTGGAAACTTTCAAGATATGTCATTTTATGTACACAACAAAAAGTCTTTCATCGATAATAATTGGTGTTCTCAATTGAAACAGAGAGAGAGAAGGGGAGGGAATTATTGCGGTTGAATTTGGAATGCAGATATCATTTCATTGAACAGATAATCCGCTCTTATTAATAAATAATAAGACTCAAGGTAAGAAAAAAAAGTCCGCAATTTCAAAAGAGATAACATCAATGTGAACTAACAGATTGTCATAAACACAAGACTTTGATGAATGAAAATGCGAGCATGACTTAACGATGTAATAAAACAATCTGCAGATAATTCCATTGATTGGCGAACACGAGATTGAAGATCTCTGCTTTCAATCTTAATTAAAATAGGTCTTCCTCGTTTTCAAAATCATCATGTTTTACTTTATTTGACACCGCTTAAGGTGCATTCGACGCCATCACCGCCGCCGCATCCGCAGCACGGGTTGTTGTTGCCGCATACTTTAAAATCACTCTCGAAAACTTGCTGCTCGGAAATTGTTCGAATTTCGTGCTGCCCGATTTGCGTTCAATCAAGCTCAATCTGCTATATTATTACGGTGCATTATTATTATAAATCACTTATGGACTTTGGCGTTTGTGCTTGCCTCCCGTTCACCACGCAGATAAGCATGGTTAATGTGATGATGATAGCCGCTGTAATGTGCACAACACGTTTCCAGGGCCGCGCACAGAGAAAACTCATAATGGACGGTGGGAGTGTAAAATGTAGTCAATATTGCATCGCTTGTATTTATTTGATGCGCAACATACAATATTTCATGCCAACATCCAGCAACACCACCAATTTTTATATATTTATACAGATTGTTGGAAAAAGTATAATATTCGGATTGGTGCCGACCAAAAGAGTTTGAATTGAGTTTTCAAAATGTTTGTTTTTTATACCTTCTGCATCATTGAATTACTTGAAGGCACACCACTGAATTCACCACATAATAATGGTCAATACGTGTAGTTAATGGGACGAAGGCAAGGCATTTTTGCAATAAATTGATGAAAGCCTTTCAGTTATATTTACCGCAAATTAATTGATTCAGTGGCATACCAAGCAACACCGTTTAACCTTTCCACCTTCTTCGATTTCATTGTTCTCTCCACGCCATTTACTGTTTGCCAAACCCAATTATCCGTTGACTGACGTGAGCAATCGACTGCGCACTCGTTTCCTTTCGATTTTAATCGGTTATCAGTATTACGTTTTTGGAATTAGCTTCAAAATGGACAGCGATACTTTATCAACGTTATTGCATTCCTAACATTAGTGATAATTTGTTATAGAAATGCTCTAAATTTTTTTTTTTCCATTTTCATGTTAATCCATTTAGTTAATGTCGTTGAGGCGCTTCAGGAGTTCTGGCAAATGAAACAAGCGCGCGGTGCCGATTTGAAGAACGGTGCCATTGTTATCTACGAATCAGTTCCATCGAATAGCCAGCCGTACATTTGTTACGTTACATTGCCAGGAGGCAGCTGTTTTGGTAGCTTTCAGGTATGCGTCAATATGAAACGTTTTTAAATGGGACTCGCGATTTATTCAAGAAACAAAATCACTTGTATTCAATAGAATTGTCCAACGAAAGCCGAAGCTCGAAGAAGTTCGGCTAAGATCGCTTTGATGAATTCCGTTTTCAATGAGCATCCTTCGAGACGCATCAGCGATGAGTTCATCGCAAAAGCTGTCCAAGAGGCACGAGCATCTTTCAAATCGGAAAACAATGAAGACGATGGCCCCGACACTGGAATCGGCGCATTTAGGTTAATTTCACAAATGAATACAATTAAAAACCAAAAAAAAAAAAAAAAAAATAGAAAAAAAATAATTCACAATGTCCGATTTTAATATTATCTTTTTCTTTACACGCGAATAGATTTATGCTGGAAGCGAATAAAGGTCGCACGATGCTTGAATTTCAAGAGTTGATGACAGTATTTCAGCTGCTCCATTGGAATGGATCGTTGAAAGCAATGCGAGAGCGCCAATGTTCCCGACAAGAAGTCGTCGCCCACTATTCGAATCGCACGTTGGATGATGACATGCGCTCTCAAATGGCACTCGATTGGATTGCACGTGAACAAGAAAGTGCCGGCGTGCTGAGCCGTGAGCTGGCATTGGCCGAACGTGAATTGGAAACGGCTCGTTTGGCCGGCCGAGAATTGCGCTTTCCGAAGGAAAAGAAAGACATTCTGATGTTGGCTCACAATCAATTGGGCAGTACAAATACGGTATTGAATAGCTAAATCCATTCACAGGAAACGCAATCGCAATGGCATTACTTGAGTCTCATTCAATTAGTTGTCTAAGAAAAGCCGTTTTTTCAAAGGATCTTACAATGAATTTTGCATTTAGAAAAAAGAAAATATTCTGCAATATTTTCGACAGAATCATGCAATTGAAAATTGATTTTTATATTTATCCAGAGTACAAGCAAGGAATGGCGTCAGAAATTTAAGAATTAAAATAATTATCGATACCCTTGAAATTCCAGCCAATTGAATTGGTCCACTTTGAATAGAATTGTCTCACATAAAATTTCGAAAACTGTCCTTTGTTTGTCGCATCGGTGCATTTTTCTGCTTAAAATTGTGGTAGCGAGAAAAAAAGTGTGTCCCATGTGTTTTAGTCATTTTCGAGATCTTGCCACACATTTGAATGTAATGGATTTAGAAGCCCAAATTAGCCATTTAAAATTTAAACATTTTTTTATGCGAAAGAAGAGAAAATGTGATCATTTTTTAATAAATTATATATAAAAGAAGGCGAGCGATGCGATGTTCGATTTTAAGCGTTTTCATCATAATTTTATTTGAATTTTTTTCTCGTTTAGCTTAGCATATAATGAAAGAAGCAAAATGTCCATTCCATTTAGACGCTTAATTTAAAAACATAATCAAAATAAAATTGAACGAATGAACGATGTGTAGGCGACGCACGTCCAAATGTTAATAAGAATAGCGAATTGTGATTTTTCAACTGACATCGATATAGAACAGTTTATCATTTTAAATATTGCTCGTTACTTGTTTCGATCGATTTTGGTTGTGCCGTGTATGGTGTATTCAAATTAGTCAATCACTTTTCAGTAGCAGCCTAATTCAAAACATGCATTAAATTCTTGTCTTAGCATTTGATACAATTGTAATTCAGTGAAAATGAACACGTTCATCCGTTTTGTAACGACATTTTTTTTAGAAATAATTTAGTCGAACGAGTTGAGAGTGTAGTTGAAATGGAATACAAATGAAAAGAAGACGAAATAAACATTTACATTTTATCTTATCGTAAAATCCAATTTGTAATTATTTACGAAGAAAACAACATTCTATTTGAATGTTGGAGTCTGAATAAAAAGCTTTTAAACTCAATCTATTCAGTTTACGGAATCAACGTGAGATCGAAGCACTGAAAGTAAGTCAACTTCTTAAGTCTTGAATTCTTTTGCCTGCGATTTCTTAGTTTCTTAGAAGAAGACCATAATTTTATTACTTAATTATTATTGTGAATGAATATCCAAAAATGAAACAATTTCTATTCAACGGTCGATTATTTGAATAAAATAATGCTGAAAATTTCAATTTTTCTAACAAACAGCTGTTTAAGTAAAGTGCCGCCTGGCAAAACAAACGATGTAACTTGATAGACCATAATTGCATCTGCATATTGCAGTTTTCTACATAAAATTTATCAATTCTCGTGATCTGCAAAAAAATACGTAACTTGATGTGATATCAAGAGACACTACTATAAATGGCATCGAAATATGAATTTGTCTGGAGGAAAAGAGCTGCAAAATTTTGGGATTAACGTCACCTTTGGCTCTTGCCAAATTTTCATTCTGAAATCCAAATGTTTAATTGTCAATAAAATAGACACATATTTTTTCCCCAGAAGAATTTGCTAAAAACCACCAATCATCATTTTTCATTCCATCGAAATGTCAGTAAATTCGTTCGTTCGTAAACAAATTTTTTGCTATTCCGAAAGGCTTTAGAAAATATCTCTTCAAGTTGCCATAACAGGAATTGCCCAAAATCAGACAGTTGTCAATCGTAAGTAGTGACTGAAGTTTGCCGACAGTTCATTAATTTGGGATTTGATGAACGCACACATTTCGAACTGAGAAATAATGGAAATATTTGGATTGAAATGGAAGTGTGCATGTGCATGGCGGTGGGTTTCATTTGAATCGGAATGCTTCCGAAAATCGTCCACTAAAAGATATTTAATTGGGCGTTCTGTTTGCATTTACAATCATTACCATTAACAATTGCAGTCGCGAAAGTATTCGTTGAGTTTGAGCAGCAACTATTTTCTGGAAAACATTTATGGAGGTGTAATTAAGTTAGGTCCTCGGCAATGTTTGTGGTTTCTTTGTCGCAATCGCATGAAATACATCATTCATTTGTGTTGTCTGTTTCTTCGAACGTGATAAAAGAACCTCGTCGAAATTCGTCTTTTTTTTTTGGTTGGTCGTGTTTTTGGTTACAGATAAAAACAAGGCAAATGATAAAAATACAATTATTTTACTTGTGCTGATGAGAACATAAAAAAATGTCCAAAATTCCCAGAGTAAACAGACTTTTCCACCGTCAATCACCATTTACGATCTTTCTTAGTTGGTTTGCGTCTTCGGGATTGCATCATACTATGCAATGCAATGCACGGCAACGAACATGCTAAGCAGTGTATTTTTGAGTGGGTTTACAGCGAAATTTTCTTCCGTTGCATATTTTGACATGACAATCACTTGAATTTTGTTTCATTTTGTTGATTTTTTTTTTTTTCTTCATTCGGCCCTGTTTCAGTTGGATCGGTGTGGCTGTCCATATCTAAAATCTTGAACATGACGCACCGGCAAACCTTGTGCATAATGTGTGTGCCTTTTTCTTCGATCATCATGTTGTGTGTGTGTGTTTCGGTTGTGATCTGACCGATTGTTTTGTTGCTCGCGCGCTCTTCACTCAAATGTCCAGCTAACAAAAAAAACTTTTTATACGGCTGCATGAACGCAGCAAAATAAATCAATTACAAAACGCTGGTATGTACAGCACATATTTGTGTGCGCATCATTGTACGCACAACAGTACTCACTCATTCTGCTCACTTCAATGCTGATCGAATGGTAGAATGTAACGCATGTGTAACATAATAAATTTTTGGGCCTTTTTCTTTTTGCAGCGCATATAATATCCAAAGCTGCTTCGGACTTGCGCGTGTATGTTTCATTTTGCCTGGCTGTATTCGTTCTTCAAACCCAACCGATCGAGACACAACAACTACAAAGAATTTTTTCGATTTTCGACAGAATATAAATTATTATGATGATATTATGTAGGGTTTTTTTTTCTTTCTGCGCGCTGTCTTTTTCAATGTGCCATTTTTTGTGTTGCGGGTACATTGTTTTGTGTGTTCGAGCACAATTTTTGGGAATTCGTCTTTCGACCGCGATGCTCTTTATCTCTCTCTAGCTCAACAGTTCGTTCGTTTTTATAATTGTTATTACTGCTATTGCCGTAGCCCCGGCTGCTGTCGTTGGCCAAGTGCTCCTTTTTGCTGTGATATCTTTTCGATTTTGTTTTCGACACTATTATCAGAAAGAGTAAGCATTGACAAACGCACATTACATTTGGCCAGAAAGAAATGCACACTCAAGTCCGGTGGAGACATGTTTTATCATGAAATATAAATAAAATGTACTTAAAAGATTTTTTTTACCGCGGATATTATTTCATTTTAATTATATTATTTAATGTATTTTGGTTCGGTCACATGGACGTGATGAGAAAGTTAATGGGCCGTGTATGCGTGCCGAGCTGAATGCTGTGATTTCTTGCGCTCAACATTTTTATTCGTCGTTCTCACTCGATTTTATGGCTTTTTCCCCGCATTGATTTTTGAGTATTTTGTTATTTGATAATTTAGCTTTGATTGTATTTTTCTTGCTTCTTCGGTGCGTGTGTCTCTTCTCGCGCTCTTGGGACAGTTTGAATGTTTCACTTTGAGATAAATCAACATTTTCTGATTTTTACGTATGAAACCAAATATGTTTGCATTATTGCAACAAAAAATTCTCAGCAGAACATACTTGACCGTTGTTGTACACATATTCAGCCATGCACATAGCACTTTTTTTTGTAGCCACAACCAAATGACACAAACAAAACAAACATGGAAAAAAGAGCGAAAACACGAAGAAAGCATCATCATTTTTGTCGCGGCTTCGGAAATATATGAAGTTGCTCGGTCGATAGATCAAACAAAACCGAATAAATTGCCTGTTCGAGATTACCAAAACGACATCACTTTTCGATGACGACGTGCGTTTTTTTTTCTGCTTCTTGAACGTTCATTCTTTCCACCTCTTTCTCCTCCGTTTCCATTTCTGACAAAAGAAAATGCGTGAGCACAGTTGCTGGCTGGTTTTTTTTTCGTTGTTCAAGCAACTGGGAGAGAGAGGGAGAGAGAGCAATCTCGCATATTGTCAATAATTGGCTACGGCCACATTGATCTTCATGCATTTTAAATGCTTATGTTATCGTCAATTTTTTTCATTATTCGCCTCATAAGAAATTCGGTGCACAACAGAATATACCGTTATAAAATATGCTTTATGCTTTTAAATCATTTTAAGATTTTTCAACGAGAGGGACAACGTACGCGTTGCGCTTATCTGAAATGAAATTCGGGAATCAATTAAAATTTCGCTGGAATGTGTTTTAAATTTTTAATTCGACGCTGAACAGACAAAATGCACGCGTAAAAAGGAGCAATATTACCAAATATATGTATAGCAATCGAATAATGTTTTGGATGGGTGAAATGATGTGGCATGGCAAATCACGGAGCTTAAAACGATAATTTGAGAATGTTCTTTGTGCGCATATTGAGGATCAGCCAAGCAGTGTGTAATTGGTGACAATGAGCCATATATTTAATGCCCTCTTTTAAACTGTTTGCGGTAGATTGAACCAAGCGGACCATGCTTGTATGGGATTGGAGAGCTATTCGAGAGTATGCCAATTGACCGCGCCATCTTTTTCACAAAGGTGAACTCAATTTAGATCCATTGTAATACACCATTTATTGACACAAATAATAAAAACAAATGAGTCATGGAAACGATTGAAATATCACATCAATACTACTGCCCAATAGATGGCGCTGGAGAATAGATATGATTAAAATGTCTCAAATAGCACGGTCCCCTTGGATTGAACCATTTTATTGATGGACATGATAAAGATTAATCGACAAGCGTTCATTAAGTGATGGTGCATATAAATTGTGCTGAACGCTCGAATTTTGCTGTATATGCATAAATGGCAGTGCGAAAATTGTATTGAACATCGAGCGAATGAGGGACGTGTACAAGTACATTTGACTCTCTCGCGACTTGATTACAGTAGTTAACGATCAGTATTTACACGATTTACAAATAGAGACTGCATTTGGAAATTATGAATGCAGTATCTGCATCGCATAACCAATACAATCCATTTCTTTCGGTGGTTACATTATCGAGCGCGTCGTCACTACTTTTGCAATTCGGAAATCTCCCGACCTGGTGACGGCCATCTCGCAATGCTCAAATGAAATGTTATTGAAACGGATAAGAAAAATGCTTCATACATTGTATTCATCCTGCCCAAAAACGATCAAAAAATGAATGTATAATTATACAGGACCTTTTTTGTGCGGTATTCAACATTCAGCGTTGAACCAGTTATTATCGAAGCTACAGTTTTCCGCCATAGATTTGTTACGCTTCGGCATGGCACAAAAAAAAGACACAACACTTTATGGGCATGTGCTGCAGCCGCGTACAGAAGACTGGAATTCCATGCAACTGAGAGCGCAAAACATCGATCGGGCTTCGAATACATCTATATCGCGATTTGCCGAATTATTGCATGCATGCATCAGTGATGGAAGGACTTGACACGAAACCACCACTTTCATAAATGGTTTTGAATTAATAATATCAATTTGAGGAAACTGAAATCGACGAAATATCAAGAGAAAACTTCGTGAAATGTTCCTTCATTTGCACTTAAAAGTCATTAAGCAAGTGGTCATTTACAATTCGCAAATTATACAAGTGTTCGGTTGTTGATGGATGTTTTAACGGATAGAACAAATCGAGCGCACAACATGTGTTGACCCCATGCATTTTTTGTGTGCATAAATTATGATGGCAAAGTCGATGGTTTGTCGCCAACAAAACGAATGGCGATTCTCTTTTCTTTTTGTCATACACATCTCGTCGTCATCAACAAGCGTAGCGAAATATTGAAAGCAGGCAATAAAAACGAAATTGATTTCAATCATTTCGATGCGGCTGTGGCTTAAATGCGCGCGTGCGCATCAATGCAATGAAGTTGAGAATATTGATGAGAGCCTAATTAATAAATTATAAGGGAAACTCGACATTACCTTGTTTTAAGTGCAGATCCATCAAAGATGATGCGAAAGCGATGCTGCTGCACTGGCTAATGAGTTTTCAATGCGGAAAGCCGATTAAAAAAAGCGACCATTTTTGCAAGTCAATCCTCAACTTTTTTCGCTCTTCTTGTGACAATTGCGACTTCGTACTTATTAATCGCATTAAATCACACAATAAACTGCGCATATATGGGGTTCATCGTCGGTTCGCATAGAGATGGCAAAATATATTATGCGTCTTAATGACGTTCCTTCAACTTAAATGGCAGAGCGATGAGAAACTAGAATTAAACCACCACAAAAATAACAACAACAACGACATCGAAAACAAGATTATATGCCGGTGCAAAAAAGCACTACTATTCAATACGATTTCACGCATAACAATTATTCAAGACTTCTTTAAATTACTTGTCGCTCAACGAAACTTATTGGTTCGTGTAACGGTACAGATATCCCCACGCATAAATTTGCTTTTAATCAATTAATTTCATAAATAAATCATTATGAGGATGCTATTTTTAATGCACTAATATGCTCCATTTACAAATACGTTCAACAGGTTTTATTTTCTATAGCATTTTCATTCTGCACTTTGTCCCTTTGCTGTGTTCGATTGTGAGTCTGGAAGTGTTAAAATCTCGACACCCTCTTTTGTTATTAAAATTGTGTGCTCAAATTGCGCGGATCGCGAGTTATCTTTGGTAACAGCCGTCCAAGCGTCGTCTAAAACTTTAAACGTTGGCCGCCCCAAACATAGAATCGGTTCAATCGTAAATGTCATTCCAGGTAGCATTTTTCCTTCGTATTTGTTTCCTTCAATCAAATGATTATGGACTAAAAACGTATGTAGAATAAAATAGATTCAAATAACACAAAATAGATTCAAATAGCACATTTCCCGAAATTGTTCGGGCTTACGCATTTTTCATTGATTGCTACTCATTTGTATTGGATTTATGTTTATTTCTTATCGAATCATCATGTAACTTTGAGAATAAATCACAGAAAATTTCAAGTCATTACGATGAGATCGAATTTCGAGTCATTACACATCATGTGATTTAAATTTAAATTTTAATATAAAAACAAATAAACATCTCAGTTCCTAATTCTTACTTCAACGTTCTCTATTTTTGAATTGGTAATAACAATTACGAATTAGTTCACTCTGATGTGAACTTTCAATTGAGTCGACCGGAATAAAAGTGAGAATACACCGGCTCTAGATCAGTACTGCGACTAGATAATCAAAAACGCTGAAGTGAACCATGAATATTGTTGAGTGGCAGCAGCGGTCCATAATTTTCGCTAAAATTTCGCTAATTGCACCTAAAAATAAACATTAATAGCGAAAATTATGAACCGCTGCTGCCACTCAACAATATTCATGGTTCACTTCAGAGTTTTTGATTATTTAGTCGCAGTACTGATCTAGAGCCGATGTATTCTCACTTTTATTCCGGTCGACTCAATTCATGCCAACGATAGATATGGGCCTACATTTATGTTATGTATAACAGTATAACTTTCGGTAACAGCATGAGCATTCAAACTGATGAAAAAACACAGATTAGAAAATAACACAAATACTTCATCCAATTTATTGATTTGAATATTGACTCCGAAAATTGAAAATTTTGTGAGGGAGCTGGTCTTAAATCTCATCAGAATGTTTATTTATTGATGATGGCAAATGTAAATACATGAACGCCCTTAAAATTAGGAATACATTTTTGCTTATTTGCTAATATTTAGTTGAGCTTTGATTTTGACTTTGATTTTGGTTTTGTTCTATATTCGAGTGCTTGATTATTAAGTAATATTTTTTTAAGATTTTTCTTGAAAATTATTATATTATTTGATTGTTTCAATGGTGATGATAAATTATTATAAGTCGAGATTCCGCGATTTAGAAATGATAGGGATCCAAATTTATTTCTGGTTTTATTTTTATGCATTTTTTTTGCTTGTCTTGTTTCGTGATTGTGAATATCACTTTTGTAATCAATAGCAATGTCACATTTTAATTCATTATTAACTATTTTATATAAATTAGTATTCATTTCGAGATCAATTATAATACTTTTTCTAATTCTATAAATCTGTGTTCGCGAAAAATATCGCCAGTTGAGACATTGCCTATGCGATATTTGTTAAAAAACAAGTTTCGTAAACATTTGTTCTGTAAAACACGTAATTTTTTAATGTTTTCTAGTTTGGTTCCGCTCCAAATAGTGAGTAAATAAATTAGATTCGAGTAAAAGAAAGCGTAGTAGAGCATTTTTTTAACGTTATCACCACATATGAAAGAGACTCTTCTAAAAACCCCAACGTATGGACTTAATTTTTTAATTAAAGAATTTATGTGCGAATTCCATGTCAAATCCTTATCAATTAAAAGTCCGAGATATTTGGCTTCATCAACTCTTGTGATTTTTACTTGATTGAGAAAAATATCTGGAAAATTTTGAAATTCTTTTCTTTTGGAGTTGTAATAAATTATTTTGGTTTTGTCCGCATTTAAAACAAGTAAATTGTTTTTGAACCAATTACTGAAAATTGTAAGATCCTCAGAAATCATCTTGCTTAAAGAATTTGCATCATCTGCGATAAATAATAGGGCGGAATCGTCTGCAAAGAGCTGTAAATTTCCTTGGAGATTCGAATCAAAAATGTCATTAATATATATGAGAAATAATAGGGGACCTAATTTAGAGCCCTGAGGAACACCATAATTCGACTCCTTTGTGTCACTTCTTGTGTTTTGACTTGAAAAACAAAGAAAATAATGTTCTGACAGTTCCAATAGGAAACAATGTGAACTTAAGATAGCCGCCATACAATTTTTCAGTTTTGACCTCGAAAAGACCCAAAAAATTCGAAATTTTGCAGGGGAGGTAGTCCTAAATCTTATCGGAATGACTTGAAATTTTGCATGACTAGAAATTTTGACATGACTCTGAAAGTTTCATAATGATACAATGCGAAATAGTCATAGTCCCCATACAAATTTTTCGTAATTATATTGAAGAACAGCCCATTTTTTGATTTCACTCCACTAGAGCTACCCATAAAAAATTATCCGATTAGGCTGAAAATTAATAAGTTTCTATTCCTAATGAAGACAAATGTGTGTGTAAATTTTTGTTCAATTCTAAAATCAATTTTTTGAGTTATCGTGTTAACAAATTTTTGCGTACCACGTACAACGTACAACGGACAAAGGACAACGGACAACGTACCACGCACGGACAAAAAATTGCCCCGGGAATGGTTGCAATCGATTTTTCTAGGTTCAAAACGCATAGAAAACTTATTCCGAGCGTTTTGAATATTTTGGACCGATCGCAATACTTTTATCACACACAGTGGTGTGTGCGGAAAAGTGGAAAGACCTTTGCAATAGATTGAGCAATACAAAAATATATAAATGCGTGTGTTTTTGTGTTTATTGTTCAATTCCTACTTAATTTTAGTATTTAATTCTATATTAAATATCCAGATGAGCCGGCTCAAAACATGACTGGTGCTAAATTTCAACCAGGGTTGGATATTTCTATTTAGTTGGAAATTTGATAATTTCAACTGTTAGTCAATTTTTGCGATGTGTATGCTTCTTCAGGGGGAACATTTGCAAGATAGAATTATCGATTGCCCAGATTCCGCTAATCCAAGCCGGACTGACACAAGAGCAAAGAAAGCGCTTATATTACAATAAACACAAAGAAAGGTATGGCTCATCGGCAACATATCAAAATGCTGATGATAAATTTTAACATTTGATATGATTCTATTTATTCAGCTGATAAATAAAATCGTACAATTTTCAATTACAAGAGAACATCAAGCTCATGGGCTTTTGCTCCTTCATTCTCCCAAGCAAAAATTAGCCAATAATGCTGTTCTGAGATCTGATAAATCATTTTTGCAAGTTTCTTTTAGGTGTAGCTCTAAATACATATTTCCGAACTGCAGCATTTCGCGGAAATCATTAAGAACTTTTTCTAACTGTTTTGATACAGAGGCCAATGTACGTTTCAAAATGGTTTGATCAGCTTTTACGGCATTTATCTTTCGAATACTAAAAATTTTCTCAAATTCAAAAATACTTCTGAAGTCTCTTTCAACCTTCGCTTCAAATGGCGCTAATATTGTTATGAAAAGATTTTTGTGTCCATGTTTGAAAGCTTTTAACCTCCTTCTCACTTGAAATTGTTCAAAATTGTTACAACATTCCTTCCAAACTTTATAAGCTGGTTTATAGATTCGAAGACCAGATTCCATAAGTTCCAGAGTTTTGTGGATACGTTCTATTTCAGTTGAAGTATTTTCGTTTCGACTTTGGATACTTTCTATTCCAGTTGAAGTACTTTCGTTTCGACTTTCAGAACTATCGCTGGCGGGAGGCGGTAGAAATCCTGTCAAAAAGCTTTTAAATGCTTTGAAATCGGTATTAAATTGTTCGTTTTCACATGCGCGTGAAAACATTTGGTTTGGAGTTGGCGGGGCAGACTCGACATAAATCTGATTCTAAAATAAAAACAAATAAATTATTTCAAAATCTATTATAGAATGAGCTACGTTATCAGACGAAAAAATGTGCTAACAGTTTATCTTCAAAAAATGATATTCAGATAATAAATCGAGAAATGTTCGGGAAAATATTGAATTAAAACTGAATCTAAACGGTAAACTTAGCCCTAATAAAATGTAAATAATTTATCCTTACGCTGTACATCAAAATGATGACGAATGAACAAAAGGCTGTTTTTAAAAATAGCATGTTGCTTGGAATGTCGAACGATACTGACTCGTTGGCATCAAATTATGGGAATTTATACCGTTTTCGAGCTTCAAATTTCGGAAAGATATATTCAAAAATTCAAATATTCATTACAATTTATTCAAAGTTCGAAGTTTTGAACCGAATTAAAAAATTGTACTTTCATGCCACAAAGTTTTCCAATTCAAACAACAAAGAGTGAATAAAACTCTCACTGGAACGGTTTTCAATAAGGGTTCATCTATGTTTAAACCGAGCGGACGATGCAAAGTTGAATTTTGACATTTAGCTTGACAGCAGCGCCCTGTGTACCATTCGTCTATGGATGGTAAACACTTTATCCCCTTCTTCAAACCATGACAGCAAAGATGTGGAGCCTGTCAAACTCGCTGTTTGAAGAAGGGGAAGGCGGGGAAGGTGTGAAATGTTGAAGCGTTAAGGTAGAGATGGCGCGGTCCAACGACATTCACTACCCCTTTACATAGGAGTAGATACAAAGCATCGTCCGCTTGGTTTAAACAGTTAAATAGATATTGCTTTTGGGATACACAGTTTGCGCTACACAGAATTGCATTGATTCAGTATGATTTTGAATCAAAAGGACAATCGTCTTGAGATAGAAAAATTATTATCAAGCAAAAATCCAAATATTTGACAGTTTAATTGACAGCTAGCATTCGGATTTCGGTACAAAAACGGCACCTTTTCGCACAAAAAACATGTGCAACCTTTTTTATTGTCAGTAGGGATTGTTTCACATTTTCGTCATCCCCACCACAACAAAGACCGTCGATTGCCCACCAAACTATTCCCCTTCTATCTCCGCAAAAACATTATTACACCAATGTTTCGGGATTTTTAATTTTCTTTTAATATTGTAGTTTAAGAATTGTAGTTCGAAAAAACCAATAGAAGCATGTTTGAAGAGTTGTTTAAAAAAACATGTGTTGTTGTGTCTCATACATTTTGGAATAATGTGCATGAATATTGCTCATAGATTCACTTGTGTGTAAGAGGAGCAAAATTTAACAAAAAAGTTTCAAAAATGATATGATAGGAGGCTATAGTTTCTGTTGTTGACTTTGGAGTTTTCTTGTCGGGCTTCATACGCATTTGGGGCATTAGCACGTGGAAGACAGCATGGCCCTGGAATGCGCTCGTAAAATTTTTTTCTCGCTGAAATGTTTTGTAATTTGAAATAGCTTCTCTTAAATGATGAATTCAAAAAGTGTCATTAATATTCTGATGAACAGATATTTGTTACACATGAGCAATGAGTTATAGCAATTGTTCCCATAGCAATTGTTATAGTTTAAAAAAAAAATTCGCAACACAATCTTCAGAATTCTTTTTATTTTGTGTTTTGGAGAAACATCTGGGAAACAGTGTGTTTATGCAAATCTTCACTTTGTTATTTTTAATATTTTCTTTCAACGAAATAATGCGAAGAATATGGAAATGCGGAAAAATGTAATAAATACATATTAATAATTTACGAAATATAAAGTTGAATAAGAACCGCTTGCTAAAACTGAAAAATGCATGTTGCTTATCCATTCCATGCTCTTTTCCAAGATTTATTTTAGATCCAGGATTTTTTGAACTTTTAATTTTAAGAAACGTTCAAGCGTTTGTGAATACAGCAATTATAAAAATTTGATATCATTTTCTGAACCATTCCTGCTTTCGAGCAACTTCATACAAATAAAAAAACCCTTGCCGAAAAAAAATAATATTCGAAAGTTTCAATTCGATGCAATGTGAACTTGAAATAGTCGCCATACAAATCGTTTTGACCACGAAAAGACCCCGAAAATCGAAAATTTTGCAAGGAAGGTAGTCCTAAATCTCATCGGAATGACTTGAAATATTGTACGACTTATTTTCGTCATAAAAAGATAATAATCTGAATTCTTGGTGAGAGCGTTATTAATAAATTAGAAGGGAAAATCGGCATTACCATGTTTTAAGCGCAGATACATCGGAGATGATACGAAAGCGATGCTGCTGCACTGGCTAATGAGTTTTCAATGCGGAAGGCCGATTAAAAAAAGCGACCATTTTTGCAACTCAATCCTCAACTTTTTTCGCTCTTCTTGTGACAATTGCGACTTCGTACTTATTAATCGCATTAAATTACACACTAAACTGCGCATATAGAATCAAACCACCACAAAAACAACAACAGCAACGCCATCGAAAACAAGACTATATGCAGGTGCAAAAAAAGCCCATTCAATCCGATTTCACGCATAACAATTATTCAAGACTTCTTTTAATTATAATACTTTTCGCTCAACGAAACTTATTGTTTCGTGCAACGGTATAGATATCCCCACGCATAAATTTGCTTTTAATCAATTTATTTCATAAATAATTCATTATGAGGATGCTATTTTTATAGCTAATATGCTCCATTTACATATACGTTTAACAGGTTTTATTTTCTATAGCATTTTCATTCTGCACTTTGTCCCTTTGCTGTGTTCGAGTGTGAGTCTGGAAGTGTTAAAATCTCGACACCCTCTTTTGTTATTAAAATTGTGTGCTCAAATTGCGCGGATCGCGAGTTATCTTTGGTTACAGCCGTCCAAGCGTCGTCTAAAACTTTAAATGTTGGCCGCCCCAAACATAGAATCGGTTCAATCGTAAATGTCATTCCAGGTAGCATTTTTCCTTCGTATTCGTTTCCTTCAATCAAATGATTATGGATTAAAAACGCATGTAGAACGAAATAGATTCATAATCTAACGGAAAACAACATTTTTAAAAAAATCATTGTAGATAGATTAAAAATGAGTTCGAATTCTTCGTTTGTTCATTAGAAAACTGTTATGAACATTGAACATCACTTACTATAATGACTAATTTCTGGTTTTCCATGAAAATATTTTCCAATTCCATGTCCAATGAACTGTTTGAGTATTTCAACTCCATTCGAAATTGCATGATCTTCGATCGCTGCTCCGATTTCCTTGAATGGTACGCTTGGTCCACAAGCCTCGATTCCTTTGTACAGACATTCTTCGGTGACTGCAACCAGGTGTCTTACAAGCGCATCAACATTCCCAATCAAAAACGTTTTTGAGCAATCACCGTGATACTCATTATAATAGACCTGCAAAAATTAATAATTGAAAACATCGTCAATAATACGAATAAATGGTCTTTCATACGTAAAACTAACTTTTCCACACATTCCCCGAAAGTCTACGGGTTAATGGGTTATGTTTATTTCTTGCATTATCATCATGTTATTTGAGAATAAGTCCCACAAAATGTCAAGTCATTATGATGAGATTCAGGATTTATTAATATTACGAATCAGCCAATTGTTATTGTTGTTGTTGTCAGCCGTGCAAATAAGCCGTGCCATGTTTGCGAATGTATTGGTATTTGGTTCTAACACACCAATAGCGAGGCGGAAACTAGCAGCCACTGTTGATGTTCACTTTGAAATATGATTTTTATATTGAAAAACACTACGCAAGATCGTGAAAATATAGATTCTTCTAGTACATAAAAAAACAGCATGGCGTTTCTTTCTCCAATCACTACAAAGAGAAAGACAATTTGAAGATTTTGATGAATGGTGTCATTTATTTGTGAAATGAACGTTATTTCATGGAGCAATAAGATTCAAATTCATTTGACGTTTGCGTTCAACCTTGAACTTTACACAGTTTTTCTCTAAGAACATATGTTCTCACATATAAATATTTCCAAAATCTCATCAAAAAGTCCTTAAATTTTGTATGACTAATTTTTTTCATAAAAAAAATAATATCTTGAAAAATTCATAATGTAACAATGTGAAATAAACATACAAGGTGTGTTCCAAAATAAACGAGACTGAGCTGAAATAGAAACGACAGGAGCTTTGTTTGATAAATTCGAGTTTCTTTATTCAAAATAGTCCCCTCCGGCCTCGATACACTGTTTTGTGTGATCCAAAAGCTTTTCGAAAGAGTTTTTCAGGTCATTGATCGGAATTTCCTTCAGGATGTCGGTAAAAGCCTCTACGGACGCAAAACGTTTTCCTATCATGGCCAAATGCAATTTTCCGAATAGTAGATGTCACAGGGAGCCATATCAGGCGAATACGGTGAGAAATGCGATTTCTAGTAAAAATAATTAGTCACAAGAGTGGATCGATGAGATGGTGTATCATCATGCAATAAGTGCCAACTTCCTTCTGAACAATATTCTGGCCGAATACGACGAATACGATGCACCAAACGCTTCATAACACCAAGATAGAATAGCCCATTAACCGTTTGGTCCGGTGGAAGGAACTCTTTGTGGATATTGCCTTTGGAATCGTAAAAACAAATGAGGTGATCACTGATTTTGGGCGGCCCGTATGTTCATCGTCATTTATGTACTCAAGACCATCTCTGAAACGTGTAAACCACTCATGAGCCCTGGCGCGAGATAGACAAACATCTCTATAAACTTTTTTCATCAATTCAAATGTTTCGGCAAACGTTTTACCGATTTTAAAACAAAATTTGAAGTTCGAAACTCATTTTTGTACCGATGACACAAACATATGGTACTGTCACTTTAGACGGAATAACTTTGCTTACACTGAACCGAATGTCACCAAACTTTCACTGGAAGTCAGGGAGGGATGTGACTTTCCAACGCACTATCTGTTTCACAGATGGCGCCACCAAAAAATGTTTATGAGAAAAGTCTCGTTTATTTTGGAACGCACCTTGTAGTCCCCATACAAATGTTTCTTAATTGTATTGAAAAACCACTCATTTATTGATTAGACCCCAATTGAGCTATCCGAAGACATTATCCGTAAGAGCTGACAGTAAATAGGTTTCTGTTCCTAATGAAGACCAATTTGTGTGTAAATTTTCGTTCAATTCTAATATCAATTTTTTGAGTTATCGTGTTAACAAATTTTTGCGTTCAATGGACAACGGACAACGTGCCACACACGGACAATCAAGATCTATTTGTGGCGTGTGCGTAAAATTAAAGTTTAAATTGTGAAATTCATTGAGAGATATTTATTACTCCTTGTATTTAAATTCGAAGCTTCAGATGCGAATTTGAAATTGCGGATATGATTTCATTTGCTAGCACAATTAATTCATGTGAATCAACTTGATGAAGTGAATACCTAATATTTTGTTTTCTTGTGAATAAACATCACGAAAATCAAACGAACTTTCTCTTACAGAATTGAGTCATTTGCTCGGCAATTCGTTTGAATATCTGATAAAAATGAATTGAATGTTTCTATGCTCAATAAACAAATGAGTCGACCGGAATAAAAGTGAGAATACACCGGCTCTAGATCAGTACTGCGACTAGATAATCAAAAACGCTGAAGTGAACCATGAATATTGTTGAGTGGCAGCAGCGGTCCATAATTTTCGCTATCAATGTTCATTTTTAGTGTAAAATTTTAAACCATAAATGTCGAATTGTTGTAGAGGAATGTCATATTAATACTACTGTTAGATCGTTTTTATATGTTTTATTTATTTCACTGACATCTACTTGGATCATTTCCCAGGAGAATGAAGCTATAATATGAAATTTAAATGTCTACACTAATTTCACATAAATGATGTAGAACCCTGCGCAGTACACTTATACATATAAAATTACCCACACTGAAGCTGTGTACAACCTGGAATACAACCGAATTCAAATTCCAAGGAAACAACACTCATATCCAAATGCTGATTTCGGATTTGATAGGAAATAAAGTTTTTGCACTCAATTTTTCTATTCTTCGAATTCGTGTTGTTCAAATATAAATATATATTATAGGTACTTGTACATAATTGCTCAAATGCATAATCTTTCAACATTGACGTTCGAGAGTCAATCATATACTAAGTGTCAAACGAGGGCTACGTGTTCACATTAAAAATAAATGGTCTTACGTACGTAAAACTAACGTTTCCACACATTCCCCGAAATTGTTCGGGCTTACGGGTTTTTCATTGATTGAGAAAAATCTTTTCCTTCATAGGGATTGTCGAGAAACACTTCCCGCTCGTCCACATGATTCGTTTTGCAGTATACATCATAAATATCAGCTCGTTTTATGGCATCTTGAATTTCTTGAACGTTTTGTGGCGCCTTTTCTTGAAGATATTCCAGAGACCCGATCGCATGGGCCTCAAAGCCCATAGGAATGCTAATTAGCCGGCCAACTGCACACAAGTGGGCATGTGCCGCATCATACGTTGCACTTTCGCAACCGCCGCAAACTCCGTCACTTCATGTTATGCATGTACCGCATGCCTTTAAACTCAGTCAACTCATATTTCAAAACCGCATTATGCAAAATAACTTTGCACTTTTATTTTTTATCATTAGTTCTTGTGATTTGTGACATTAAAATATTGTTGATATTGCAAGTCGAACAATGCAAAAATACATTCATAATTCCATTTGCTGATCATAAATAACACAATGCTACAAAAATTTTTTTTTCATACTCCAATTTTCTATTGCTTATTTTATGTTAGCATAGGGCCCTCTCGTTCCAAAAAGCCCAAGAGTTTGACCGATTTAAGCAGCGTTCCCGAGATATGGCCCAAAATGTGAAAAAAGTCAATTTTTGCTACTTTGCCCCATATTTTGGACCATAGCTCGAAAGCCGTATGAGATACCCTAGTAAATAGAACGGTTTTGGAAAGGTGACGACGTGCGCAAATTTTGATTGCCTACACACCATCGTAAGTCTACATTTGTGGCTGCTATGGGGTCAAAAAGGTCATCCTTCGCTGATTTTTTTCGCTATTTTCACCCATTTATCGACCCAGATCTCAACAACCAGTTGAGATTATCCCAATTTCAGAACTACTATTTTTTGGAGCCATCGTAACGAAAATTTTAAGCATCAGAAGTCTACGATCGGACGACAATTGTAGAAGTTTCAGAGCAAAAACTGCGATTTTTCAGGAATTCCATGAAATTCCGCTTTGTCCCATATTTCGGGACATAACTCGAAAAGCCTTTAATATATATGTTACGAAAATTTGTTTTGAATCTCTTTGGTACAAACTTGTGAATAATTTCGTTTCTGTACTTAGCTTCTCGGAGGATATCTTTCCGCTGTGTGTTTTTGTATTTATTTGCGATCCCTACTTAATTTTAGTATTTAATTCTATATTAAATATCCAGATGAGCCGGCTCAAAACATGACTGGTGCTAAATTTCAACCAGGGTTGGATATTTCTATTTAGTTGGAAATTTGATAATTTCAACTGCTAGTCAATTTTTGCGATGTGTATGCTTCTTCAGGGGGAACATTTGCAAGATAGAATTATCGATTGCCCAGATTCCGCTAATCCAAGCCGGACTGACACAAGAGCAAAGAAAGCGCTTATATTACAATAAAAACAAAGAAAGGTATGGCTCATCGGCAACATATCAAAATGCTGATGATAAATTTTAACATTTGATATGATTCTATTTATTCAGCTGATATGTATATAAAATAGTACATTTTTCAATTTCAAGAGAACATCTAGCTGATGGGCTTTTGCTCCTTCATTCTCCCAAGCAAAACTGAGCCGATAATGCTGCTCTGAGTTCTGATAAATCATTTTTGCAATTTTCTTTTAGTTGTGTACCCATTTCATCATGTGCGTCCCACAGCATTTCGAGGAATGCATTACGCAAATCTTCTAACTGTTTTGATACGAAGAACAAGTTATATGGAAAAATGGTTTGATCAGCTTGTCTCGCTTGTAAATCAAATAATTCCTCAAATTCAAACAAACTTTTGAAGTCTCCTTCAACCTTCGCTTTAAATGGCGCTAATATTGTTATGAAAAGATTTTTGTGTCCCTGTTGGGAAGCTTTTAACTTCCTTCTCACTTGAAATTGTTCAAAATTGTTACAACATTCCTTCCAAATTTTAGAAACTGGTGTATAGAATTCAAGACCAGATTCCATAAATTCCAGAGTTTTCTGGATACTTTCTATTCCAGTTGAAGTAATTTCGTATGGGCTTTCAGAACGATCGCTGGCGGGAGGCCGTAGAAATCTTGTCAAATAGCTTTTATATGCATCGAAATTGGTACGAAATTGTTCGTTTTCACATGAGTATGTAAACATTTCGAGTCGTTGTGGTCGAACAGACTCAACGTTAATCTGATTCTAAAATAAAAAAAAATAACTTATATGAAAATCTATTATAAAATGAGCTACGTTATCAGACGAAAAAATTTGCTAACAGTTTATCTTCAAAAAATAATATTCAGATAATAAATCGAGAAATGTTCGGGAAAATATTGAATTAAAACTGAAACTAAACGGTAAACTTAGCCCTAATAAAATGTGAATAATTTATTCTTACGCTGTACATCAAAATGATGACGAATGAACAAAAGGCTGTTTTTAAAAATAGCATGTTGCTTGGAATGTCGAACGATACTGACTCGTTGGCATCAAATTATGGGAATTTATACCGTTTTTGAGCTTCAAATTTCGGAAAGATATATTCAAAAATTCAAATATTCATTACAATTTATTCAAAGTTCGAAGTTTTGAACCGAATTAAAAAATTGTACATTCATGTCACAAAGTTTCAATATGGGTTCAACATATATGAAGTTTAAACTTTAATTCTAGATATTTCTTTTGGGATACACAGTTTGCGCTACACAGAATTGCATTGATTCAGTATGATTGTGAATCAAAAGGACAATCGTCTTGAGATAGAAAACTTATTACCAAGCAAAAATCCAAATATTTGACATATTAAGCTGTCAAACATTCGGATTTCGGTACATAAACGGCACCTTTTCGCACAAAAAACATGTGCAACCTTTTTCATTGTCAGTAGGGATTGTTTCACATTTTCGTCATCCCCACCACAACAAAGACCGTCGATTGCCCACCAAACTATTCCCCTTCTATCTCAGCAAAAACATTATTACACCAATGTTTCGGCATTTTTAATTTTCTTTTAATATTGTAGTTTAAGAATTGTAATTCGAAAACATGTGTTGTTGTGTCTCATACATTTTAGAATAATGTGCATGAATATTGCTCATAGATTCACTTGTGTGTAAGAGGAGCAAAATTTGACAAAAAAGTTTCAAAATTGATTTGATAGGAGGCTATAGTTTCTGTTGTTGACCTTGGAGTTTTCTTGTCGGGCTTCATACGCATTTGGGGCATTAACACGTGGAAGACAGCATGGCCCTGGAATGCGCTCGTAAAATTTTTTTCTCGCTGAAATGTTTTGTAATTTGAAATAGCTTCTCTTAAATGATGAATTCAAAAAGTGTCATTAATATTCTGATGAACAGATATTTGTTACACATGAGCAATGAGTTATAGCAATTGTTCCCATAGCAATTGTTATAGTTTAAAAAAAAAATATCGGAACACAATCTTCAGAATTCTTTTTATTTTGTATTTTGGAGAAACATCTGGGAAACAGTGTGTTTATGCAAATCTTCACTTTGTTATTTTTAATATTTTCTTTCAACGAAATAATGCGAAGAATATGGAAATGCGGAAAAATGTAATAAATACATATTAATAATTTACGAAATATAAAGTTGAATAAGAACCGCTTGCTAACACTGAAAAATGCATGTTCCTTGTCCATTCCATGCTCTTTTCCAGGATTTATCTTAGATCCAGGATTGTTTGAACTTTTAATTTTAAGAAACGTTCAAGCGTTTGTGACTACATTAAATAGATTTATACAAATTTGACATGATTTTCTGAACCATTCCAGCTTTCGAGCAGCTTCATACAAATAAAAAAACCCTTGCCGAAAAAAAATAATATTCTGAAAGTTTCAATTCGATGCAATGTGAACTTAAAATAGTCGCCATACAAATCGTTTTGACCACGAAAAGACCCCGAAAATCGAAAATTTTGCAAGAGAGGTAGTCCTAAATCTCATCGGAATGACTTGAAATATTGTACGACTTTTTTTTGTCATAAAAAGATAATAATCTGAATTCTTGATGAGAGCGTTATTAATAAATTAGAAGGGAAAATCGACATTACCATGTTTTAAGTGCAGATCCATCGAAGATGATACGAAAGCGATGCTTCTGCACTGGCTAATGAGTTTTCAATGCGGAACTCAATCCTCAACTTTTTTCGCTCTTCTTGTGACAATTGCGACTTCGTACTTATTAATCGCATTAAATCACACAATAAACTGCGCATATATGGGGTTCATCGTCGGTTCGCATAGAGATGGCAAAATATATTATGCGTCTTAATGACGTTCCTTCAACTTAAATGGCAGAGCGATGAGAAACTAGAATTAAACCACCACAAAAATAACAACAACAACGACATCGAAAACCAGACTATATGCCGGTGCAAAAAAAGCCCATTCAATCCGATTTCACGCATAACAATTATTCAAGACTTCTTTAAATTACTTGTCGCTCAACGAAACTTATTGGTTCGTGCAACGGTACAGATATCCCCACGCATAAACTTGCTTTTAATCAATTTATTTCATGAATAATTCATTATGAGGATGCTATTTTTATAGCTAATATGCTCCATTTACATATACGTTTAACAGGTTTTATTTTCTATAGCATTTTCATTCTGCACTTTGTCCCTTTGCTGTGTTCGAGTGTGAGTCTGGAAGTGTTAAAATCTCGACACCCTCTTTTGTTATTAAAATTGTGTGCTCAAATTGTGCGGATCGCGAGTTATCTTTGGTTACAGCCGTCCAAGCGTCGTCTAAAACTTTAAATGTTGGCCGCCCCAAACATAGAATCGGTTCAATCGTAAATGTCATTCCAGGTAGCATTTTTCCTTCGTATTCGTTTCCTTCAATCAAATGATTATGGATTAAAAACGCATGTAGAACGAAATAGATTCATAATCTAACGGAAAACAACATTTTTAAAAAAATCATTGTAGATGGATTAAAAATGAGTTCGAATTCTTCGTTTGTTCATTAGAAAACTGTTGAAAAATGAACATTGAACATCACTTACTATAATGACTAATTTCTGGTTTTCCATGAAAATATTTTCCAATTCCATGTCCAATGAACTGTTTGAGTATTTCAACTCCATTCGAAATTGCATGATCTTCGATCGCTGCTCCGATTTCCTTGAATGGTACGCTTGGTCCACAAGCCTCGATTCCTTTGTACAGACATTCTTCGGTGACTTTAACCAGATGTCTCCCAAGCGCATCAACATTTCCAATCAAAAACGTTTTTGAGCAATCACCGTGATACTCATTGTAATAGACCTGCAAAAATTATGAATTGAAAACATCGTCAATAATACGAATAAATGGTCTTTCATACGTAAAACTAACTTTTCCACACATTCCCCGAAAGTCTACGGGTTAAAGGGTTATGTTTATTTCTTGCATTATCATCATGTTATTTGAGAATAAGTCCCACAAAATGTCAAGTCATTACGATGAGATTTAGGATTTATTAACACTATGAATCAGCCAATTGTTATTGTTGTTGTTGTCAGCCGTGCAAATAAGCCGTGCCATGTTTGCGAATGTATTGGTATTTGGTTCTAACACACCAATAGCGAGGCGGAAACTAGCAGCCACTGTTGATGTTGACTTTGAAATATGATTTTTGGATTGAAAACTACTAGGAAAGCTCGTGAAATTATAAATAGATTCTTGTGGTGAAATAAAAGACAACAAAACTTTTTTATATCAAATCCCTGCAAACGTTTTATCGGAGCATTGAGGGAGAGAGAATAATTTTGAAGATTTTGCGTGAGAATGGTGTTATTTGAATCAAAAATGAACCTTATTACATGAAGCGAATTCACTTGACGTTTACGTTGAAGTTTGAACTTTACACAGTTTCGTTCTAAGAACATAGCTCATATAAATTTTATGTTCAAAACGCATAGAAAACTCATTCCGGGCGTTTTGATTTTTTTGGACTGATTGCAATAGTTTCGCGTGTGTGGAAAAGTAAAATAAGCGTCTTAATAACAAAAATTTCACGAAATTCAAATTCAATACAGAATTTTGAATGAAGCAACGGAAATTATGTCCTACATACAGTAATATCAATGTTTATGATGTCTCCACTAACAAGTGGTCTATCATCCGGAATTCCATGGCATGCAACATTATTCACTGATGTACAGACGGACTTAGGAAAATATGAATAGCGAAGCGGCGAAGGATATGCATTGGCTGCTATTGTTTCATTGTGAACAAATTCGTCTATTTCATCTGTCGTTAGTCCTGGCTATCAAACGAATAGAAAAAAAATGGAAAAATCAAATAAAAGAGGAATAAACAATGAAAATGAAGTGAACCATTCTTGTGCAGAAGTTTGATTGAATCTATTTTTCTTCAAATAGTCTTTACCTTTAGAATATTGGAACATTTGTGTAAGATATTAGCTGCGAGCCTGCAGCTTTCCCTCATCGAATTCACTGCACCGGTTAATTTGATTTCAGGTCTCTCGGATGTAATCAAATCAGGTACTTCATATTGAAAATAATAGCTTGGCTTCTTAATATGATCAGGCACAAAACGTTCTGGCGACACATTTCCTGGTCGAACAATTTCGTAGTTTCCTGTATCGGAGCTGTTCAAAATATTATCGAATTTTGATTAATGATTTGAGAATGTTTGAATACAAAAACGACATACTGTCCGAAATAGTTGAGGATATGCCGGCAATTTTGGTGACGCCGTTCACCACTGGATAATATCCTGCGTCCCAATTGATTGAATATCATCTTCTACACCAAACTGTTTAATAAATTCATTGAGGTTATGTTTACCTCTTATAATATTGACATCAAAACGAAACGTCAGATTTTGGTTCAGTTCAATCATACATTTGACAGATCGAAGTGGTCCGAATTCAAAGAAAACATTCAGATTAAGTGAAGGAATTCACAATTTTGAAACTTAGACAACTTTTAATACAATAATGGAGAAGAAACGAGTAATAAAATTCATTTTAAACGAGAAAAGTTTGTTTGAGAACAAGCGAAAGGCGTGCAGCGTTGCTGGTTGTGCATCGACATTTACCAGTTTGAGCAATTTGTATATGCATTTAGAGAAACATCATGGTGTTCAAGTGAATAAATTAATCGATAAACAATCTGAAGTGCAGTATTTTTGTCCGATGCCAAAATGCAAGTACAACGTTCTTCAGAACAATAGCTCTCAGTTCTTCAAATCACGCAAATATCTAAGGCAGCATTTTCTGAAAGTTCATGCAAAAAAAAATGAAAAGTGCACGAAATGTGAAAAATCGTTTGCGAATGTGTCGTTTAAGGTGCAACATGAACGCACCTGCGGAATGTTATTCAAATGCGTTGACTGTGATTGGAAATATACGACGCGAGAGTGTTTGTTGACTCACTGCAGACGAAAAGGGCATACAGTTCCACCTAAACAAAAACCAGTTGAAACAATCCAAAATCCAGACAAAATTTCTGACAGCAATTTTTCTAGGCTGAACAAAAGAAATTCGACATTTGTTCGAATCGCTCCAAAAGTCGAAACAGTAGAGACCACGGTTCAAACGAATGTTTTAATGGAAAAAGTGCGAGGTGTTTTAAAGAACACGCAAGCTGCAAAAATCCGAGCCAATTTTCAAAGAATCATACAAAAAAGCCGAACAATCGCCAAAACCAAAGTATCCCAAACCACTCAAACCTCATCAATAAATTCCAAAAATATGATTGCAAAGAAGGCTGAAAAATCAGTCGCTGAATCAAAATCTGATCAAAAATACAAAAGCTTGGAGCTTATTGATGAAGAAAGCAATTCATCTGCAGAAGATGCCACCAAAGCGAATCGGAATTTAAATAATTTAATGTATGTAGAAGATGAGAGCAGTTTGTATTACTTTACAGTGAACAATTTCAATGCTGGACTATGTCATATCGAAACTCAGACTGACCTATTGCCATTTGAAGAGACAAATATTGGATCGAGCGATATGGATCCATTGCTCTGTCATATGCACACACAAACCTCTGATGATATACTCACTGAACTAGGACTGGCCGACATACAAACACAAACCAATTGGCCAAATGATGATTGCAATGATATCTACATCTCCACTGAAACGCAAACCTGCTTCGATAACAATTTGATTATGGATAACATTTCGACTCATACACAAACATCCATTGGAATCAACTGTGATAGCACCATGCGTCCATCGTCATCCAAATGGCTAAATAACATTGAACATCATAGCCAATTTACACAAACACTGTCTGAACCATGAAAAAAGGACATAAATTATGAACGGAAATGAGAGATAAGAGGGAAATACAAAAAACATTCGCATTTTTTCGGGAAAAATCGACATTGATGAGCTCAGTTAATACGAATTCAAATAAACACTCAATTACAATCATATTTAGCGCATTTTTATTTTAGTTTAAAGTGAAAGAAGAGTTTTTACGTCATATAGTTAATGAATCGAAGTAAACATAAATATTTTATACCTAGAAAGATATTTAATTCAGGCTTGGGCCACTGCTTTTTGTGCTGGTTTTTGAATTGGTAAGAATAATTTGAATTCGGATGGCAATTCGTCCTCGGAGTACAATCGATCGGAGAAATAAACTCGTCGTATTCGACAATTTGCATGGATTTGTACGCGCAATGTTTCAACATAATTGGTTCCGTACGCTCGTCTCGTGAAATCGGAAAGGTTGAACTGAATTTGATTCCATCCTTCATCCAGTCGCATCGGCATCGTGCATATAAACGGTTTGACTCGTGTCGTCGACTGATAATTGCTCGCTCTGAAACGCCTTCGCACATTTTTGTCATCCAAAATCTAAAAATTTATTAATTTTTCATTTTCGATTATCAATAAATATCTTCCAAATAAAAATGATCTACTTTCAATTATTGGATCAGAAAATTGTAATTAGAGACAAAGTTGTTGCCTAGCGACAGCACTTTTCAAAGCATACCTGTACTTCAAATGTGAAGTATTTCTTTAGATTTTTGATGATCATCACGAGAAACGGCAATTTGATGCCCAATGTTTTCTTTGGATCGGCCGGACATGTGATATACGTGGTGCTTACATTCGCGCCGACAATTTCCAATACCAAACTTTGTATGTCATTATCGGTGATCCGTTTGATATGTCCATTTCGAACTTTTTTATCCCAAATTTGAAGCGGCTTACTGCCGATACTGTACAAAATCGACAAGAAACCAGATTGAAATGTATTTTTAAACATTTTTTCATTCGATCAATGGAGATGCTTGCACTTTAAATCGATATCTTCTACTGAAACACCTACTGATGCGAGGTTAATGAATGTTTTGTTGTTTCGCTCAGTAACCATTGAGACAGAACCCAGAGCTGTCAAATACCAGCTGGCGGGTGCGTTCGAAAATTCACCACCATGTGCGCAAATCGGAAGACATTTAGAGGCTTTGATTTTTGAAATGTTCTTTTGGATTTGGGAAAGTGATAATTAATTTTTACTCCGACAAACGAAAATGCGTGGCAAATTTTTTATTATAAACTTTTCTTATAAAAAATTCATTCGATTTTGCTTATTTGATATATAAAGCTTAGCAATTAGTGGTCATATTGAGAGTTTCTGTGAGACAATCGAATTTTAAGTTTAAATTTATTTTTAAATTTGAATTTTGATTCGACAGCAATTTGAATTTTGCCGAAAATGTCAAAAATCCATCGAAGTGGAGTCGATCGTAAACTAAGCCTACAGTATGAACTCTATTTAGACAATGAAAAAATTAGCGTTAAAACAAAGCTATGTCAAAGGTGAAATAGATCAGCAATGAATGATACGATTTTTATTTTCTTAAGTAAATAATCACGATAGCTAAAAGATCTAATGAACAGAGTTCCATCACTAAATGCAAATGGTTACAGTCTATAATTTTAAAGGGAGCTCCATTCAATAGCGATTTAAACTCGCGTTAGACAATTTTAAATTAATCAGGCATTTTACTCTTCGCTCGTTTAATTACTCAGTTTAGAAAAGGATTTCTCTGAAAATAAATTAAATTCATTTGTTTTTGCTTAAAACTATTGATTTGCATTATTGAAGCACCGCTCGACCTGCGTAGCCTTTTGACGGAACAAAATCATCTATGGTTTTGCGACTGACATTCTGGATTTTCGACACAAGCGCACAGGACTGAAAGTTCCAAATAGAAATAGGATTTGAATAAAAATCAAAAATTTCGCACTGGAGTAAAGTTTTCAATCTAAATTTTACGAATTCATACCAGTATTGTGGACAATGTGAGCAACAGAGCCAAAAGACCAGAAATCAATATGAAGTTTTTGCATTGTTCGCCGTCTTGATATTTCAATTGGTCATATTCGCCCGGTAACATAACAGAATATTCGATATTTTCTTTGAACTTTGTGAATTCCGTTAATCCATTTGTGTTATTTTTATGGCTGTGGTCGTCAATCGCACGCCGTCTTCTACCGTGACCAGATGGTTCGAATAGGTCCAAACAGAAATCTGGTTGACAATCAGACGCTTCCATGCAGGCTTTTATCTGGAAGAATAAAATACATTTTTTTTTTTTTTAATTTATTGAATTTCAATATTCAACATTTCCTATTTACTTGCGAGTGAATCCATAGTGTACTTCTCTCACGCATTGAACTCAGCAAAAATGCTTCAAAATC
Source organism: Obolodiplosis robiniae (assembly GCA_028476595.1). NCBI lineage: Eukaryota > Metazoa > Arthropoda > Insecta > Diptera > Cecidomyiidae > Obolodiplosis > Obolodiplosis robiniae. The sequence continues at coordinate 3,212,540 of CM052014.1, forward strand.
TAGGAATACCTCATTTGAGCGATCACGATATCTGGCAGGCTAAAAGCAAGAAAAAAAAAAAATATTTCATTAATATCAATGTTCCACCCAATTTCAAACAAGTATCATGAATAGTATAAAATTTCTAATATATGATTGGTTTTTGCTTTAATCCGACAAGTTTAATTGAATATGTCATTCACCTGATGCGGAATAATTGACGCAAAGTCTCGATTTCTACATCCATCGTGAACTAAAGCCACTGACCCCGGTGCATGTGGATCGTCTGGATCGGGAGACACCTAAACAAAATCAGAAATCAATGAAAATATTCACACTTTAGAACGGCTATTACGAATATTTTATTGCGCCTTACTGTAACTTCCATTAGCTTAACGAATTTCCATACGCTTTGAGTGCTGATGCGAGCACGTAATTGTAATTTGGTTCCGATCGGAACAGCCTGATCTACGGGCAATTCGTTTTGATTCATAATCGCTTGTTGTTGTTTCGTTTGATTCTTCAGGTGAGCACTCAATGCCATATTTCCGTTAATTCGACCGATTGGCGGAGCTTCTTTGTAAAGAGCCACTTCGTATTCTAAGCGTCCCGGAGTCTCTTCAACAACACCTAAAATCATAAAACCGTTTCGTAATAAGAAAATTGTTTCGAAATTGATTGGCCAACACTGTTTCATTGAAACTTTAACTTCTAATGAAAACTGAATTAAATCCAATGTCAAACAAATGATAATAACTATCTCTCACCTGAAACGCGAGCACCTCCCGGGAAAGAGCCAGCAAATCCGGCTGCTTTATTTTGAATGACGGTCGGTTCTGGGGGCTTACACATAATGATCAATTCTTGGTCAGATTGCATGACAACACCGGTGAATTGTGGGAACCAAATGCGTACATGCACGAAACCCTGGAGATAAAACCAATAAATTCGTGAGTTAAAAGTATTAACTTATAGTAATTTTGTTGCTTTGAAAATTTACATTTCGTTTGAGAACTCCGCATCGAGAGAAGTCTGTGATTTTCAGTACGTATGCAATATTGTCTGGGTCATTCGATTCGGGACGTATCGAACACGTACGATCTATCTCAGGATTAACTCCTCGATCATCAGCAAACAATGGCGCACCCTTAAATCCAACTGGTTTTTTCAATCGAGCCGTTATTGAGTCTGCTGTGCTCGAACTTGTTGTTGCAAATGAACACTGAATTTCACTCACTAAAAAAACCCAAAGTCATTAGAAGTCATTGAATTCGAAATTGTGAATGTGTCAAAATTTGGTCCGTTGTTTCAAATTCGATCTGGGGTAATTCACATTTTGATGTACATTAAGATTTATTACAAAAACTAAACTTACCGTCATAATCTTGAGCTTTAGCTTGAGCTGTAGTCGAAAGTGGCAAAATCTGAGGAAAAAAAATGTAGAAGAATCGATTATTGGCGTCAATTAATCAATTCTAAAGTATATTTTGATTGAAATGTTCTTTTCCGAAGTATTCATTATTGATGTCTTTATCGATTTAATGATCTATCGTTATATTACGGTAAAGTCAAAATAAGCAACAATTGACCATCAACTATGTTCTCGTATGGAAGCAAAGAGATTAATGTATTCAGTAGAACAGTTTTCGAATTAGCGGGAAAATCCAGCAAAACGCAGACTTTCTTTAGCAGCCCAATGATCAATTCTTTATGGAATAAATTCATTCGCGCAGTTTAGAAAATAATTTCTAATCGACGATTAGTTACACAGAAAATGCATGAAAAAAAATTGTTAACAATAAAAAAAAATATTCGATTCTTTGCAATAAAAACGATAACAACTTGGATGACGCAAACTGTGTGTGTTCCCTTGATGAAATTTGATTCACACGCTTCAATCATTTCGTTTCGATATATCACCAAATCTGTACTGTTAATCGTAGTTTTTATGGATAAAAGCGTCTGTTCCGCTAGGTGCAGTTATTTTCGCTTAGTGATTCTCGATGCTGTCCGCAGGTCAATAGCATTGTTGATTGAATTAAAATGTTCCACATTAATTGGCGCGCAATATTTTCAAGTTTATTAGAATGAAAGTTTTAATTTTTGATGCGATAAAATTATTACATAGCGTCAATAGTGGATTCCTAACATTTGTAATAGTAACGCTCTATGTAAATAAGAAAACAAAGCCAATTTACGGATCACTGACCATTTGAAGCATTACATTTCTAATCACATCGATACTGTTCAGCGATTGTTTGTTGTTTCTTGTTCTTTCGATTAGTAAGTGTTTTTTTCTCTAAAATTCTTTGGAAAAATGCACCGTGCTTGAGAAAGAAGTTTTACTCATCGTTCGAAAGAAGAGGTTTCTATTTATCGATGTATTTCTTTTGAACGACTTGCATTCGGCTTCTTTAGAACCAACAATAGATTCTGATGAGAAAAAAACGATTACAACAACCGATTCGGTCGGTCCATTTTGAATTGTAATTAGAAAAAAAAGGGCGGCCCAATAAAACGGTGACACCAAAACAAACGCATTATATCTGTTCAACTATTTAATTAATATAATCCAAAGTCTAATTTGCCTTTATACCACCATGGTGTACGTGTCAAAAAAGAGAATTACAATTGAAATGTTCTTTTTTGCGCTATTTCTTGTACGTTCAATAAAAGTGGACCAAAAATTAATTTATTCGGCGAAATCTGTGTATTTTATCATCTCACACTGAATCGTCTGTCACACACAGCGCTCCGACTTGGACGAACGGTTTGCGTTAAACTTTTTAAATTGATCATTGTTTTAAATCTGCATATGTGAAAACAGCACCTAAATAAGTGTTCAAATGGAAAAATTAATGTTATTGTCTTTCTGACTAATCGTTGTCACACCAAAACATATGAGGAGAAAACAATGAAATGAGAAAAAAGCAATTATTTTACCAAAATTCAGGAGAAACATATGTAAAAGCGTTAAAAATAAGTTGGCAAATGGTCAAATTTATACAGGTTAAGTGCCGGTCGGTTTTTTGATTAATGAGATTGAAACTTTGTAGTGAATTTGTCTACAAATTGAATTCTATTAAAGATTTGATGAGAAAAAAACCATCGCCTCATCGAAAAAAGCGTCACATCTTTCAATTTAACGATGACTCAGAACTTTTTCCGCTAGCACATTGCGATAATTAATAAAAGTGTGTAGTTGAATGCCACAGCAAATTAACATGCATCCGATATTAGTATGATTTCCGTGGATTGGATCGACACTAACAAGATTAACAATGAGATAGACAAAAGAAGCGGGGATCTCATCAATGTGGCTAAACAGCTGTTTAAATGTTTGCATGCGCCGAACAAAAATCGTTTGTTCGTTATCGTTATTTTATTTGGTTTTTCTTTTCACCAACAAACCAGAAATGGTTGCGGCGTTAAAATACCGGTCGACAATGGCAAAAACACAAGTAGTATTTAAAGAATGAAAAAAGTGCTACAATTCTAAGACTTAATTAAAATCAAAGCAAACAACTCATTTAGAACGTTGTGTGTGTAGACGGTTGCGCGTCTGGTCATCTGTATGCGAATAAAGCGATAGAGGAGTCAACGACAAGAAATAAACAGAAAAACCACGCGAGAATATTGGTTCATCGGTCGGTTATTGTGTGTGTGATTAAGCGTTAAAGCAATTTTCAAAATGATGATGCGGCTATCTTTATTTTGCGGCTTTGAGCCGCATATATCTTGTCTTGTTGCCGTAACTGGAACTTTATGAGTGGTTTTTTTTCTTTCTCCATACAATTTCCATTGCTACGTGTATATTCATTTACTTTCTTCAGCGGATTGTGTTACACTTAAATGCTAAGTACCGCAAGTAAATTGCCCATGTTAATGTCTTTACTTTGTTCCGTCCCCTTCACGCCTAATAGATAAAACCGAACACATTTTCTGGGAATGAACAAGAATTCGGTTTTATTTTGATCTCTATGATCTCATGGAAAATGGCTTTTGTCAGAGTCTTGTTGTGCGTCGTAATTACATGACGTGTAAACAACGCTCATTCCATCAAAACTTATGATGTAATGTGTGAATAACTGTATTCACTCTATCATATCACACATCAAATTCTCTCTTTGGTGGACAATATTTTCCAGCCAGCCAAAACACGCCCGGAATAACAGCAGGTGCGTTGTGAATTACGGTACTATGAAGACCGTTTATTCGGACATTACGAAAGACGCATTTTGTTTTTAGTAGTTTCGCTGCTTTTAACACACTGCAATCCGAATTAAATTGTTTTGGTCATGCAAGGGTCATTTGCACTTGCAGTCAGTTACTTAGTTTTCTGCCTAGAGTTATCTATTGTTCGAGAACCTTTTGGCGTTGCTAATTCAGAACGAAACTACCGGTATCTGAACCTTTTCTACATTGCAGCACCGCGAATCTCATTTGTCCATTTGAAGAAGATGAAACACCCAATGTCTATTCACAATATGAATTGTATTTATGTTGAAATACAATGCACAAAATGAGTGCGTACAGAATCGATCAATGAAAGAAACAGCAAATCCAAACATTCTTTCATCTTTCTAACGGCCAATTCGGCTCAGTAGCTGAATGAGATACGGCGATGATTCGATGACTAGTAAACAATGACCCATTAAGAACGTGCAATCGAATAAAATCAATTTGATATTTACACTTCTGCTTTTCCATTCAATTCACAACCCTCGAGCGAATAGCATCCAACGTAAATTGAAATTTAATTGCCTACATCTAATCGAGCATTGAATCTGCCGTGCAAATAGTAGTCGTTGTATCAACCTACAGAAAGAAATGAACTCAATTCCAGCAGCGCTCTCAAAACCATGTGAAAACTATTACACTTGTATTTCCGCGCAAAAAGATCTAATTGTGGCAGATTAATATAATAGAAGTTACGTTGTTTCTTCTGCATCGCGCTGAACTTTCACAGTTTACATCTTCACACAAAATCGATGGACAAGTGATTTTCGAACCACTTTTACGAGGCAATTTCGATTTTCGTACGTTTGACACAAGGTGAAACAACACAGCAACGCTATTTTATGTGTTCCAAATAATAATATCGGAAATTGTTGTTGCAAATTTCTGTAATAATTTACTGTCAAAATATTTCTGGGTCAAAACAAAAGAAACGCGCATACTGATCGAAAGATTTGAAATTCGTTGAAATTGTCGAGAGGAAAAAAAACAGTCAGCCGAAACTTTGGAGAAATACCGTCGAACCTAGGATCGAAATAAGGTGAAAACATAGTTTAATATCGAGTAATTTGAGTTTTTTTTAGTTTGAGAAATAAGAAAACCAGTAATTGCACACTTGTGAACCAACAGCCGGAGACAATCGCAGAGCGAAAAACAAAACGACGCGCACCAAATTTTGGAATCTGTCGCATGTTGAATGGTAAATGAAGAAAGTTCAGAAATGCGGCTCGTCATCTCATTTTTGTTGTGTAGAAATGACGACATTTTTTTTCTGCTCGGTTTTTAGCGAGATTCATAAGATTTGGTAGATTATTAGTTGGCACACAGGAGCTAAAAGTGCGTGTAATAAGTGACTATGAGTGTCGAAAAAATTGTTTCACTTTTTCAATTGAAAATTACCATTAAACGCCCAACGCTCAGCGAATTTTGAATGCGGAAAATAACCTTACCAGCCTTTTGACTGAGTTTGTACACAATAATTTTGTTGATGCCAAACATAAATTATGGTAAAATTACGATCCCACAATGCAAATAGATGTTGTAGGTATTAAGCGGATTCTAGCAAGAAACCCGAATGAAATGAAGTGGTTAAATCGAATGAAATCAATTCAAATTCAAGTCACTTCTTAACTACACAATAGAACAGTTTCTAGAGCAGCATCATGTTTGAACCATTAGAATTTCAAACAACAATAAAAAAAACACCCAATGTTTGCTCTTAAGGCGTAATACGCAATGCGTGTGTTAGAATTTCTTTGAACATTGCGAAGGCTTAATTGAATTAATGACTCATTAATTATGTATGGATCTCTCGTAGCGCACAAGGGGAGTTCCGCGAAATTGTCCAAATCAATTGCCCACGAATTATGATGCTGTAGCGTCCGTTTTCTTCATTATATTCAAATGATAACTTTAATTATGCACTGACTTGATGTTATGAAATTCAAATGAATTTTTTGCCCAATGCGCGCCAACAAACTGTGGGATCAATAAAGCGAGTACTCACCGTTGAAATAAAAATCAAAATCACCAGCTGCATCGTTCTCAGTAAATCACCTCTGTTGTTTGCCATTAAATAATTACGGTTACGTTTCGATTCACTTTTGTTATGTTTAAAAGACAGTGGCATTCTTATTTATTTATTTATCTGCTCTTGTTTATCTTTTTTTCAGCAGGCGCTCTTTCTCTCTCTCGCTGTGTCTGCCTTTTGCTCTCCTTTTATTTGTCTTTTGCTCGCAATCGCTAGCAGTTTATGTTTGTAATTGCAATGTTTCCGTCGTTCGTTATCACTTTAATTATTTCTTTGCAACAAATCATAAAAGCACTATGAATCACTCATGCAGTCCCGTTTCAGGTGAATATGATTTCTTTTGCACATCGCAATAGTAAAAAAAACAGTCCTAAATTTCGGTAGAACAGAATGAGGTGAAAAAAAAAAACAAACAAGCAAAATGGTTAAATCGACAAAATCATCATTTGGAGTGATTAGTTATTAAAATAGATTTGATGGCAACATTGCAAAAGTTTTAACGAGTTCTTAATTAGTTGGTTAATTTAGCGCGCATCTTCACTTGGATGCCGATAAATGAGGAGAGGAATTCGCCAATACCATGCATTGATTTATGGGACAAGCGCTCGATTTTCTTTCAGTAACCTATTTTGTGACCGGCAATCCTGTTTATGAGCTATTATTAATATTCTTGTCGTTTATGCTTTTGCTGTCGAGAGTTTCTAATGTTAAACAGAGTGGCTCTAAAGACGAAAGAAAAACATATTCTTGTTATCTAATCGGACATTAATCAGCCGAATAAATTGATTGCAAACACAACGGAGGGGAGTAAATTGACGTGGAACTTGTTCCAGATCGCAAAGAAGATCACAGTTCTATCGGTAAGTATGTCCATGGGTTGCAATCAATGGCAACGGTAAATTCATAAACATCTATCGCCTGGTCGAACCAATTTTGAACGACACGGAACAAATCAATCCACGCAAAAATTGTGCGGATTCCATCCAGATCGAGAGAGAATGGTTTGGATTTGAAAAGAATTTCACTAAATGAAAATATAGTGCTGGAGGTGCTTTTCTCAAAATTGCTGTTTTTTGAGTTCAATTGCGAGTTTTTTTTTTGTGTGTAACGAGCCAAAAACAGTTTAGTTGTTTGTTCTGTGCGTTAGGCGAATTTATAATGCTTTTATTGTGGAAGAATTATGACAGAAATTGCGTTGCTTTCAAGAGTTGAATTTCACTTTAGACAAGTGCTCATCGGCTTGAAGAAATTGTTTCACGGAATACATCACAAAACGTTCTTAACGAATTCAGTTTGCGTGCAGTGAATGCATTCAAACGAATAATAATATTAGAATTGCATTAATATTTTTGTTGCTGTTGCTGTCTGACTGCAAAATTGTTCTTTGCTTGTCTGATTCTGAGCAGCACCCTCGGATGAATTATTTACGTCACTATGATTTTTGCTTGCGCTCGCGCTCGCACACACTCGACAGCGAAATATTTACGGTACATTTGCACAAATCGTTGAGTTTGCTTGAATATTTATGATTCTTCCGTTGATTTTTCGAGTGACGTTTTTGAGGAATGACCGTGCACTTGATCGATTTTTTCAATGGAATGAACGCGTGCGCGCAACAACTAGATCTATTTGTAAGAATTATTATAATTAGAACGCAATTATCGTACAAGTTGTGAGTCCAGTTTGATTTCGCACTGAGTTCATAGCTCGGATTTGTTCTCCTCTTCTCTTTTTATTGACTGGATCCCATGAATTTGTAAACGCTGCTTTTGTCCAATGAAAGAATCTTGCAATAAATAAAACTTCTTTGGAATTCGTCACAAATGTGTCAATTGCTTATGCACACTTAATTCATACTTTGTCGTGCAATTGCTTAAATAGATCGACGGAGAAGGAAAAAAACGTTGTTCACACTGTTTAATTTAGCTTCCAACTACCTTCGTTGAGCGTCAAAATTCAACTGGCACAATATTATAACTATCAGTGCCTCAAAATATACCATGTTCGCGATAGTTTGAGATCGGTTTTCTTCTATTTCTTCGTATTCTTTTCTTTTCTTTCTCTTCTATGCCGCTTTCCGTTGGCTTTCTTCCATATGCTTCCATATCTCCCGTGTTCGCGTTGTAGTTGCGCACTTTTTTACCAATCGTAATTTTTGGTTTTTGCTTCGGTAGGGCTTTCTTCCGCTTCTTTCCTATCACAAAAGCCGATTGCTATTGCTTTTGATGTTGCACTTGTTCCAGCCATCATATGATGATAATGTTCACATTGCGATTTTATTTTTTTGATTTTTTATTGAATTTTTAATGTCTAACTGTTCAACAATGTGTATCATGTACCTTGCAGTTCATGCATATTATCATCGCGGTGTAAGTGTGCTTTATGTGGTTCGGAGTGAAGGCAGAAGTCAAGCGCGTTATTACATATTTACAGCACATACAATTTACAGACAATCAATTGAAACTCAATACATATTTTACACGTGTTCTAGTGTGTGTGTGTGTGTGTGTGTGTGTGTGTGTGTGTGAGAACGTGTGTGGTGATCCAGAAAGCAAATGAAAACATTATATCAACAAGTGTGGAAATGCTCGTGAGGAATGAAAATTGAGTCACTGGTGTGTTGTTATGTGTATTGTTTTGGTTTTGATGGCAACAAGTCCATTTCTCACCGACGCGAGCGCAGATAATTCATCATATTCTATACTTTGGAAAAATCGCAATCGCGCGCTGGGAAAAAAATATAACTTTCTCTTGCACTTGATTTTTTTGTCGTCTATTATTAAAAACATTTTCTCAAACTATTGTCTTCGGAATTTACACCTTTTTCGGGGCTAAACACTGTTTCGTGCCTTACATTTTTATTCTGATTGACTGAAACAAATCCGGATTTCCTCTCTCTCTTTCTGAAATTATGCCCAATATCCGACTCAGTTATGTGAGAAACAACAATGCGCTATTCATAACATTGCACAAATAATAATTATTGCAAACGCTTGAATCAAAAGAAGAATGCACTGAGATGGTTGCATTTTAATTGTTTGTGCGGCATGCGAACGATTCGTAAATTATCACAAACATTTTCATATAAATCGTAAGTCGTTGTATAATATCTTTAAATGGTTACCCAATTCCGGACATTCAGAATGGCCAAAAACACGCTATTATTGCGTTAGATCCATTGTATTTGGTCACTCATTCCGGTCAAAACAACGGCGCTCACATAAATCACCGCCATTTCAACGGAATCGACGTGGTTTTTGGAGTTTTAATTCAACTGTGAAATATAAACCAAGCACCTATTGAATATCATTAGAGCATTGCAAAAAGAAATTCGTAATGTCTCGAGTTTCCCTTCACAGCATCAACAAAATCTCCGATGTTTGGCCCATTGAGAAAGAGTTACACGTCGAAAATAAGTTCATCAGCAACAATCATATTATGATCTTCAAACGATAATTTTGGTGTAAAAATCAATTATTTGCCCTACAAACGGTGGCCAGCAATGCGAAATGCTTGCTTTCTTGTAGACGAGCACTGTCAAAATAGAATAAATTATGAAAGTTAGGAAGTGGCTTAGGATGAAGGTCATCGATAAATTAAAGCGTTGAGCATTTTACGCGTATAATGTGCGCAAAAGAGTTTACGAATATTTCACACAAAAGCATTTCAAATCGATTGTCAATCAGTCAGAAAACAACGGAGACATTTCTTGGGATATTTCAAAGGAACCAAAATGAATGTTTCCCGAAATTGTTCGAGTTTACGGGTTTTTCATTTTGAAGACTTAATCTTTTTTGTTTACGAGATGACATTTTGAATAATCAAATTTAAATAAATCAATATCTTCGAGTCTTTGCGATGCATACTGAACAAAACCTGGAATGATTCTGTTCCGTTTATGCTTATTGACACCAATATAGCGAAACAATACGATGTAACCAATGAGAACAATTCACTTGTCTTGCTCGCATAGTTACCAGTGGTTACTACGATCATGGTTTGAAAGTCGCACTGAGTGCGCGTAAAGATGCATACAAACAACATTTTAAACATTTGTCATCGTTTTTATTCAGATAGCAATTAGATTATTGAAATGTACTATTTGTCAAAATTAAAAAAGTTTTATATTGAATTACAACAAATAAAAAACGTACGAGTTGAATTATTTTGACAATATTACTGAAAACAAAACATTTAGTAGACGAAAAGAGATTCATTCGGAAATCTAAAGAAAAATCTTTAGATTTCCGAGTATTATGTGAGAACAAATTTTATCTTTAGTTCTCTGAGTTCTTTAGATTTGTGAGACTTTAGATTTGCGGGGGAGTACTGTATATGCATAACACAAATGCACTACGACTCGGAAAACGAACAAAACATAGTTTACAAAACAAAAATTGTCAGCACCGCATCAAGTGTCTTGTGTTGAACAATATATCGTATCCGAAATAAACATTATCGATTGTGTAACAGTTGTGTTTTCCTTCAAGATAAATAAATATCTCGAAGAAAACATACAGTGTGTGGTAAAGTCTCAGGGTCAATAGTATTTAGGAAATGCTAGGAGGTCCTACTTAACTGAAGGTGAAGGATCTCCAATGAACAGCACTATAAATATCGAAAATGATATTCAAATTGATGAGTTGAGATCAGTGTTATTAAAAGGTAAAGATTTATTATGGAATAACCAACTTTTCAAATAAGCGAACCAATGATTCATATGTATTAAATATGGAGAGTCAAAAATTTGCCGAAATTCAATCAATTTATTCCGGTATTGGCTTTACTTCTTGGTCATTGAAAAATTTGACATAATAAATGATCGAACAAATAAATTTAGATTCATTTTTAAGTTGAAAGAATCAGGTTCATCAGTTCAAAATGTAATAGAATAAAAATTAATTGGAAGAGAACGCGAGAGTTCGATTAAAAAGTGACCGCGAATACAGATTAAGATTATAAATCGATAGAATTAAGGCTGTTTAAATACATATGTTGCTAGAAGCATTCAAAATGTAAATAAAATAAACAAAAGTTTTTAATTTTGAAAAATTTACTGGAATGACATTTTATTGAAAACTCAAAATCCAAACATCAGTGTTCTCGATTCTTTTTTTCCTATTTCAAAACTGTTTTATTTGCTGTAGGTCTACATATCCAAATCAATGTAACCATTGGTAAGAACTTGTATATTTTCTCCGTCTCGTTGAACATCACCTTGAAAAATGATCTTCGATTCATCGGCTTTCCAGGTACTTATCAGAATCTTTTCGCCTGGATAGACTGGCTTAGCAAAACGTACTTTTACGGCTTTAAACTTGTCTACATCTCCATTCGCATATTTGAAAAGTAAACTTTTCATAGTTCCAGCAAGCGTATACAATCCGTGTGCTATTGGAATTTCTGAAAATTTAAAATGCTTCCCATAATGTTGAGACGGATGGAAGGAAGAGTAACACGGAATATCCAAATCGGAATCTGACAATTCAGTTTTGACGCCGTCGTTTGGAACGAACGTCTGGAATTCCAGTATCGAATCCGGCGGCATACAATTGCTGTTTGATGCTGTTACCTTACGAGTCACATGAGAATTTGATTTATTCCCGATGAATCCATTCGTTCCAACTTCGATTATAATATGATCCATTTTTAAATACGTTTCAGCGTTATTTTCATCGTATATATTCAAGTTGATGCAATATAATGTTCCTTCTCCTTTGTCCATTACATCCGATATTTTCATTTGCAGATTGAGGATTCCTTCCGGAGGCAATTGTTTGAATTGTTGCATGTAGTGTTCCCCATGAAGTGCATGGTCAGATGACATTCTCCAAGTTGGCGACCGAAAGAAGCAAAGATCCCACAAAATTTTATTTGCAAAATAAAATAAAAACGATGGAAGAACTCGTAAATTTTTATGCGATTTGTTCAAATACAAATCGGCATTTTTGTCGTCAGTCTTTATTCCGGTAGATATTGCATGCTCCACGACATCAATTCGATCGTAGCTCATCTTGATTACGGGAAATTGATAATTCTTCAAATTTGTTTTGTTCACCTCCCGCAATGGAACGGGTGAAACTGGATTTTTAAAATCCACGGGAATAGGCGAGCAAAACACTTTGTTGTTTGTTGTTCCGCTTCCATCGGCAAGTATGGTAAATGTTCTATAATTTGGTGATATGAGTGGTTTTAATTGACGAATTTTCCACATTTTTTTTCAAACAGCTGGGTGAGTCAAAGTTGGATTTTTGTTGAGCTGTGCTCTTTACTGTATGTACTGTTCTGATCTATGAAAAATAGAGTGATTTGAAAGCTTATTTATAAGCATGTTCACAAGTCGTTACCGAGATTGTGACACCTTCACAAGTAAGATTAAGTATCGTAATTCATTCACGTATTTGGAATAAAAAAGCTTAATTACTTACAATTATTTATTGACATTTTTTTTAAACACTACACTTCGTAGAACCGATGTAATATCAAATGTACTTTTAATTTTCCTCTTATTGACTCAACACGAAAATCGTTAGAATAAAAATATTTATTTTTTTATTATTCCGCACACATCACTGTGTGTAGTAAACATACAGTGTGGTGCACTAGGTGGTGCACTTAAACCAGAAATAACACTACGCACGAAGCACAGTCGTTTCTGTATCGTATTGTGACGGGCGGCGAAAAATGGATCTATTACGATAACCCAAGGCGTAAAAAAACCATAAATTTGGATTAATGAATTCATTAAATTTTTTTTAAATAAAGCCATATTTTCAAACAAACAAAACACAAATATACTGATAAGGGTCCGGAAAATGGATAAGTGTACTTCATCTGAATGATCATGATGAACATTATTATCATACTTTGAAATAGATTTGAAAGAGTTTTTTCGCGTCAATCGTTCTATTTCGTTGCCAACGTTATATATGTTTATAATCGAGTCCGTGAAAATCAACAAACGGAATAATCTGAATTTTTGAGTTTTGAATATAATTCCCATCTTAACTTTGATGATTTCAAAGAGTGAATAATAGATTGTTGATACATTTTGCTTGAATTACAACACGGACTTTGACACAAATTTCGGTTCTAACATAAATTCACCAGCATTTTGGCTTAATTTTAATGGCTTCTGCGCCATCTGATAGTTCAAACTGGTGATTCAATTCTTGAATTTATGTTAAAACCAAAATTTAAGTCAATCTCTATGTGGTAATTCAAGCAAATTTTACCAAAAATCTATTTTTTTCCAACGCATAACTCGGAATCACCATTTTTTTTCTCTCTGTGTAATTCGTCATTTTCAACGACATAAAAAACTTGTGCGAATTACCAAATCTTATTTTTAAAGATTTTATAGATTTTTTGACACCCTTTAACATGCAATAGCTGTCCCAATGTAACTGTTGTAAAAATAATCGTAAATGTTTGCACTGGCAGTGCCAAACACAGCTCGCAGACGACTGGTTGAACAGGTCATAATTGAAGCGGTTCTTCATAAGGCAACAATAATGTATATTCTGCACGTGTTTACCGCTTTCGTCGCTTCACATTGGCGATTATTCAACGCATACCGTTTATCTTATCAACCTTTTGCAACGCTTTTAAATCGATTCACTAGAATTTATTTATGTGTTTGTGTTTATTTCAAACACACAAATTCTAAACGAGTGTGCACACTGTTATTGTTTTCCAGAACACTTCTGAATTATTTCACCGCTAAATTTTCGTAATCCACATGAATGCTCATGCTTGTGAGAATAAATCTTTTCTTGTTGTTGTTGATGTTGTCGTTGGGCATGTGGAAAGAATTCTCCGAATGTCCAAAAACCGCAGCCAATTTCGTAACCAAATGGGAATATAAGTAGAAAAGCGTTAGAATTACAAGTATTTAACAAGTGAACATGAGGCGATACCGAAACGCAATTTGAGGCGAAGTTTAACAATCCATTGCAGATTAATGATGCAACTCAACAAGCAATTAGCAGTAAATTTTGAGACTTGACCAATTCAGTGACTATCATGAGCCGCACGCACCAAGCAGCAGCAGCATATGGATTTCCAATCTGATTACCATCTGTTGCACGAAATAAATTGCCCAATTCTTTGCTGCAAACACACAAACATAGACACGGAAAGATCGTTCGCAAAGTGCATTTTGTCCAATTTTCAAGATTTGTTGTGTGTTCTTTTATTTTGCATATATTCTATATTCAATGCGATTTAACAATTTTGTTGCATTTACTCAATTACCAAATGCATACATTGGAAAATTACCATTTATTTTTTGTAGTTTCTTTTTTATCGGTATATTCGAATAGAATAAAAATAGACCAATCGAATGTTTGTTGTTCAAGCCGATGCCCGTTATTCGATTGCATGTTTATTCCGTTCTATTCATCGAAACAACTCGCACAATTACTTACACCAAATGAGAACAACTGTTTACAATTTCTATTCATCGCTGCACTGGTCTTTAGCCATTGTTTTCTGCTGCTTGAATATGCGTCAAATTCTTTTCCGTCAATCATTCAAATCGACACATTAGCTACAATGTCGATTCGATTACATTTTTCATCAGGTGCACATGGGAAAGCGACAGACAAAAAGAGCAGGTTTGATTGCAATCATTTTCTGTTGCACACTTGCTATCGGATGAATGATAGAACCAAAGAAATGGATTGGTTTCTAAGAAAATGTCATTCGATTTGGTTAGCGATAAAATGCAAGCGATAACATCATAAAAATGATTTGAAAAAGGAAATTATGCAAATGTCAAGGTGATTCAATGTTCAATACACTCTTTTTGCAATTTCATGAATGAACGTTTCGATCAATGGACACTCGAATATTTCGAGTTCATCCGGCAGATGACAAACATAACGTAATTCACATGATTCCATTATTTCTTTCATTCTACGCATGGGCCATTGCCGTTGCCATTTCCCGTTCAATATTCTGATCGATGTTTGAATATTGAATCTTACCGACGTAAACATTCTTTCCATCCACATTTGGCGTTACTTTCAAACGTTTGATTTTAATTCGAATATTCGTTCCGCCCGATCATCTTTCCATTTGCGCTTTATGCACAGCAATCTCAATCACGGTCTACTGCATCTTCACATTTGCTTTTATTCAATCAATAATGACTTTTTGTAACATTGACTGGGAATACAATTTGAACTTGCGATGGCGACCGATTGATATTGAGCCGTAGAAAACGCTTCTCGTAAAAGACGGCCTCAAACACTTTCTTTGTGTAAAAAAATAGAGGTAGATCAAATGGATTGAATTGTCAAAGGGCGTTGTAGCAGCACACGGATTTGTGATGAATTTTTTTTCCCAGAATGAAAAAAATGAAGCAGTAAAACGTTAATTCCGACAACAGTTACATCCAAAAAGAAAAATATCGTGTAAACAAACGCACCAATTCAGAGAATCGCTTGCAGGTTTATGGGAATGAAACAACGGATCCCGCAGTGTTTGTGACCTACAAATTAATCATCCTTACGGGCGATGCCATCAAAACCAACGATGATTACCACCGTGAGATTTTATACTCTTATGAAGGGCACAAAGACGTTTATAGAGATAAACAAATGAAGAAGAATAGCAAGAGCTATTTAGACATTAGAAATTTCATGATGATATGTCCAAATTTCTCAATATGACAAATTATTCATAATTCTATAGTGATCATTGATCAATGAAAATGCAAATACTGTTTGCAACATGCGAATAATGTATATTCATAATGAGTGTTTGACTGAATTTCGTCGATTGTACAAAATGGTTGAACTATTTAAAGTTAAGGCAAATCTGATTCGAGTGTCAATGCCGCCAATGAACTTTCTTGTGAAGATGTTTTATTTTTATATTTCAACGACCTCAATTATATGATAATTCATTTTCACTTCAAAGCAATGAAGTATTAGCTGGCTGCTGTTGCTGGTGATTGAATGAATCGGTAAGCATTAAAAAGACCTCCAATATAATGGTTTGGATAAAGCAATGTGAAAGTAGAAGTGCAACATAAAGATACTTTCGGACTTTCCGGGAAAATTATAAGAGATCCAATAGAATTTCAACATCATCTATTAAATTCGTTACCTTTTGTCAGTGTTTTGTATGACATGTAAAACCCGAAAGCGCTTCTGATCACCTAAAAATGGAAATAGTTGAAAATTGATCAGCTGAGGTCACATAGCAGATACAAATTTGAAGAATTTTGCCATCGATAAGTTAGAATCCATGAAATAAAATCGGTGTCTGCACTCCTTATATCATTTAAATGGAGAACTTTTGCAAATCATTTTATTAAGCGATAAGCGTACAAGAATTTTCAATTTGATTTCGAGCATTTTTGGCTATTAATTGCATGCATTCAATTCGAAAATCCATTCGGAGCATTGGCTAGCAACAATTGAATGCTTTATGTATAAAATGTTCGATGGAAGCAAACACTTGTCTGTGATTCATTTGTGACTCATTGAATATATCATTTACAAAAAAAATGAGTTGTATAAATTAATAAAAAATATAAAATTTTAGTGAAAAATAATTGCATTGCAAGATTAAATAAATCAATGATATGGATCATTTCGATTGCAGCTTGAAACATAAGGACAATATTGTAAGTCGAAATCAATTTCTTGTCAGTATCAAGTGGTCAGTTATTCTTTTAGCATCGAAAATTTTAAGCGTCAAAGAGAAACGAAATAAATTACTTTTATATTTGAAATTAATTGTAGTATTTTCTCATTTAGTATCTATAATAATTGCAATAATTTAACATGACCAATAATTTTGATAAATTTCGACTTTTGATGTGGAAGAATCTTTTAATTCAACGTCGGCACAAAATAAGAACATTTATGGAATGTTTTGTTTTTGTGATTGGATTCTTTCCCATCCTTTACTCCATATCTATTATCTACCCAGGATGGAATAATACCGGGACGGTACTTTCATTTTCTATAACAATGTGTTTCATTTTTCCCGTAATGAACACAGTGCACTGTATCGCTATTGAGAAAGAAAAGCAATTGAAAGAGGTGATGAAAATCATGGGACTGAGCAATTGGCTCCATTGGACGAGTTGGTTTGTGCGCACAATAATTATCAAGTCCACATTCATCACAACTATCGTCATTGCGTCAAGAGTAAGTTGCATTTAATATTCTGATAAAAATAATTCTGTATTATCTTAACCTTCATCGAACTTCGTCGACAGCTTTTAATCTTTCAAATTTCGAATATTTAACATGTTTAAAATATTTGAATACAAATCTGAGGGGGGGCAGTTCACAATGAATTTTTTTAGTATTAAAATCGGTAATAATTTGTATAAGTAGGCTAAATTTAGAGAAGTTATGATATGGTCAATCTGCAAGGCTTAAAAATTTGTTCTTGAATTGTGATTTCGAAATTAATCCCCTTTTCAGATAAAATCTCACATAATCCTAATTTGCGTTAAAATAAAAATGAAAGAAAAAGACAAAAAATCGGACTCAAACTATTTTATTCAAAACATACGAAATTATATTATATGAGGTATGAAATTCCATTAAATGACTCCATTGTGTAAGAGTAAGACTAGTGAAATTCTAGACAAATATTCTTTTTAACTTTAACAAAATTAAGATTGATTATTATTTTGATTCTCATTTGATTCTTTCAGGTGTTAATCACATATTCGGACTGGTTACTCGTTTGGCTGTTTTTATTCGTGTACTGCATCACAACGACAACCTATTGCTTCATGTTGAGTGTGTTCTTCTCAAAAGCAAACAAAGCGGCCATTGTGGCAATGGTGATATGGATCGCTTCATACGGCCCATACTATGTTGTACCGAAAGAAGGGCTTGCATGGAAGCTCATTGCATGCATTTCGCAAAATGCAGCATTAGCATATGCGTTTGATATAATTTTCTATCAAGTGCAAGGCTCCGAGGAAATTGAATTTTGGAATATGGCTGAACCCGACACTGAACTAACACTCGAGCGCATTATTTACGTTATGATGGCATCTTCATTTGTTTTTTTAATAATAGCACTTTATGTGGAGCAAATATCGACAGGCGACTATGGGATCCCTAAAGAATGGAATTTTTTCATGAAAAAGGAGTTTTGGTTTGGCATACAAAATACCGCAGAAGTTGAAATTAGTCTAAAAAATATCAATAATCACAGCGATCCATTGAATTTCGAGGCAGATCCTGGCAATCGCTGCGCTGGAGTCAATTTGAAACATCTAAGTAAAGTGTTTGCCAACAAAAAAGCGGCGGTCAAAGGTTTAACGTTTACTTTATTTAATGATGAAATTACCATTTTGCTTGGACACAACGGAGCGGGGAAATCGACTACGATGTCACTTCTAACTGGAATGCTTCCACCAACCGCAGGTACAGTAATTATAAATGGATATGATATTAAAAAAAAACTGGAAAAAGCAAGAGAATCGATTGGCGTGTGTCCTCAACACAACATTTTATTTGATGAACTGACTGTTCGTGAGCACATCGTATTCTTTGGTCGGCTTAAGGGTTTGAACAGCACCGAAATTCAATCAGAAGTCGATAAATATATTAAACAATTAGAATTGGAACCAAAACATAATACTTTATCGAAACATTTATCCGGTGGAATGAAACGGAAACTGTCAGTTGCTCTCGCTTTGTGTGGCCAATCAAAAGTGGTTTTCTGTGATGAGCCCACAAGCGGCATGGATCCAGCGGCTCGACGAGCACTTTGGGATCTTCTTCAAAATGAGAAAAAAGGACGAACGATACTATTGACTACGCATTTTATGGACGAAGCAGATGTTCTGGGCGATCGAATCGCAATAATGGCCAATGGTGAGCTCAAGTGCTATGGAACGCCATTTTTTCTGAAGAAACGATTTGGAACCGGCTTCCGTTTGATTTGTGTGAAAAATGCAAACTGTGACTCGAACGCCGTGACGGATGTACTTCGTGCATTTATTCCTGAGATCAACATCGAGGAAGATGTTGCAAGTGAACTAACGTACTTGTTGCCATCGGAGCATGTTGAGAGGTTCGGAGAAATGTTCAAATGTTTAGAAGATAGCCAAGAGTATTTGAAACTTAGCAGTTTTGGTGTTTCCTTGTCCAAAATGGAGGATGTTTTCTTCAAAATTAATAACGAAGCGAAAAGTAACAATAAATCATCCGATAGTTTTTTGAAAATGTGTGCAAATGCCGCTTTCGCGTCAGACATTGAATCTGCGAATGATATTGTGTTGCTGAATGGCATTTGTTTGTATTTAAATCAGTGGGTCGCGATGTTTAAGAAGAGATACTATTGTTGGCGACGAAGTTGGGCACCAACTGTCGTTCAAAATCTATTTCCAGTCTTTTTAATTTTGATGGGCCTATCAAAACATAGCCACATCTCGCTGATCAATATAATGACATTCTTTCCATCATTTTATATTATGTTCTATATAAGGGAAAGAGTTTCCAGAGCAAAACTGATACAGAACATCAGTGGAATAAGCCTATCGACATTTTGGATGACAACATTTGTGTTCGACTTTACCACGTATATTTTGACAGTTTTCATTTGCTGCGGTGCATTGATTGCATTCGGAAAGGAAAATTGGTCAACAATCGATGAGAAATTCTTTGTGCTCATTGAATACGGCGTTTCAATATTGCCGATGTCATTTGTGCTGTCATTCCTTTTCTCGACACCATCAAGTGGATTCGTTTGGATGACCATCATTTCGATTGCAGGAAGTAAAGTTTGGCAAATAGAATAGAAAACCGCCGTGCAGAAATTCAATTATTGTTTTTGTTGTAGGCATCCCATTTGTTTGTGTGAAAGAAGTCATTTCCGAAGAAACTCTCTTCGTACTTGAATGGACTTTCTCAGCTTTTCCATTGATTGTTCCAATAAATGGTTTAGGATATCTCAAAAAAAAACGTAATTCAAATGTGTACTTCATGCAAACATTTTATTTCAATGTGAATTTCAATATTCTTTATCAGATTCGGATATCTTTTCCTGGAAAAATCATGAGCGCAATTTAGCACATATGGTTGCAACTAGTGCCTCGTACTTTTTCATTCTTTACTTGATCGAACAGCGTGTGTTTCGCCGATTTAAAAACTACGTTTACAGTTTTTATCGAACTCTACCGCCAATGGAATATATCGACGATGATGTCGAAGACGAAAAGCGAAAAGTGAATAAAATGAATTGGTTTGATCATAAAGCCAATGCTTTGGTCATGAAAAACGTTTCAAAATTCTATGGCAAGTTCTTGGCTGTGAATCAAGTTTCCGTTTCGTTAAAAAGGTACTTTAACATAACAAATTATAAAGAAAAAAACATTTGCGAATAACTGCTCGTCAACAACATTTGCCCCGAGTGACTTGGCTTATTGGCTGAGATGATAGTGCGCTGATCAGCAGTTATTCGTCAATAATTCGGCTAAAATGTCAATTTCAAATTGGAAAATTTTCAATTACAGTGGTGAATGCTTTGGCCTCCTTGGTGTGAATGGAGCTGGCAAGAGCTCACTTTTTAAAATGCTCACGGGCGATCTGGAAATATCAAGCGGAAACGCATTTTTGCGTGGCTTCAATTTGAAATCGAAAATAGCTGAATTACAAAAATACATTGGATATTGTCCTCAATTCGATGCGTTTCTCGAAGATTTAACTGCAATGGAAATATTAGAAATATTTGCTTTATTGCGAGGCGTACGAAGCGGTGATGTGTCTGTTTTGATTGCACAATTGACCAATGATTTGAATATTTTTTCGATAGTTTGTAAAAAAGTTCGAGAATTTTCGCACGGTGACAGGAGAAAGTTGAGTGTTGCAGTCGCACTCATCGGCAACCCAGTTGTGATATATTTAGGTGATTTTTTTCAATATTTGTATATCAAAAATATTTAACGTTTCATGTTCAACCGGTTTCGATTAGATGAGCCAACCGCAGGAATGGATGCAACAGGTAAGCGAAATTTGTGGAATGTGATAACGAAGGCGCGAAATTCCGGAAAATCGATTGTACTCACATCCAATAGCATGGAAGAGTGTGAGGCACTTTGCACTCGTTTGGCAATCATGGTGAACGGAGAATTTCGATGTCTTGGATCAGCACAACATTTGAAAAATCGATTTTCCAAAGGCTTTTTGCTTACAATCAAAGTTTTGGATACAGCTGAAACTGAGTGAGTTCATCGGTTTCTAATCAGTTGGGCGATTAAATAATTGAATCATAAACATTTGGTAGGCCAAGTCAACAATGTCCAGAAAGAATGATCAAAGAGGCAATATATCAAAGTTTTCCCGCTTTGATTTTGAAGTAAGTTACATAGAAGCATGGTCTTATAGTGTTTGATATAATACATATTTTTGAAGGGAACAATATCAAGGATTTTTGAAATACTACATCCCACCAAATAGCCCAATCAAATGGTCAACAATATTTGATTTGATGCAAAAGATAAAGCGAACATATCCCATTGAAGATTATTCAATAAGTCAAACGACACTTGAACAGGTGTTTTTGTCCTTCACTCGATATCAGCGAGAGGAAAAGAAATGCAAAAATATCAAAATATCACCGATGAATTATTGAAATAATTTGCGTATAATAATAATAATCTACTGATATTTTTTTTTTATAAAAAACTCATTTATTTTACAGAAAAAATTATACGTATTTAAAAAACTTCAGAATGTTTTTGTTTACTTGAAAAGACATATTGTTCATTTCATTTATCTATTGTAAGTTACAAAGAGAGTGGTGTAGTAATCGTTCCATAATTCCAGAGCAAGTGAGCTGAACACTCAGTTCATCACAAGGCTCTTCTAAGTGAGCGATGTATTGTATGTGAACGCTATGCTACTCACAGTAATGAGTGTGTGCGTCCCTCGCTCAAAGTGCTCAAAATGTTTATATTCATATTGTTAAACTTCAATGTGATTAGTGTGAGTGAGCGACACACACTCACTACTGTGAGCAGAAAAACGCTCGCATTCAATGCGTCGTTCAATTGACCGAGTCTAAATACACCAGTGCTCGGTTCTTTAAAGTAGCACTGCATAATTCAATGCTTTTTTTCGAAAACGTTATGATATTTGGTGATATTACTGCAATGTTTTCTATAAAAATGTTAACAAATTTGGTCAGAAATAATATCGATGAAAAGTTGTTTCTTGCAAACACTTTTTCACATACAAAAAATCTTAACGTCTTAGGAATTCTTCGACAAATGTTGCATCTGGGAGATCAAAGTTTATGACTACGGAAAGTTAGCAAATGCCGAATTTAATGGGCAATTCCTCGAGAAATCGATAAAAATTTTGAATATTCATAGAAATTTTCTAAAATAAAAAAAAACACCTGAGTTAAAAGATTTTCTCAAATACCTCTATTTTAAAATAGTTAATAAAAAAATTATGCTCGTTCCGTGATGTGGAGAGGGCTAGAAGAATGTCGTTAAACCACGATAAAGAGAGCGGAAAAAGACTATGAATGTCAATGGCGTAAACGATTATCAACAACATCGCCAGTCACATAGAATTCTATTGTTTGGTTCAAAACCGAAAGAGTTGTTAGAGAGTTTATTGAAATTGACACTTGAGAGCAGTTAACAGATAGCAACATGAGACGTGTTTAAACTAAAGTTCATTAAATGCTGATTGAACCATTCACTTGCATCGTGCGCTGTCGTTGCAATTTGAGCACAATGCGCGATAAAGAATTGCGCATGTGCAAAATTCGTTGGAGTAACAATTTATTTTCTTTCCAGAATGAACGTTTCCAGTTCATTTGTTCCGATAACGCCATCATGGCAAACCTTTAAATGAACCTGGTTGTCTTAAAACTGCAATTGCTTTCTTCCTTCGCCTCAGCCACTGCATGCTTTTTCGTTATGTACAAACAATTCTATTGTTTACAAGCTGATTTAAATATGTAATTCAAATCAATGGACACAAAACTCAACTTATTGTTACTTTGTATCTCTCGTTTGACATGCAAAACAGGTGAACCAAATAGAAAAGAAATCAATTTGTGTTTATTCAATTCAAAGAAACATTCGCTCGACTCAACATTCATATTTGAATATTTTCTACGCTCTTCATTCATCCGAACATTTGAGAATAACGAAATTTTTTCTCGAAAAAAAGCAGTATTCGTTTGGGCAAATGGTAAAAAATGCTTCACTTTTGGGCTCGTTGGAGATGCAAAAGAGACAGCAAATAGAACGTAACATTCAAACATGAACCAAATATTGACACGTATTCAACAAAATTGTTCTACAGCTGATCAGTATTGATCTTGCCTGGGATGATTTCAATTGTTGATTTGGATGAAAAGATCACGCTTCATTCAATAAAAACAATGCAGTTGACATTTTCCACTTTTCTGACCTGCATCGCACATTCATTATACATAAAACGTTCGAATATTGTTGCTTCAAAGTCATTTATCGTGAAAATTGCTTATTTTCTAAGTTCACCGATAGTTGAAATTCATTGTGGAACATTTGAAAATTAAATGGAAGCATTAAGAGCATTGATAAAGATGCTTGGCTCGTGATCAGAATAATAATATTTATCTTAGAATGGTGACGCAATTATTACATGATACGAAGCTCTGACTGAAAACAGTTTAGAATTTTAAATGTCATTTTGATCCGAACCATTCAAATCAATGTTCAAAAAGAAAGCACTCGATTTGTTCTCTTTTTCTTATTATTGAAAACTATACATTTAAAGCGCGACGACACGAATTTCAGCAGGAAAATGCCACAGTTTTTCAAATACAAAGAATAGAATTACTTATGGCAAAACTTTAGAAAGATATTGTCTTGGAGTAAAATGCATTTTCATTACAAAACAGAAATGCAATCGTTCAAATTGCACCATTTATGTGTTATAATGAAATTACGACTTGCACAAAGAATGCAGTTACAAGTTCGAACCTGAAAAGCATACAGTAAACTAAACCTATATATTTGTTTGGTTGGTGCTGTATACAATGCACATGGGTACACAATCGTTGTGTCGTGCAATGATAATGCTGTAATGATAGAGTAACAGCACAAAAAAACAAGGTGAAAGAAAACTTGCGGCAAAAGTTGTGCGCGATTTTTTTAGAATGGACACGATTACACTGGTTGTATCACCGGTGCATAAATGAGACGATATTTGCACTTGCCCATGCAACACAGGGCAAAATAAAAAACTAGTTCACAAAGACATTAATTGGGTTGGTGCAGAACGAACGAACGAACGAACAAAAAAGCAGATATGTATTATTTGGCGAGAGAGAGAGAGAGAGAGAGAAAGAGAGAGGGAGATCTTGATAAGCGTAAGCAGTACGCTTTCATGGGATTACTGAAAGTCTTATGCAAATGTTTTTATCGAAGAAGTATTCAGGTGCAGTACAATTTTCGTCGACGATGTAAGACGTTTTCCGATTAAATCAGCATTTTGCAATGTCTCCATTAAATTGGATTAGAAATCAATTTAGTTTTTATCATGTTCGAATAGATATTCACTGTTCAAAGTCGCAAAATCAGCTAGCATTCGACACGAATGTCTATCGCAAACGATTTTTAACAACTGCATATTTTCTTTACTATCTAATGATTTTATTTTGATCGATATTTTTTTCTTTTGCCGAATAAAATGTTTGCAAATGTTTTTGTTCAGATTTCTTGCCTCAAGTTCGTTCAGGTAATAAAATCGACCCGATTTGAGATTTTCAAGTGCACAATAAAGAAAAAAATAAAAGCATCAACATGATTCGCATTCGAAAATGTTGATGAATAATTCCATGAAATCGACTTTTGTCAATTTATACGGATTGTAAATGTGACTCATATGGAATATATGAATTGTTAAACGCCGTTCAAGAACTATTCAAATTCTACCATTGCCACCTTTCTACTTTCGAATACTCGAATAAAAACTGAAAATGGTTCACCGATTTGAATCTAAAATTGACAACAACACGTATGAAATTATATGCAAACCGTAATGCTCAAGAAGGGAAAGGACAGTAACAACAACAAAAATTCTGTGTTTGTAGATCATCAGTGTCATTTATGAGAGAGCAACAAAGAATCATGGAAATACTTTTTCTTTTTTTATTTGTAAGATCTAACCAAACCCAATTATGTTTGGCGCGAGAGCAGCCAAACTACACTTAATGCATACTAAAAGCATTTTTAACCATGAAAGAAGCGAAATTAGTGTAAATCTTAACGCATTTTAATTGTATGGATGATTTTTTTTCGAAAATATTACAATTGCTCGAAAAATCTACCGAAATGAGCATAGCCACCAATGTGTTTCCTCTATTCTATGTGCTGTTCTCTCTTTCTCTCTTTCTCTCTCTCTCTCTCTCTCTGTATGTCTCTCTTTCAGCAATTTCTCTTCTTACGTAGACTCCAATACATCAATGACATTGTTGCTTTTCCGACATTTCTTTGGGATCTTTTAAGCCGCTTTCGTTTTTGTAATTTTATGTAATTGTTTGATTATTTGATTGTGAGAATTATGTCCAAGTAAATGTACCTAAGTTTTGTCTATTTCTCTGGTGGACTAGCTTGGTAAATGCCAAACTAGCACACATCGAACATGAAATTTAATTATTTTTTTAGTAGGACAATTTTTGTTGAGGCATGCAATTATATAGATATTTAAGATAGCCATTAACTAATCGCATTAAGCACAACGCCTAGTTTAATTGCCTGCAATTAATGAACATCATTTTAATGCCGTTAGAAGTTTCACGCAGTTTCATTCAATGACATTTGGAGCGCGATTCGGATAGACAAATCTAACAACAGCTTGTTTTTATTGATAAATTATGACTGATTGACAGACACAAAAATAACAGATGAGTTGACTATCGCGGTACCCTATTTTAAATTAAATATTACTTCCACAAATTCAGCGAAAAACATACTTATCTCGCAAACGATGATTGAAGTATAAGAAATATTTTGACCAAACAAAATTGTCTGAAGGAATTCGTTTTTGGATCGACGACAATAAATTGACTGCGTTTAATGCTCGGCAAGAGATATGAGAATATAATTGAGACTTAAGAATTAACATTCCAATTTTTTTTTATGAGAAAATTGCTTAAAACAAAAAAAGAAAAAAACATAATTTAAAGATTTTTTGTGCCAGTTTTCAAAGAAATGTGTGCTTTTCGACAGTTCTAATGATTTATTTGTGTTTATTCCCATTTCGAAACCAAAATTCACTGAAGCAATCAACGACATTTTTTTGTTTATTTTCGATATAATGTACTTTAATCTTTGATTGATCATTAACATTCTCTTAAATTTCGACGAGTGTAAGTTGTATATAATTGTGATTTTCTTATTGACTTGTAAAGTTTTTTTTTTGTTATTATTTGAAGACCTGTTACTAGCAAAAGATTGCAGATTTGAAGTCCGTCTATTCATCCATCCGGTCAAATGATCATTTATTCCCACAATTGACTTCAAGTGTAAACGATGCTCTCGATAATTTTGTCATCATCTTGATTTATGATGACAAAGTTAGTTTCAGCTGCGTTTGGTTTTCTGCAAGAAATAAAGAAATAATTAAGTATGAGTTAGGTTTGTAATATATTCCAATTGTGTGGCTAGCAAAGGCTGACTTCGGTTGCAAATGTTCAAGTTTGGGTATGTTAGCTGTGGGTAAGACTTCGCCAGAAGCTTCGAGAGCGGCCAATTCAGCGGGATGTGCTTTTTTCTTGTGAGTACGGCAATTAGAACCGTTTGCAAATGTTTTTTCGCAGAAGGGGCAAACATACGGCCGAAGACCGGTGTGCAAAATCAGATGATTCTGTAAATGAGATTCAGATTTGAAATAAACGCAATATTCAAATGAAAACACCAAAATCGAAATTAAACTTGATTGGATACATTAATGTTTACCTTTAATGCCTTGGATCGCTTATATTCATTGCCGCAGTACGAACATTTATATTTCTTCTGATCGGAATGAACAACCATATGCATCTTAAGTGTCCTCTTGGTATTCAATTGCAAGCCACAGTGAGGACAAATATACGCAGTATCTTTATGGATGTCTTCGTGTATCCGTAGCCTAGCCATATTTTTGAATTTCTTCGGACAATGTTGACAATGGAATGGATAGTCTTCACTGTGTGTTATTTGATGTTCCTTTAGAGCTCCTTTTGATACGGAACTCTTGCCACACTCTTCGCAAATGAAAGGACGATCTCCAGTATGAATTGCTCGAATGTGCGCTTGAACATTCACCAGCTTGCTGAAACGCTTATCACAAAATTGACAAGGATGCACCAATTTCAGTTCGTCCGGCAAATGGACTATATCGTGGCGTTGGAGTTTTGTTAGTGATGGAAAACGTTTCGGACATTTCGAACAAGCAAATGGATTTTCGGATTTTGGATGATTCTCTCGCATGTGACCGTCGAATGCGCGCTTATTTTCAAAGTCTATATTGCAGAGGGGGCAACTGAAGGGCAGAATTGAAGAGAGAATGAAGAATTTTTTTTTCTGTTAAATTCGGCACAGCCAGAAAACGGAACTTACTTAAATGATTTCATTTCAGGTACTTGAACTTTTCTTCGCCGTTTCCTTGTTGTGTCTCTCTCCTCATCCAACGTGAATTCATCGTAATCACCAACAATGTCGGCAAGTCCATCTTCAGTCAATTGTGGGCTGTCTAAATCGGTGGTGATCGCAAATGTTGGGTCATTTCCAAAGTCATCATGATCATATTCAAATGCGTCGATTTCCATTTCCTCTTCTTTGATATCATCTGGAATAATAGAAACAATTCGATTCAAATTTTCAGCTCACTCGATTCTACAGTTAATTTAAACAATATTAATTCCAATGCGATTACCCTCATCGATTTCACTTCGAATCGATTTTTTGGTGCACTTCCTCTGTTTTGTCTCCCTTTTTCTCCGTTTTGGAGCTTTTTGTGATTCATTCTTAATAATCTCTTTTTGAATTTCAACAGCGGGTTCAAATACTATTAGATCGTCCGTATCTGTACTTTTGTCCGTTGCACTTGGTTTAGTTTCACATGTATTCTATTCAATATACAAAAAACCTCTTATCAAAAAACTCTTTTCATTTAGATCAAGGAAGCTCTACCTCATCGCTGTCCAATCCGGATTCGTATCGAAGAGTTTGCAAATAATCGGAATCTATTTGCAAGTCAGTCGATGAAATTAAATTACTGAATAGGGAATTTATTTTTAGGCAGCGCTCCGTAAAATGCTCTAAATTTTCAATGAATTTAAAACACTCTGAACAAACATTTGACGTACATTCCGTTTCAGACAACTGTTGAATAGATAGAACGCAAATCAATTGTAATCGTTGACATTCTTAGATAGTGGATTCACTCACCAAAATCGCAAAATGCTTTTGAATTGTTAATATTAAATTTCGGATTGCATCAATTTCGAAGACATTAATATTATACACATCCACTTTTCCACACAGTCGACACCATTTTTGCCAGTCCAACGGCATTTTGATGTCTAGACTCATCGCTAATGCGCTAAAATTTTTTGCGATTAATACTAATTTTCAATGAAGATCAATCTTTTTCTCGACTAATCTAACTAAAATAATAAAACAAATTCATTGGAACATTGTCCAAAGCATAAAAACACATAAACACTTAAATACTAACATTCGATATGAAGTTGGCTCGTCAAGGGTCAAGCAACTGTCAGCCGGAGTGTGGTGAATTTTGAAACCTTACAACGGCAATGTCTCGGTGAGCGATTCAAAAGTTGCGCTTTTTTGAAAAATGCCCATTGAATTTATTAACGAAAGTTGAAAAAATATGTTGAATTCGTAATTTAACTATGGTAAAATAAAACATCAAATATATTTGTTTGTTTCGTTTTTATGGCATTCATTTGATTTCGACTTGATTTACAAATATTTTACTTTAAAATCATCAATTTGCGACATAACAAATTCAGTTAATAGATTCACTTTGTCCACAGTTTCTCTGTGTGATAAATCTCGAATGCTGCGTCGATTAGTCACGTGATTTGGTAGATCGACCTAAAGTTGGAATTATAATTTCAATTGTTTGTTATAATATTTGAATCGAATGTTTGATATCTACCTTATGACGTCCAATACTTTGCAAAATGAGCCACGTCACGTAGAAAGTGAACCAAACGGTGAAATACAATGGAATGTACCAAAGCGAACGAGACAAATAAAAATAGGAATATTTCTTTACACGTGGCTGTTCTTCGGGCTCTTCTGGCTCTGGCGGGGGCGATGGTGGTGTGGTTGTTGGTGGCGGTGGAGGAGGAGGTGGTAGATGATGGAAATGATCATGATGATGATCATCTATGAAATCAAGATGGTGATGATGTGGGTCTTCGATAATCACTTCTACAACATTACAAGAAGAATATTGTTGATACTATTTTACCGATTTCATTTCTTGAACGCAATTGAGGAGGCAATTCAATATACTCAATCAATCACTTCACTCATTAAACTGCGTTATTGTAAAGGATGTTTCTAGATTGTTATTTTCACATTTGACGTTTCTTTGGAATTTACATAAACTCATGTGTTTGATAGCATTTTAATTCCATTTGAAATGCCATTATTATATACATTTCGAAGGATATTATCATTTTTTGCTAATTGATATGTTCTTTTAGGCTATACTGAAATGGGTTATTGTAGTTATTTCTCTCTCCAAATCTCAGTTTCTTTAATGTTTTTGTACTTGTTTTTGCTGTTTTTCACTTGATCAAATTTGCAGTACGGTAAATCAATTGCATTGATAGGTGTTCTAATGACATATTATTTAATGCTGATTACCTGGAAACGCATCGAATCCATGCAGGTGTTTCAAAGAGTCGTCGTATGAGAATGGTGCATGGTCATAAATATGTTCATCGTGGAAATGGTCGTGTGCATGGTCATGGTCGTGGCTGTGATCGTGTGAATCTTGATCCAGAAACGACAGAGATGGGAAATCGGGTTTTTTATTTGCTATAACATTTTGCGGTGGTTTATCAATCAGTTTCATATCGTCCGATGGTCGATCTGGATTATCGCTGCCCATATCCATATTATCTTTATCATCTTCTTTAACCGCCCCATCACCATTCATGTAACCCATGGAACCAGAATTATCCGCTTGCGTGTTCAAAGTTGATACGGGTTTTGGTTTGACCGGGCCGGGGTAAATAGGATAACTGGTTTCTCCCGAAGGCGGTGGCAAGTAGCTAGAATGCGATATTGGCTTATCAGCCGCAGGTGGTGGATAAAATGCATCCTTGTTCGGTGGAAATGCATACAAATGAGTACTTGGTGGCGGCTTATAACCGCTGCTTGGTGAATCAACTTGATTGGGATTATCATCTTCTCGATCCGCTATAAATTTGGATTAAAAATTGGATATTCTTTTTTCATGTAATTGTGTCGCAGAAAATATTGTGGTGTTTTTGATTGTTTATTTCCATTGATTCAAGAAATCATGAAAAGCATTACTTACATTCTTTAATATTGGCTGAGGATTTGACTCGATTGCGATTATTTTTCTCAATAAAATGATCGACTGATTCGTGTGGCACAAATCTATCTTGTGCAATCTCTGCAATTTTATTCAAAGTTATTTCTATCTTTAGAAACGGCGCATCGAAAACAAAAAGTTATCATTTTTAGAGATTCTTACGTTGAGCTTGCGACGACGCATAAATAATGCGTGGCTCATGATTGGAACGATGATTTGAAGGATTCTCAAACGAAGAATATCCGACATTTTTCAATGGGAATGGAAACAGGCGTCTGTCGTCAATGAAGCGTCCTGTTGATTTACCCGTGTCGCTGTCATTGAATCTGTTTGAAAAATAAAACACAAGTTTCTCAATAAAAACAACGAAAATATGACAAAAGCAACAATGAAAATTGGCAAAGTTAAAGAAATGGGATAAATTATTTACGTTTTCGGGAACCATAAATCACTATCAATCACACCCTCGCGTGCTCGATGTATTTGCGGCGGCTTATCAGTGTTTTTGGGTGACTCTTCATTAGTCCCATTTTTTGCTACACGACTGTACGAACGAAATTCTATAGTGTTACAGTAAAAACTTTTTAATTGAATCAAAATAATGGCTGCGAAAATATGCCACTTCATCATCATTTTTGCACGCTGCCACTCATGCAACTTCTCGAAGAATTGACAAAAAGTTTGAAACTTTGTCTGCTGTTATATTTTTTTTTTTTTTATTTTTCGTTCGATCATTCAATGCTATTATTCACTTTATATTCGGAGAAACTACGGCAAAAAAAAAACGGTTTCTTGCATCGGATGAGAAAAATTTAGTGACTCGGAAAAAGATTCACCTTTTTCAACTAATAAAACACTTTCAATCGTTTCGAAACTTAAATGAATTATGACGAGCACATTGTTCGCGTTTTGGCTTTTTTGTACTGTGTATCTTGTGCAGCAGCTCCCGAAGAAAGCTCAATGTAGCTGGGCGATGCTTTCACAACTAACTGATTCTTATGATTATTCAATTGATAATTTCGAATCGAAATGTATTGTTCGAAAAGATCCCACCTGAATAATTTGTGGAGATCGTGCATTTTGCGACACATAATTTCTCGGCCGTTTAATAGATCAAACACGTATATTCATATGCCATATCGTGTGGCGATGGACCCGTTGAAAAGCTTCTAAATAAACACAACTACATGCAAAAATATCGGTCAGCATGCGGTGTCTAATCGAAGGCAACAATTGATTAGCAAGTCTTCTTTCTGTTTGAAGCGAACGAACGGACAAGCGAGCGAGTGCGCGCACTCTGCATAATCACGAATCGATACTTGAACGAAAAAGAATCTGTTCTTTTGACGGGTTCTGAATACGTCAATGTTTGGCGTTTCGAAAGTCAAACAAGAGCAGAAAATACGGGTCTATGGAAAAGTGTTTCATCCAATTAACATTGGCCATGGACAAACGACAGCTCTCAAGCTTCAGCATCATCGTCGTTGTCGAATGCAAGCATCACTTTTGAAATTTTTTGAATCATTTATCGCATATTCTAGATGCACATTCGAAGCGAATCACATTGATCCACAGCCATATCGACTACAGTGTGTGATTTATCATTCGTTTGATTGAAGTTAATTGAAAGTGTGCAGTGGTTTGGTTGTAATTTCGCATTTTTTTTTCTATCGTTGCTGCTCGATGAGCCTCGCTCATTCACGGCCCTTCTTCGCCCTCGGCTTCATCCATCTATTTGAGATTTAGAATCCATTCGAATCAATCCATTAGCAAAATCGCACGCCATTCTTCCACATAATTTATTCACTTTGGAAAATGAGCTGTACACGACGAACGGTGTGGCCGTCGATGAGCCGAGATGGATCCCGGGCATGAGTTCAATTATCAACATTTCCATTTTCAGACACATCAAATCGCACGCCAATCAGCATTCAGCACCAGCCAATCGACGAATAATTTAGCGAAAAATTCATTAGCAATTAGAATTGGAGCAAGCGAACGCTCGAAATTCATTCATTGAAATTCTGATTTTTCCACTATACGATTTCTTCCGTGTGTGTTTACATTGGGAATTAATAACTATATGTTTTACAAGCATCTAACAGTTTTTCCGTGTTTTTTTGTATCCGAGGCCGATGTGATAAGGTACAAAATAAACCGAACAATCGAATAGAAATGGATTAATCTGTTACACATGAACCACATTATTTTGCCAACGGGAAATTGGCGGACGAGAGTCCAATTTCCAACGTTTTTTATTTACTAACGTGACATAAAGTGTTTGCATTTCCAACGCAATTTTCATAGACAGTTATCTTGGGACGGCATATTCTGTATGTTTGATAAGTTTATGTTAAAAAATTCTATGCTAATTATTAATTATGTGCGTATGCGAAAAAATTGTGTGTGTGCGCGCGAGTTCTGATCAGATGAAATGTGCGTTTTTGTGTACTTTTGACAAAAAAACAAAGTTTTGGGGACCATTTTAATGGTATCATTAGTACCAAATGCTGCGTGTGCCTATATAATTACACATACAAAAAAAAAATGAAACAATATTTACGCATACAATACATGATGGCATCTAATTAAAGAAGTTTCTAACTCCTATAATTAACTCCGAAAATGGAGTCCCGTTTTGTTCAAATGATGTCAATAAAAGAACATTTCGATTCGACGACTGAAAAAGGTAACACGATGACTTTAATTAGACTAATTTATTAATTTGACTGACCTAGAATGGAAATCAAGGCACGTCTATATTTTCGTTGTTTTCTTGAAATTGATTCTAGGCGACAATGATTCTTGGCGAGTGAAAGTCGTGCTCGATTCGTATTTTTGCTCATCAAACAGATATGGATCAATAACATCTAGAATCAACAGCGTTTCTCGTGTGTTTTCTGTGTAAGATTTTACGTGATCTCATTTAATATGTAGCATTGTGCAAAGAAAATGTATCTTCAACCCCTCAGTATGATGTATTCAATAGAGAAAAAAATAGTTCGCCAGTCCGACACTCATCATTCATACTCATAGGAATGCGACAATCCTGGTTTGACACATTTTGTGGAATGCGGAATTCAAACCATCGACTTCTCATCAATCTATTTTGTGCACTGTTCGATCTTTTATTTTGATTAGGTCAAACACCGGTAATGGCCCAAATGTCCGTACGGAAATGAAATAATGATTGAAATGAATACCAATACGCTTGTTAATCTTAATTCCAACGAAAAAGTTTCCCTTACACAGATGATAGTCAATCAATTATAACCTGAAATCATTCACAATCTTTTCTGTTTCTTCCTCAAAACATAAAACTTTTCTGAAAAGTCTTTTTATATATGCCGTTGTTTGTGTTGCATGAAGATTCAGCAGTTGTTTCTGAGAGATGTCATGAGCTCTGTATAAAGAGTATAAAAGCGATTTCGATAATCTCCGTTGATCGATTCGTCTTTTGTAGGCCAATGCGACCCCAGGGAATAATAAACCGAATGAAACTTGGTTTTGACCTGATATTTTATGTTTGTGGTCGTGATGATAGCCGAAAATTAAAAACAAAAAGCAGGCTCAATCCAAACGTCCATTGAGCCCAAGAGAAAAGCAAATGAAATGAATTCATCGAAAACTCCCAGCCGAAAATTTCACAAAAAATCCAGAATTTATTCGTTTATTTCATGGATTTATGCAATTGCTGCATGAAAGCGGCTCCGAAGTGTGTGTTTGGTTATGAATGATATGCAGTTCCATGGAAGCCAATTTCATAACGATCTCCAGATTCGCCCAAATATACCGTATCTTTTAGATCAAATTCTTGTCATAGTTGAGTTGCAACAATCGTTGTGGGAACAACAATGTGTGTTGTGAAAAACAAATATTAATTTAACACACCGTTATACCGGTTCAGCCGTCATTTAATCAGGTTAGTAAAGAATTTTGATATTCTGGCAAAGGTACTAATTGGTCGTTCATGTTCCCCTGAAATATTTCGAAGCTTCATTATTGACCAACGCACATTGAACATTTCATCGCAAATACATTTGAATACGGTTGATAGAGGTTCTGTGAATTTGCTCAACTTCACCGACAAATTTACCGTTTGAATGAGTAAAACTGCGCATTAGACGTCGGCCTATATCATCGGCCGGAATAAACATATATGCAATTTCAAATGACCTATTTATTTAGATTTAATTTGGTTCATTTGGCAATTGTAAGCACATAAATTTTGACGTCGATAACTTTGATTCATACAAGCTTGACATTGCAACTTGAGCACCAAATATTTGAAATGAAAATCAAATCAAAGCGTGAAGAATGGCATGTGATCGGATGGGACGACGGGGACAGCAAAGGAAACCGAAAACCAAACAAATGGCTACTATGATGAACTGTTTGTTATTTTGATCAATGAAGGCTATCAGCACAATAAACAAATTAACTTGGGGCACATGGCGCACTTTATCCAGAAAAATTGAGTCCCACGCACTCGATCAATAGTCGTAATAACTAGCAAACATGCTGTGTGTATGTGTGATCAGATTGGGCTCCGGACAAAAGCGGGTTTTCAAAATAAACGACGTTTTGATAAATTGGAAGCAGCATGTCGTGCACTTTTGTATGTCATGAACTGAAATCGAGTATGAGTTCCGTTTCAAAGCAAACAATCAACCGCTAAACGATTCTGTCGCTAAGGATCCAATGGTCATTTGTTGCAAACCGACGGCACACATACACATCGATTCGTTAGCGAGCGCGTGTGTGTGATTTGGTGCGATACTGCAAAGTGGTAGAGAATTATTAAATGATGTTTTTGTTGTATGTCTTCGTTCGCTTTTTAGCAAGTTCAACTGTTACCGCATCACCGTTTTTGTGGTCTCGTCTCTTGCCAGCCATCAAATTAGAACTTATTTGTAATTTTGACGTCCGAGTGAATCAACCGAAATATTTTTCACGGAACATAAAATCCACCAGATCAACCAGATAAATTGTGTTTAAAGTCTTTTAGTTCGTTGTTGTTTCGTATAAAAACTTTGCAGTTTTTTTTTTCGTATAGCGAAAATTGTGCGTATTTTGTCATCTTTTCGAATTGTATTTTTTATTTTCTCGAGTTTTGGTTTCCGAAGGCATCAAATCGCGTGTACTGTGTGAGTGCCATTCTTGAGCGCAAATCTTTTTGTTTCGCTACACATTTCGCCAACTATTTGATTTAATTCCATTTGCCAAAATGATAAGAGCTTCATTCAAACTCTCTTCACTCGACCGAGTTTGTGCAGTGACATAGAACGTTTGTTACATAACAAGAACAAGTTTGAATTTATTGGATGCTTTGAACGCGGCTTGGATAAATTCATTCAATGAAAATGAATTGGTGCTGCTGCTGCTGCTGCAGTGGCTGCAGTACAGAGGAAAAACGGGCGGGCGCAAAAACTTTATATTCACTGCACAAAAGTTGCTCACAAACCTCTTTTTTCCTCTGACGCTTTGAAAAAAAAGTACATCTTTCGTGTGCTCTGTTTTTTTTTTCGATGTCACCAATCTCGCAATCGCAATAAAAAATATAAAAATAATGGGAAAAAAATCCGTTCTATGTCTAAAGTCTTTGTATTTTGCTAGCTGCTTTTACTGACGCAGCACGAAGTCATGCAATTTGTGTGTTAGTGTATTTTCTTCACCATCCTACCCAAACAAAGATCACATTTTTTTGTGCACGCCAAACAAACTGATATCATTTGTAAAAGTCAGAAAAATTATTTCCAATTTCAAAGAAAGTATAAAGTTGAAGAAAAAATATTTGCAAAAACTGCGAACAAGAGAGTAATATCAGCGTTCTTTAGTCATAAAATCAATAGTATTGCAATTGTTCTAAGAGAAAATCCAATCGCATGCTATTGAATAATTGTGAACCGCCACTAGTGATAGATAGCATCAATCACATATACTTTGCGCAAATGAGATCCTCAGCCCTGCGAGAATAGTAAAATTACCAATATTCCCTTCGCACCGAACGTTATACGCGCGCACTAAATTAAAGTTTTCTGTTTTGTGTGTTCATTAGGTTCGGGGGGCAAACACAACCAGCGAGCGAAGTGTTATCTGTGGCACAAGTTGATGTGTTGACATATCGGAAAAACATTTAAATATAATAACGATTTAACGATAAGCGCACGGCAGCATCAACACGAAACTCTACCAACCGTTCCCAGAAACGTGTGAAAAACTCCATCGAAGTGCAACCGAACGAAAAGATTGTATAGCAACAGTGAATTGGAAATGATGCCATTAAATAATAAGGTTGGCGCTCCGGCGATATTTTATTTATGTGCAACAAGTACAACGATTGCACTATTGATGACACTTGGAGCTGTAACTACCGGCGTATCTGCATCGGTAGTGGTTGCAGGAGGCGGCGGCGGCGGTGGCGATAAAATTTTACCAAAGCAGACAACTAATGCATCACCAAATATGCATAATTCAAGTGAGATGCAAGCAAATGCAACTAACGAAGGGAAAAGCAATAACCCTAACCATTTCCAAAAGAACAATCGCAACGATATAATGGCATTATCACCTTCATTGTCGACACCATCGAGGGATTGGAACAACAAAACCAACAGCCGGAGCAGCACTATCACCAACAGCTACATCTATACGAACAAAGAACATGAACACCATTCGGATCAGCATTCATTTGAAATGGAAAATTCGAGAAAATATTTACATTTAGATGAGCATAATTTTGTGGCGACAACGCCAAAGATTTCGACCACAAAATTACCGAACAGGTATGTATCAGCCACCACCACTCTTCCCCACACGCCACCTCCATTCACCCCATTCGTCCGTTTCATCCAATTGACGCACAAACAGCGCAGCTATATATCTTGTTTAGGAGTCAATGCATTCAGTCACACACTTTGGTGTGCGAGTGAGTGGAAAACATAAAATTATAATTCGAACCAACGAAATGTTCGGTAGTATGAGAAAGAAAGATATGAGCACGGTGATGTTGGTACTGGTGCCGGTCACACAATATACAACTGGATCAAAATAACCGAGCAAACGACCGAAATATATACAAGAATAATAAAAAATAATAACGAGGGAATTGACTTGCATAATAGACTTCTGTGACTGCATGGACAATGCGAAACGATGTGGCCATCGACCGAATTCAACTGACTTCGAGATGAAGAAGACACGGAATGCGAAAAATGTTGATTATGTGAAATGGTGCACTTTGTGTGCAGAAGAGACGAGAGAAAGCGAAAAAAAGTAATCGTATTATCCAAATTATTTAATTTAAATGCGCTTTGTATCATTTTACTTTCTTTAATTTATTTTCGCGTGGCGCTTTCCATTCTTATTTTCATTCTCGTTCTTTTTTGTCCTCCTCTTAATGCTTTAGTACTTTATACCAGTTTTCAATTCTTATCGCATTGTGCGTTACATTATCTTGGTTTCCCAAATAACAGTGCCAGTCAATTCCGTTCGTTTGCCGTGGCATAAGTACGATTACTTACATACAACTCGTAAACTCATCACAAATTTCACTTGAAGCGAAAAACAATCGTTTCACTGAAGAGACTGGAAAATTTTTATTTTTATTTTTTTGGTTTTACACAATATTTTAAGACATTAATGTATTCACTTTTTTCTTTTGCTGGCTGCTTTGCCGCTTTGGTGAAATACGTTCGCAGAAAAAAAAAATCCCTGAATAATCCTGTTTGGATGACAATGCCATAAACTCAAGTAATCAGCAGCATTGTGTGTGTGTGCGTGCGAGAGAGCAGGAGATTCCTCAAGTAAAAATGACTTTTTTTTCAGAATATTTTTTGCGCTCTCTTTACAAGAGATTATTCTTTATTTAATTTTTATGTGGTGTCTGAACATTCACAATTCAAAATGAAAATATTTCTGAAATGTCTTCGGTCGTTCTCCTTGCTTTTTTGTTGGTCCCCATCCACTTCTTCTGTCTGTTTCATTTTATATATTAGTTGTCTTATTGGCAATGCAAAACGATACACCAAGGATGAATGTCAACGTTTGATGCGTTTTTTGATTCTGTTCGCATCATTCCATGTTTTGTGTCATCCGAATAGAAATCATTCCAGTGTTTTGTTTGCACACTGTTAACAATATTAGGAATGTATGCCGTGGTTTTACCGGTTGATGTCGTTAAATTGTGATTGAAAAACTATTCCGTTTATCATGGCTTTGCTTTTTTGAATAGTTGGTGTTTGGTTGTGTCCGTTGCGATTTCTTTTGTCGCACCGAAATGATGACAGTGTACACCGTGTTGAGATTGCAATAAGCAGCCGAGGTGCGGCGTTCGAGCATATTCAAGGTTAGGCAAAGGTTATCAAAAAAAAAGTTTGATGGAAGATGGCAACAATAAAGAAATCATTTCAATGTCATTTCATGTCATTTCAATCAATGTATTACAATCATATGGCCAATTTGAAAGCATCTCATGTCACATCTTACTCGGCATTTATTATGTCACAATAAAAGAATCCATTTGAAAATATTTCATTTTTCTCATTCTTTTAAGCATGAGCGACACCATGATATTTGTTTTTCACGAACACGTGCAATGCTTAAAAAATGAAAAGAAGAATTGCCATTTCATTGAATATCATTTGCAAAAGTGCTGTAAAATCGTAAATTCTCATCAAAAGCTTCATCGAAATTTCGTCATTTTCAAATGAAGATGATGGGAAAAGCGAGCAAATTCACTTTTCTAATAGAATTTCTTTCCTTCCATTTAAATGAAATTAACTCTTGAAAGAGAAAGAACTCAATTGAAATTGCTGCACAAGAAACTATGAAGAGGCAGTGTGGTGTTTGAACCGCATTTGCTGGTCTCAAAAGAAATGCCAGAGCAAAAGTGGTTCTTTGAATGAAAAATAAAACACCGTTTTTATTAGCCAGAGAATGAGCGAACGAACGAACGAAAGTAAGGGCACTTAAAAGAGCAATACTCTATAAATAACAATGGCAATTTAGTTTATGCTAAATAGTTTTGCTCGCTCACTTGAAGTGCTGCTCAAGTATATTTCATGTTTCACCAGGTTCTTTTTTTTCCAATTTTTATTTGAAATCAACAAGCATGAACTCTGTTTGATGCGAACTTTGTTTATGGATAATCGAACAAATATTTGTGTTTTTTCTTGGCTCGCGTATGTTCGTGTTGTGCATATTTTCTCAATCACATTCTCTAGTGTGTTTTCTCGCTTTTCAATTCCGTTCGGCCAACGATATGTTGGGGAAAAACGAAAGCGAAAATAACTGAAAAGACCATTATCGCCGGCCGTTTTTTTTCCTCCCTTTTGGGCACACAAATGATTTGAATTTGACTTATGGTCTACGCAAAGTTGGTAAACGATGCAAAGGAATAAGTTTTTTTTTGCGTTCCGCCATCATTTTTCCCTTCGACAGTTCACAATCGTGTGAATGCGAAATAAATGCCGGGAGACGGTAACATCTAGGGTAACATTTAACTAGTAGTTTAGTACCCAATATATGCGGAACGTGTTGATTTTCATTTGCACGTTTGCACCAAATTCAATGCGTTCATATGCTCACTTTTTCTTCTTCGAGGAAATGAAGACGAGCGCATTTTGTGCATATTGTTCGGATTGCTTTTTCTTCATCGTATTCCAACCTAAAATTCGACAGGAAAAACGCCAACTATTCGCATTTAGCATTCTATTTGCGCTGTATAACAAACTGCAGAAACTCGATCTGTGGATTTGCAAGTGCTAAGCCGTCGGACAGTATTTGTGAGTTCGATTGCTGCTTCGAAGTGCACATTGTGTGCACAGAGCGCAGAGAAATTTAAATTCACATCGAGTACATTTATCGAATGCAAATCCGAAAGTAAATCATCGATTGGTTTTTTGGTGTGAGCGTATTCTCCAAAAAATGTTGGAATTCTTTAATCGACATATATAATAGTTTTCGAACTAAATTTTCCATTTCACTGCAATGAGATGAAGAATATGAAGCAAGCGAGAAAACTTCTTTGTGCGGACATTGAGTAATGGTTGCTAGGTTGTCAGAATAATAAAATCGAGAAACGGTTATGAAAAGTCAGTTCGTATTCAATAAACTTTTTTCTATCTCTCTCTCTTGTCTGTAGCACATTATTGTGCCTTTATCCGAAATATCGTATATTCAGGGACAATTCCATCAATGTATTTTTAGATGTTTGCATCATCATCATCATCATCATCATCATCATTTTTGAATCAAATAATATTTACTTTTCCTCGAGATTTCACTGTTTGGACTAGCACTTCAGCTTAATATAATGCTGACAGCTTGACTTACACAAAAGAGATGCAGCAAGAATAGGAGACTCGAAGGACTGATGCTCGCGTGGCTGTGATGTGGTGGTGAGATGTGTGGTCTCGATGCATCTAGACAAAAAATCATACGCAGCGATTGTAAAAAGCATTTATCACATCGACAAATGTTGAATTCCAAAAATGTTCGGTGTATTTCTTTTGAAACTCTCGAAATGCTCATTGCTCATTGCTCATTGCTATCTCGTCCTTTCATGAGTGTGCGAGCCGTGTCGTTCTGGTTGTTGCTTGTGCAAACATTAATGAACACGCTAAATATTTCTGGTACGATATTCATTTCCGATGTCATTGCTGTGTAGAACAGCGTGTGTTTTCAATTTGTATGTTGCTTTAAAATTCTTCATCATTTTTCCTGCCACGAATGAACTCATTGCGAGAGTTTTTGCTCGTGCTCTTTGTGTGGGTCGCGTCGTACATATATATATATATTTTGTGAATAATTTTGTCAAGTGAAACACATGTGATGTCACATAATGAACAAGTCACATGCAAAGTGAGACGAGAGTGAATGTAGAATGTTCAGATTCAATGCGCCCGGGTGTATTTATAATACCTTTTGATTTGGCCCAGCAACACACAAACACTCGCTCTCTTTATTTGGTTGAGGGTGCCGAAGTGTGCATGCTGTTTATGCCACAAACATGCCATTTCCACTTCGAGCGCATTTTCCATTTCAATGTTATTGTCGAAAAGTTCAATTTGCTCTCGGATGATTTTTTGCATTCTGTTTTCTAGCACTTGATAGTTGATTCATGAGAAAACATCTATTAAGCGAATGTTATACGTGCATTTTGATTCCGTTGATGTTGATTTTTCATGTTGTGTGTGTGTTCGCCGAGAGCTTAGATTTTCTCATCTTCATTGCAGTTGTTTGTTTGCGGTGCCTTCATCATCGTCACCATTTGCCTCAAAAAAGCGGTTGACGAGCTGCTCAACAAGCACTTGCAACAAAATCGAACCAATTTGTTGAAATATGAATCTCAATTTTATCAAAAATCATCTCGACTGCAGCAATGCCTTACGATTTGGCTACATAAATGTATATAAATTGAAAAGTTTAAGGATTTTACAGCACGGATTAACACTTTGGTGGCATCGTCACAACAACACACGCACACCAATAGGAATTCACGATATGACTTCATTCGCATCGAAAGAACGAGAACGACAGAGAGGACGAGCAAAAAGAATGCCATATCGAAAAGCATATGTCAAGTTTGCAAGTGTTTATTTTCCTAGATGATTTCTATTTAACGGATCAGAGTATTTCCTCTTCTCTATCTCTCGCTCACTCGCTCACACGCTCGTGTTGTCTCGATGTGTGCTATATTCACTTGTAAATCCAAATATAGACGCTTATTCATTCCAGTGACTTTCAAAAGGAAGACTGAAATGCGAGGAGAAAACGTTATCGTGAAAATGACAAACGAGTGGAAAACACATTAACGGTTGCAGGCAAATAAAGCTGCTATAGAAAGCTACTCCATTGATAATCCCAAGTTACGCCACTACCAATCCAACACGATGCTAAACGACATGTAGACCGCCCGCACCTCTTAAATTTCCATCCTTAGCATTCGCTCTCTCTCTCTCTCTCTCT
Organism: Obolodiplosis robiniae; assembly: GCA_028476595.1. Taxonomy (NCBI): domain Eukaryota; kingdom Metazoa; phylum Arthropoda; class Insecta; order Diptera; family Cecidomyiidae; genus Obolodiplosis; species Obolodiplosis robiniae. The sequence goes on from CM052014.1 coordinate 3,255,335, forward strand.
CTCTCTCTCTCTTTCGCTCTCTGATCTGAATCTGTGTTTACGTTTTTGCCATTTTCATCTCTCATGCAATACGAAAATTTAAAATGAAATTTCACATATAATTGCGGTTCGAAATGTGAACATTCTTTTGAAATTGCTGCCATCGTCGTCGTCGAAATCGTCGTTGGATCGTGCTCTTTTATCGTTGCGGCATGTGTGACGTTTGTCAACCTCAACATGTCTTTGAGTCGACTTAGCACAAGCACATCATGCTGATAATGCCAATTTTCCCCGGAAGTAATATATTTAACACGATGTTGATTTAGATGGGGTGTAATCGTTTAATGCGTAAAACGACATCTCTTTCTGATCACGCTCTGTTTTGTCAACGGAAAATTATTTACATGTGTTTGCACACATGACGACGACGACGAGCATGATATTATATTTGATATATAAATAATAATTATTTCGAATAATATTTGACTGTATTTAACCATTAAATCTAGACGAGAGCACAGAAAAAGTGCACCGCCATCCGACGCTTTCCCATAAATTTACATATTTGAATAGGTTTTGTGTGTGTAAAATGTTCGCTTAATTGGTTTGACACCAATTACGGGTCGCACACACATTTATTCCATTCTATGCGAAACCTAAATTATGTGCCGATTTTTCCTTTGGGTTTCCTTTTGCTACATTCCAATGCATACGTGAGCTGCGCTGCAATTTAGATGTTTAGGCAATATCGAACGCTCGATGTGAATTACTCAATACCGAGCATTGGCTAACATTTCAAGTTAATTATTCAAATGTTTCGAATTGATTGGTAATACGTGCATGTGAAACGGAATCATTGCAATTTCAACGACAAATTCCATATAACGGATTGTTGGTCACGAAACGACGATGAAACGCACCGACTCGATAGATCTAATTTTTCCTTACCTTCAGTTGATTCGATAACACGAAAAATAAAATTTAGTCGGCGCAACAACCATTTTCGAAAATCCTTTGACATTTTGTTTATTTCAAACGTGATTACTATCTCTTGTTTCTGGGAATGAGACAAATGTTGTCTCGACCACAGTCTCATTGTGAATTCATGCGCCCATATATTGATATAATGAATCGTTGAAATGTCAATATGCTGCCCGTTATTCGACGATTTATAAATAAACCTATCGCTTGTAGATCTCACGGAAAAGTGGTTCTGACAATGGCAAAACAAACAAACATACACTAAATAAATCTCGCTCGCGCCGCTCTACGGATGCTCATGTCGCTTTTGGATCATTTCGCCAAACTGCCAGACTAAATTGAATTTGTATGGCATCACGTTTGAGTAGATTTTCAAACCAAATCAAACTCGAACACATAAAATATGCCGGTGCATACACATTTTGCATGCAAAATAATGTGGTGTGTGTCTTCAGTAGATATTTTATATCGGCGAAGTGCACCGATGCACGGTAGCTAGACACACAGAAAGACTGAGGAACAGAAACAAATGCCGGTTTTGCGAAGCGTCAAAAACAAATAAAGGTAAAAGGTACAGTGCTTATTCTGTGCGTTAAATATTTGTGCTGTTCGCCGTTGTTGGGGATCCTTTTGTTGGGTAGCGATATACAGTTGGTTTGCAGAATACTTTTGTGAAAAACTCGCTATTTCTAGCTCTGGGATCGAGATTCGGCACTGTTTCGGTCGCTGGTATCTGTCAGCATGAGTGTGTGCGTCCCGGTTCGGTGTGCGCATCAGACATTCATTAAATTATGTTTGTTCTGGTGCAGCGACCTGAACAAACTCAGCGACAGTTAATCAGCTAGTTTATCATTGGTTGTAGTCTTTGACTCATTTCAAAGCTCATTGTTATCATCACATTGTTTCGCTACTTTTGACTGACACATTTTCGAATCGTTTCCACATTATAAAGCGGGAAAACAAGCGGGAAAACAAGCGCGAGCGAGTGAGGGAGCTGAAAAAAATCCAAAGGAGCTAAACCAAAGGCAGCAATTGCATGGATCCCGGGAATGAAAAATCCGCACGCACACATGCCGGGAACGAAAGATGAATCAGAAGCGAACGTGTACAAATAAAAAGCACGGAGAAACAAACAAATCATTGCAAATTGGATAAAGAAACGTGCAATGCGTTGAAAAACACATACACTGCTTTTCGCTGTTCGACTCTAAAGAACAATTTTCCTCAAAAAATCGCGACGAAAATTTCAATCATTTGAAAATGCGCGCGAGAGAGGGTAAGGGAGAGAGAGAGAGAGAGAGAGAGAAGGGGGAGTTAGAGAGAATCAGAAAACGTTTCGCCGATGATACAAATGCGTCACGATTTGTGCAATGAATTTATTATTACAATAAACTTGGGCATGAACTCTAAATGGACAAATCATAATAAATTGCTAACGAATGAAATCCTTCAAAGTTGCTTGCAACCGTCACACAAAACGACAAAAAATACGGCAATTCCCAAATTGCGTTCTCAGACTATGACATTTTTTTCTTTGTGTTTCTTTCCATTTCGTGTTGGTCATTTGAAAATTATTTCGTGCGGACTAAATCGATGGCCGATCAAATGAAAGAAAGAAAAATTGTATAAGAATGGGCTACATAAGCCTATAAATGCCAATTCGAAATTAAACACAAACCGAAGAATATAACTAGTAAATTGCTGTAGAATTTGTCGTCATTCTTATGCTGTTGTGTGCGCTTTTTTTCGTCTCTATCTTTCTTTCTTTTGAAATTGGTTTTGTCCGAAAAAAACATCTTAAGCTCAACGATTTCACAAGTTCTGGTCGAGATGGTCGTTGCCACGATTTATTTTCATATTCTTCTGCTCGTCGTTCGCACACCGTTGTCGTCCAAAAGCACATCATTATTTGTTTGTGTTATGTTGTCGAGATGATTGCTGTGTATTGTTATTTCAATTGAATGAATGGTCGGCAATGAAAGAGCGAAAAAAAGCATTTCGACTAGTAAACTGAACAATAAGAAATGTTCATCACTGATAATCTCTTTCAATTGAATACTCCCAGTTCAGTTGGTGGAGAGTGCTTTGAGCCAGACCCGCGCAAGTGGATCGCTTGATTTTTCTTCTATTGCTAGTGCGCGAGCGCACCGTGTTTTTCTCTCCCATTGTTCAATGGTCATCTAATTTATATAAGTCGGACTATATCATGCATTGATTCAACTTATTCGGTCGTCATTGTGCCTCCCTTGCAGTCGCATCTCGTTATTTTCCCCCAGTAACTGCTCCGAAGACGGAGCACCCGACAAAAAATGAAAGTAATAAATGTTTGTATATTTTTCTCTTGTTCCTTGCCGAAAAAAAAAATAAAATAAAAACACACGACGCAATACAAAAAATGTCAACATGATTGTGTGTATAGATACGAGCAAGGTTTGGAGGACTACGAAGAAGCGGTGGCTCGTGTAGACAAAATTAAAGAGCAACAAAGGCAACAAGCGTTCAGTATGAGTGGACTTGAAACGGTGCTTTCGCTTATCGAGACGGCTAGCAATGTTTGGAATAAAGTGTCGACCGGATTCGAACAAAAGCAATCAACAATCACTGATAAATCGGATGATAGGCCAACAAGCGATTTCGATAGCGTTGCCGACGACAACAAAAGCGGTAAGTCGACCGAATCGATTCACCAACTATATTCTTTGAACAAAGCGATTGACAAAAATCAAATGCGATTTGTCATTATTCTCCGCGTCCTTTTCAGCTCAGATTTATTGCCAACCAATAAAAATTCAGTATGCGTGTTGCTTTTTTTTGAGTGTTATTAATTTTTCTTTTCGACTATTATTTTCTGCAAATGTTTTCATTTGCTTTATACGTTTGGTGCCTAGATTCGACCGATGTCGCCGAGGGCCGGTATATCAAAGGTGATCCATTAAAAGGCTATTATGATTTTATTATTACGGAAGGATCCTATAAATTTTGGGCTGGATTTCAGGTAATTTCATTCAAAACATTATTCCAATCAACAATACACGCGCGTACACGCTCCCACACTCGTGCACTCAATGGCGAAAATAAAAATCAACAAATTTTCTCGAATTGTTCATAAAAAAAATATCATTCATTTCGTTCTGACTCATTTTAGCTTTTTACGGCCGGTTTGATGATTTATTCGACGTTTGCTGCGATTTATTACTCGAAAGTGAATCCAGTTGTTGGCGATTATGATTATACATCGTATTTGGGTGGGGCACGTTCAATGTCAGATGGTCCTGCTGATGATCCCGAACCATCGACCGTCGCGTCACCATGGTCCGAGCTATCCAACAGCTACATCTTCCAAACGGCTGCCCATGGATTTCAATTCGTTCTCGATGCTATCGAAAAAATACCGAAAACATAAAGTGCCAACAATATAATAATAATGACTCAATTATTATCATTGGCGATAAAAAACAATCGATGATAGCAAATATTAATTGCATTGTTATAATAATGGCTGAGAAAAAAATAATACTGGAACATATCCACATAAACACTGGATAAAAACAACAACAATAAATAAGAAAAATTACTACAATTGGCTTTTTACTTGATTGCTGCTTATTTATTGTGTGTGCCATTAAAAATACGTGCATCTGCGGCAGCAGCGCTTACGAACCAAAATAAATGGAATTCTTATTTTTAGACAATTGTTTCGTATGATTTTAGCAACAAAGAAACATGCATCAACAAATCCAATAATTGAGATAGATAAAAGAGAGAAAGATAAAGCCAAAAAAGCGTTCTATACTTAATGATGAAGCTCCAAATTAAAAACCAGTTTGATTGCGTGTCAGAAAACTATAACAAACGAACGTGCACATGCATTCTACTACACTCCATCATTAATCATTGTCATGATTTGTGCTGCATTGTGCGAAAATCTACACATTTCCAAACTGACAACAACAATTGAACCATTTTTTCATCGTTTCGTCTCGGTTCGGTCGTCATTCGTACATGAAGAACATTTTGTAGTTTCTTATGTAGAAAAATGGTTTCGTTCTATTTTCATTTGATCTGAAGAAAAAAATTGCTTTGAATTGCAAAATATATTTGCAATGAAATTCTAGTCTGATGGTCGTTCACTTAAATGAAAATCATGTGAATTGGGAAAAATCATTTTGATGTTTATTCTGTTTGTTCCAAAATTATTGCTCGGATGACTTAATCTAAGGTTTCTAAATGTGATTCTGAATTGCATGTTCAACGAAAGGCGGTGAAAGGATATCAACCGCTAACTGACTAGTCGCATGATAAACACTGTCGAAAATATATTAGACTGTAACATCATTAGTCTTGTCGTTGATTTCAGCGTCGCTTTTGGCAAAATCACGCGCTATATTCACAATATTAATGCCATAAACCAACGTATGTGCACGTTTGATTTTTCGTAATCTAACTAGTTTATTCAAATAGCTTAAGTTGTTATGCGCTCCAGCAGCACCGATATTAAACGGAAGATGCTGAAAAATAAATAGCATCTTGTTCAATTTTTCAGTATATTTTGTGCTTCGAAACTTTCTAATATTTCAATCAATTTTTGAGAACATTTTCCAACGTTTGATTTTAAGCTTGTTAACGAAATATCTTTTGAATATTTCACAAATGTTCATTTTGAGGAAACAAAAGTGATTAGAATTTCATCTCTGGATGATGTGCTCAGGAATGTGCATTTTTGATAAGAATTCAACACTACACAACACATCGAAGTGAATTGAATAATTCATTACTTAAGCACATGCCATTGTGGCTAATTTCGACGCGGCGAACAAATGAAGATGAACAACAATAATAATTGAATGAGCCGTTATGTATTCATCCATATTATCTCTTTAGGCAGGGCAATAGCTAAATTAATGGGTACTCGAGATGCGATAAAAACCAACAAGAATTTCATAAAGAAATTTTTCTACGCGCGCTCAATTTATCTTGACATATTGCAACCTTCTATTTGCAATGAGATGAGAGCAAAATGTGTGCGTTCTCAGAGAAACGAAAATAAAATTAGCATGTAACCCATTCAAGGCAACATTCATTATTCATTTGTTCCCCTTTGGCTGCTCTTGTTGCGCCAACTTTACACGAATAACAAAATGGGCGGATGATGTCACAAGTTTTACGGTATATGAGAGGGAGCGAGTACGGCATACAACATTTCGTTTCGTCACCGAAATAAAAACGCTGCTGAATTCTAAGCAAACATGATCAAAATACCCAATTTATGCGTGGCTTTGTCGCAATTTGTATACAAATTATTGCATTACCCCACAATCATTTGTAACGTTGTCTGATTCGAAACAGATTTGCCGACTTCGGCGGCGCAGAGCACCGTTACAATTTACGTGAAAGGTAATTGTTGTGTGTCAAAGAGAATACTTGCATTAAACAATCTTATCGCAAACAAATAAAATTGGACCATGCATTTTTTTCAACGGCAACTTGTTTCAATGTTGATATTATTTCAACTTTAGCTCTTTTGAACCCACTCATCTCCGGGCCTTGCGGATTGAGCAGATTGAGAATCAATTTGATTACTATTTGGTGCTGTGTGTTTTGCGTTGACCTGGAAACTTTGTGATGGTTTGCAAAACTTTTAAATTCCATTCCATGAGACTTTGTTGTCAAACACACCAAACAATTCCATTCGGTTTTCGGTGTTCGTTTGTATTTTGTAATTATACTTGAAAACCTCAATGCATTGAAAGAGTTTTTGATATGATCACATTGCGCTGGGAATTAATGTGTCGGTGTTCAATGACTTGCCCTGCTGATGAAGACTATGAGATCCATCTTTGAAGCAACCAGCACATGGCTCTTTGATTCTCTGATCAAATGAAAACCACAAAAATTTCTTTTTGCTGCATTCCAAATTGGAAAGAGCATGATTTGGTTGAGATTGAGTATTTAGATATTAAACTGAGTGTCACCACAAGTATGTTTCCCCTTTTCTTCTCTATCTCTCGCTTGTGTCATTGCGGAAATATTGCCAGCACTTGCCGCATAGAGAAGTGTATTTGTCGACAACGAAACTTTGGCGAAACCGAAACCAAAATCCAATTCGATGTCGAATAAAAATCCCTGTTTTCCAAAGTTTCATCACTTCGATTAACTATTTTTCGAATCCACCAAGGACTCACTCACATTTGGCCCCAATGAACGGAATTTTTGGGGAAAAAAACCAGCTATTACCTTCAAACAATTGGAAAAGTCAATTAATATTAAAATAAAATAACCCGCAGCACATGTCAGCAAAATAACACTTATTTACCGATTCTTTTTCTGCGCTTTGCTAGTTTTCGTGAGCCATTGTACGTCATTTCCACCGAAAATTCCCATATTCAAATAGGTGGAAAAACGAAGGCGAAAAGCAATTATAAGTTTCATGGCATTTCCACAACAGTGGATTTGCATTATTTCGTTGGCTATTAGAAAACTAACTACTGCTCACACAGTTGAATATTTGTTTTTGCATATATTCCTTCGCTTTTTTTCGCTTCATTATGTTTTTGTTCAAAAGTTTTTCTTATTTAAGCCATTTTTTCATTCGGCTAAATGTGCCAAAGGATGAAAAGCACAGAGAGAGAGAGCGAGAACGAATGAGTGAAAAAGACATTTCTATATTTGTTCCGTGTGTTTTTGTCTGCAATTTAATTTTCGTTTAACAGTTTTGAGAAGTGAACTGATTGTGCATGCTAATTTCCTCCCGTTAACAGTTTGTCGTGTTCGTATTCCTTGCCATTGTTCACATTCATTCAGCTAAAAATGTTGGTTCCGTATCGGAATTTCCTGTTTTTCTTCTGGTCTTTTTGCCACACTCTGTTTTCTCTTGCTAGTAGCAAGTTGATGTCAATGTCTCATTTGATGGTTGACTAAAAATAATATCACTTTGAATATTTAAGAAGTGAATGAGTCCAACGACAACATCATTTTCGCACGACACTTTCAGGAATTCAGCTGACTGCATCTAACTAGCAGTAATTATTCGCAATCTTTATTGAATACACACCGCGAGAGAGTGAAAGAAAAGGAGATAAACGGACTGGTTGTAGTGAATGGGAAGAACACACACGATGGAGTTGATGATGAGCACTCACCCAATTGAGATAACAATGTTTCAATCTGTTTGTTAATGACAAAATAATGACGAGAAAATGAAGAAAATTGAAATTCTTTGGTTAAAATTTTGTGCGCTGCAAAATCGAATTAGAAGTATATTGTAATAAAAAAAATTGTTTATGCTTTAATTTGGCATTTATGCAACAGTTTCTCTGTCATCGCGAGCATGTTGCTGATGGAAAGCTGAAATTCAAAACATCTTTAGAGATCGAGTAAAAGAGCGCGTTCGTGAAACTTCGCATTTGCTTGGCTCTTAATATGAATATTGCAAAAATTGCAAATGCAGAAGAGCAAGGAAATGGCATAATGTTCGTTGGTTCGCTTTGTCCCAACAAAATGGTGCTTCTGTTAGCTTAGCTTTGCAGCGCTTAAGCCTCACACCAATCGACAAGAAAATCAAATGAGAAATAACAACAACGAACGATTGCTGCTTTTAGTTTCATCGCAGTGCAACGGCAAAGTGTGTAATGTATTTTCAAGGAAAAAGTCAGAAGGACCAAGAAAAGATACAAGAACACAGACATATTAAAGAATAGAACTGAACGAATGCAACTGAACATTATGAACCGCATTGTCATATACACAACGGAAAGCATATCAACAAGCTAAGTTGTAAAATTGTTGTAATAAATGCTCGTTCTCCAAAAAAATGCAGCACAAGTAAAAGCTGTAACTACCATTATGCCGTAAAATGGTGCTCTCGATGTTGCTTCACTCCTGCGCCCAACTAAAACTCTTAACACCGATTGAAGAAAGTTCTCGAGCTCGGTCGTTCGCTTTGGCCGTTGTCGCGCGAATCGGCAAAGATCTATGGCAAAAGAGTAAGAGAACGGATAGCGTGTACCATTGACATGCAAAATAAGCTGGAGCTTCACACAAAATCATGGAATCATGGTTCAAAGCAACGGAAATATCATGCACAAAACCAAACCGTTTTGTGTGTGAGAACGATACAAACGTACAGATAAAACCAACCGAAAATTGAAAACTGAACAAATGAACGAAAGGGAACACGTTCGACCCAGCAAAAATGCACGAGAATCTCGCCAAAATTGTGAAAAAGCGTGATATTTGTTGGAACGCGGACAAACAAAGCCAAATGGAATGAGTGAAAGAAAGCCAGAGAAAACACAATTGCTAGATGAAAAGAACAAAAAAAAAAAAAAAAAAGGACAGCAGTGAACAGAACCAGAGAGTGTAGTTTTGGAGCTGTATTAAGGATGTAAGGCGCTTTAGTATTCCGTTTTGGTAGCGAACACGTGATCGTTTGTTCTTTGTTTCAATTTCGTGTGCATAGTTTTGTGTTCGGTGCGAGAACGTTTTCCATTGCGATGACGGTTGATACTTGCGCTTGCTACTCTCGCTCTCTTGGCATTTACTCGAAATGAAGTACGAACACGAGTACTTCAGTTTATATTTGTGGCATGCCAAATCACAACACAAAGAACATTTAAGAGTATTACACCGACAATGGTAATGAACAGAAAGAAGCAGAACAACAACAGCATCTCTAAATGCAACCCCAGAAAAAAAAAATATCCGAGTTGAAAAAGAACAGAAAAAAGACGCACATCTGAAAATAACAACAACAGAAAAATCCCAAAGTGAATAGCATTCATAGAGCATTATATTCGAGTGGAACATCGGCGTGCAGAAAATGACGAAGGAATGGTGCTTTGTGTGGAGCAAGTTCGAGTTTTTTTCTCTAAATATACTTAACGCATTAACAGTGAATGTTTTCGGCAAAAGTATGACTTTGAAAAAGGAAAAGACGTCCATCAGGAATGACGGTAAAGACTACGAAAAAGGAGAACAGCAGCAACGGCGGCGAAAGCAGAAAAAAAATCAAAAACACAGCCGTTTATTACGCTAATAGATACCAAATGAAAATAGCGGATTTACTAGGAAACAATGGCATAACGACAGTGTAAACACACACCGACACACATAAGCGCAATGCTCCAAAATGAACGACAACAACGACTATATAATATTAATTGCCTAACAATAGGCAATACTAGCGCTCTTATGCTGCCAGCCAGCCAAGCCACTTTGAATGAACAAAACACCAGCCAAAGCATCATCATATTATCTGAAATTACATTCAGCGTATTTAATATTTAATATTTCAGTATTCGAGGCCGTTATTGCGCTGTTTTAATGATTCTCTCGCTATACTGTGTTATCATCTTCGTTGTCATCCCTCCCGATGATGCGTTTAGGGGGAGCCAATTTTCAGAATAGTTGTAGAAATCTTGAGTTTTTTCGCAAGTCGGTCCATCCTCGTAGATGGAAGCCTATCGCATATTTGATGCTCATGCTTGTTCATCGTTAGCTTGTTGTTTTTGTTGGGCTTCTTTCTGAATGCTGCTGATCGCAGAAATTGTATCATTGAACAATTTAACGTTAAGAACACATTATACAAGCGTTTTCTTCTTGTTTATGTTTCGCAACGATTCTTTGTTTTTGTCTTCGTTCATTGTGTAAGACTGCATACGCGCTCTCGATTTCTTCACTTTGCATTAGAATACATTAGCTTGGTGACGGTGGCGTACTTCTCTCCAATTTGTTGTCACTTTTTCTCTGTAGAATGCTTCACTTTTAACTGTTGGCAAAACATATCCTGCAAATGTTAATACAGACGTGCTTCGGCTACTGAAGTCAAACTATGAGAAATGCTGAGGAAGAAAAAAAATGGCATGTATAACGAATACGGTGAATTTTTTGCCCGAAACAAAAGGAAACAGCTGTCAATGTCGTTGTCACGCTGCTTTTGCATCATATCACATCCCCACTATTTTCCTCATTTCGAGAATAGTTCTCTGTTACTTTTCGCTTCGTAAATTCCTTATTACGCTTGTTTTTCAATCAGGTTTAATTTGCTTCTCCAATTGTTTTATTTTTCTCTTTGACTCGCTGCTGCCACTTTGCCCGTCGCTTGGATGGATCAAATTCGGAACAAAACAAAGAAGGAGCTTTAAATAAATTTTGGAAATAAAACAATGAAACAGCTAGAGAGCTGAATGCGTTGTGAAATAAGCGAGCATGTTTACATCGTCTTCTCGGAAAACATGCGATACCGATATATTTATTTTAAGTTTGCTCTTCTCATTTGATTTTCGGCGAAAGAAGATTTCTGGAATTTTGTGCACACACACGCGCGCGCCCACACGAAAGACACTCGCAACAGCAAACGGATTATGAATAAAGTTTTCGTTCCAAGTCTAAGCAATTATTTCATGCGCTTGCATTTTTCAATATCTTAAAATGTAGAGAGGCAGATGCCGAGATCGCACCTCGAGCACTTCAAGTCGAATGTTAAACAAGCATCACCATCTGAAACTCAACAACAACAACAACAACAACAACAACAACACACAAATCCATAGTTCTACACAAACTCTTTTCGCAATGAGCGTATTAAATGATATAAAGTGACGCTACTCGTTTCGGATCAGTGTGCTCATTTATGTGTTATTTTTGTTGTTATTGTCGAGGTACATGACTAAGATGTGGCAAGCAGAGAAATCAAATTCGGCAACAACAATGCGCCACACTAATGATGAAATTCAATTATAATATTGATCGTTGCACCATATCAATCAAGAATTTAAACGGGAGGTTGTATAAGTATGCTTAAATATTATGTGACTTTGTGCGCAAAATTAAGGGAAACATTGGGAATTTCAATATTCGAGTGTGGTGAATACTTAACAAATGTTCTGTGCTCAATTCGGCAACATAAACGATTTTCCTCAATGTCAAGTGGCCTGAATTTATTGATTGGAGTCCAATTTCCGAAAACAAGACGTTGAAGACTGCGAATCGTCTTTGAAACTTGACTGAAAATAGAAATTCAATGAATATATAATTTGTTTGCTTATCTAAATCGAGAGTTGAAATGAAAGCCAATAAAATTTAACCTTCGGTGTCATCGGATTGACACAGCTTTACTTGCCGAAGTGGCATAAGAGAGCATCCAAAATAATGCTAAATTCCTTGAGCTTGTTCACAATTGCCCGAATCTAATCAAAATGAACGCGATGAAAGCTTGTTTATTTTCGTCGTGCCTTTTTTGGTGCTGTTCTTAGCATGTTTTCGCATCGAGATGAACCTTGTACAAACGGTATCGAGAAAAAATAGAGATAGAGGGAGATTTTGATATGCAGCGCTTCTTTTTGCTATTTTGATATGTTAATGTTTCGCGCTCGAAGATGTTCTCCAAATGCTTGTGTAATCCATCCATTTGCTCACATACGGTTTATTCGTAATTCGTTTTTCATTTTGTATTTCAAGTGCATTGATAATAATCAACATTCGCGTTACACCATAAACCGTACGGCAACGCGCAAACTATCGCGTCGAGAATGAACAACTGCAATATGATTCAATCGACTGGCAACAGCGGCAACGAACACAAACTGGAATTAAAAGTAAAGAAAAGAAAATGCTGCTAACACCTGTGCGTAAGCGGTTCTTCTTTCTTACACGCGGTATCTCGCTCTCGCTCTCTGCAAACGAACTACACCGTGTAACCGCACGTCGTTCTCATTGTCGTAGTCGCTTAACAATGGCTTTGGTTTTCTTCATCATCTTTCATTCCTTCTTCTCCGTTCGATTCTTAGCTACTTCGCATTGCGGGGGCATTGACATTTACACGAAAAAGAATAAATTCTTCTCTCGTTGTTATGATAGTTTTACTCAGTTTTTCCGATTATTTTTTCGCCGTCGTTATTCTCTTCCTTCTTCATTCGTCTTAAGCGTACGGCACTTTGATTGTGCAGCGATCATGTTTTCGTGTATTTCTAAAACTTCGAATACATAATCAGCTAGAAAAATCTTGCACGTTAATCGCTTGAGTCATTTTTACAGCGATTTTAAGCACTTCGATGTGTGTACGTGTGCGAAAAATTCAGTTAATGAGCTGCGTACGAAAGTGATTGATACATGTTACGTTGAAATGATCGCCATCGCTTCTCGTTAAATGATGTTCGGCTCATCGAAACCATGAAATTTAATGTATTGTATTATGTATTTGGCTGCGTCTATACGTCAACAGATATGATAATGAATACATTTTCTGGAATTTCACGTTTGAACTGATTCATTAGGTTTGGTGATTTTTGTGTGTGTGCGTGGCTAATGTGAGCCACAATTTTTTTGATTCGTGGCTTTTTGATGAACATATTTTCATCGCTCTTGGTGTTTCATCTTCGAAAAATTATGCATTTTTGTTTTGTTCACTCGCTCGCTCGCTCATTCCCACAATGTCTTTTGACTCGTAATTTTTGTATTTTTCAGATAAAGCTCGTAAAAAAATACTAGCTAAAATTACCAGACGTTGCACAAAGCGGAGTGTGTGTATGTCTGTGCATGGCCGCTGGATTGTGACTTCTTAACCCTTTTCCACTTTTATGCGATGAATTATTGTTGAATGTGTTCGAGTATAATTTCAGCGGATACCCTTTTCGAAATGTTTAGCAACGGCGACACAACCAAAAAAGTCGTCTGCTCAAAATATCCTCTGATTTATGCATACTCAAAGATTTTTACAATGTCGCCAGACCAAAATACAACCCAAACATGGATTTACTTTTATTAATGCGGTTGACATCAGCCAAATATTGCATAAAATGATGATTCTGTCATCATATACATAAAATTCGATGTGGCACTCAATGTATTTTCATTGGTTGATATTATTCCTATCCCTTCCTCTGCCAAATTACTCGTGCACTCGTTCTCTTCGGTTACGAGAACTGAAAGTCGGTGCATTAGCATAAAACTGCCATAAAATCGATTAGAGTACGTTTGGGAGATTTGACTTTGTTGCATGCAAATAATAATATGCTACCGCAAATAGAACGTTGCAAAGTGGTTTCTAACTCGATTCGGATAATAAATTCCGAAATGCGAAACAAAAGCATCGATGAAATGGCTCTGTTTCATCCATTGATAGCTTCGAATGAATTTAAGAATATATGGAAAAAGAACCGCTTAAAACACATCGTTTGTCGAAACGATTCAATTTCAAACTTACATTAAGATGCCCTTCGAGTACGCTGCTGACGCGCAAATGTTTCTTCGGTGTAGTTAGTTTGATGAAAAAACTTATGATCGCTGTGAAATCGGAGTGTAGAAATTAAGAAAAGAACTAACATGAGTGTGTGCAATACGGCGGAACTCTTCTCGTTCCCGCTCTGGCTCAACGCCGCTAGAATTGTGAGTAAATCCGACTCAGACAATCACAACACTATTAAACCAAGCGCAAACCATTTCTCTTTCTCTTTTGCGCTTGATTTTCGTTGCTTAAGTGTCTCGCGTGCACGGATCCGCTATTCTTCGACGGACCAAAGTGCTTACCATTGACATTGGTGTGAGTATTGACGATGTTGTTGTTGGTGCTGTCGCTGTAACTATTTTGATTGTATTAGTCAAAATAAATGGAATTAACTCGGTTCGTTGAGTGAATGTGAGTGTTGAAACGCAATGGTTTTCTGCCTTCAGTAGAACATTCTTCAGATCACGATACTCAGATTATATTTTCGAGTCGTCTAAATCAGTCATGTCGGTCTGATACGCGCGCGCAAACTCATTTAACCGCTGAAAACGAGCTCTCACATTTTGGGCTCTAAAAGATTTTGTTCTGAAAAGAAAGTGTATCTGCAATTTGATTCTTTCTCCATCATTTTGCATTTTTCCGGTGCATATTTTTTGTTCTTCCTTTGTTGTGTTGTGCATGCAAAAGCAATTAAAGAAACAACCAACTCGTTACCATATTTATCAAACATTTCAATGAATACGGTAAACAGCCGAAAACACAAAAACTGGATACGCTATATTGTGGAATGTTAAAAGGCGCACGGGCATGATAGCGAACGTTGAACATTTTTTTGATGTAAAATAAAACACATTCGTTTCCTTGGCATAAACAGAAAGAACGTAACATAATTAATGTGTCAAACAAAAGAGTCAGCAAGTAGAAAAATTCTGTAAAACATTAGGGAATTTTCTTTTTCATTTAGACGCCCGCTCATTGGGGCCCTTCCTGTCGTGTGCTAGTGTGCAGTGTACACTGTATGTGTGTATGGTGTTTGAAAGCCAAGTGCAAGCGAGTCAACATTTTAATTTGGTTTAATTAGAGAGCAAGTGCACAAAGAACAAAAAAAATTCAGATTTAAACATAGTTCAAAATCAAGAAAAGCGGATTCATACGTTAAGTGAATGTTGAACACAAGCAGCGTTATGCTGGGATCGATGTAATCTCTTAATTCAAGCACATAATTATAGCGGTGAATTCAACGTTCTTGGTAATTCTTTTTTTATCTTCTATTCCTATTTCAACTTCCTTCGTGCGAGTGCAAGTTTGTCTGTGTATTGCAATTTCATTTTTCGTTCGTTAGGTGCAAACAATCTGGAATTCTTAAGTGCATTTGGTCTTGTGACAAAAGCATAGACAGCGTTGCTGGATTCATTTATTGCATTCAAATGTTGGAAGCCGAAAAACTTTACGATCCGCATATGACGGCCACACAAAAGTCTTGCGTTTCACATACATTCTCTCTCTCTCTCTCTCTCTCTCTCTATCTCATGCTCGCTGCGACTGTGTATTTTGCGACGACAATTTTTGCGAATACATAATATTTCTCGTCTAATTTTTGGGGGAAGAGTTTTATTTTGCTATCGCACATACGCACTAAAGTTTGGAATAACAGTGAAAGAAGCGCGGCCAAACTGTGAGATCAACTTAATCTGGGCACTCGAGACAAAAGCACGAGAAAGAGAGAGAGAGGGAGCGAGAGGAACTCTGAATATACTCCACGTCAAATGAACTCAAGCGATGGCATCGCGACGCAACGAGTAAATCTTAACAAAAAGAGCCGAGTATGAAAACGACAGTAGAATTAAATAAAAATGCACTCTTTTGAATTCATTTTCAGTGAAGTCGCAATCTGTATAAATTGGGATCTTTTTTCCACATTTTGAATGCTTTCTTTTTTATTAATGAAAAGAATATGTATACGTTAATATTGCGTAGTCGGTTGAATGCGAATTTGTATAGTTTGGTGCTTGAAAGGGCATAGCTATGAATGGATGCGCGCACATGTATGTGTGTGTGCAATTGCTAGTCAGGCTATGGACGGTTGACTTTATTCAAATCTTTCTATACGCTTCTCCATAAAATGCCAAAGGATAGATGAGAGTTTGAAAATATATACTTGAAATAAAATGGAAGCGCCACGGACGCATATTCATGGTGAAACAAAACACGCGCACAATTAATTTGATATTTCTTATAATTGTTTATTCTTTTTAACATTGTCAATTTGCGTTATTGTTTGTGTCTCGCTTTCACCGAAAAGGAATAGAAATCCGGCAATGAAAAGACGCCGAATTCTGGCTGGCCCTTAATTTTGTGCGCTATAGAATTGAGCCTTCTCATTGAAATGAAATGCACTGCATTATTGATCAATGACTTAAGAATTTAATATTTCATTCGCCTCAACATTGTGCGCAAAGCAGAAAATTTCATTTTCATCTTCCATTTGGATCACTTCAATTTTTCAGTGAATGCGCGGAATATTTTCGCTCGTTCAATCATTCTGTGTTTTTTTTCTCAATTCATCCATACATCTGTGTGAAGGTTTTGACGAAAATAAAACACTTTCGCCTCCTGTACTTCGAAAAGCAATCCTGTGAAAATTTATTATTGTACAGCTTATATTTTGCATTCAACACTTTTCATGTAAGAACACCCGTTCCATGAGCATCGTCTAAAAGTGAACAATCGCTATGAATAAAAAGACGACAAAATCAAGCATACAGAGAGACAGGCAGACAGACACAGAGAGAGAGAGAACGTTATGCTATATTTGATGTCAAGTGAATTCACAAGCTTAATATCACTTTGGAAAAATTCGGTGTACTTGTCGT
This sequence comes from Obolodiplosis robiniae, assembly GCA_028476595.1. NCBI lineage: Eukaryota > Metazoa > Arthropoda > Insecta > Diptera > Cecidomyiidae > Obolodiplosis > Obolodiplosis robiniae. The sequence continues at coordinate 3,272,390 of CM052014.1, forward strand.
CGCCTCAGTGTGTGAGTTGTACCTTAGATGTCGACATATTGTATTATTTAAAAATGAAAAAAAGCCCTTTGTTTCTTTTTCCCTCCTCGTCATTGATGTGCGCCTTATTCACGACTAGTATTATATATGCAAAGGAAAGGACAGAGAGATAAAAAACAGGTGAATGTTGATTGTCAAAGGAAGTGTCACAAAAAGGCGACACTTTACGAATCAAATGTGCGTGTTCGCGTTCACATTCGCGTTCACGTTCGCGTTCACGTTCGCGTTCACGTTCGCGTTCACGTTCGCGTTCACGTTCACGTTACGGAATAGGATTAACATAAAATTGGTGTAAATTTTTTTTTCGTAGAGCTACCGAAATATGGAACACTCTTTTCACATGATGCATTTTTCACTAAAGTACAAATAAGCCTAGATATATTTTTGTTGGTTGTGACATTCTCTCGCCAGTCTGTCGTTCATACGGGGTAAGCCGATGAAATGTCTTTATTACTTATTTTTCGGGTTTACGTCTCGATAGGGAGTCATCGGTTCTCTTTGACTTTTTATGATTTATGTTGATGGTTCTATGTTTCGCTGTGCTTTTTCAACAGAATTTCCACATTTATTGGATCGCTTTATAATTCTGCTTCAACTGCAATGTCTTCGAAGCAAATTAAATTGCAAATTGAATGGATATTAAGAATGAAAATCAAAAAATAAAGTTGCGGAGGAGTAAAAAGAAATGAGAACGAAAGAATCTATGTATGAAATATAATCTTACCTTGTGAACGTTAAACAGCCACTCACCGGCCAAAAAGAACCGAATAATGGAGCGATTTCAATTTTCTTAAATAAGCATGACCTTTGGCTCATTTAAATTTAAAATTGCGCGAAGCGCACAGACAGAAAGAAAGAGGATATTTATTCAAATTGTGTGTAGTCGGCATGTAGATGTGGCAAGAGAGATGGATGACTGCTGCCTGCTTGCTGTCGAAAAATTTGAAATGGGCAAAAACTGGAAATTGCAATTTGTTCCACTTTTTATCAGTCGAAGAAGAATGGCAGAAACAACGACGGCAGCAACGACAGTAGAACATTAGCCATCTGAACGCCACGCCAGAGATACATTCGTTCTAGCAATTCAATTTGATGTTTCATTTGATCGATTGATCTACTCTGGAAATTAATTAAAATGTATGAGAAACGGTAAACGCGTGCCATTCAAATCAATCAATTTTGCGCATAAAATTTTCCGCATTTGCAACAATAAATATTTTATCTCGCGGAAAACTATTATTCCACCGCCAACATTCAACGTTTTTTTTTTCAATCATCAGCTGCAATGCATAGAATTTTTTGTTCCCAGAGAGTGAGAATGAGCTGGAGAAAGTCAAAACGATAACAAAAACTTCAACAACATAAATAAATTGATTGGAGATTTTTCTTTTCGAGCCATTGTCGGTGGCGGCGTTCAATCCAACCGATATTTCTGTCGAATGTTGGCATTGGAATTTTATTGCTTTTCAATAAAATAGATAAAAGGTAGAAATAGACGACTGTAAGCGAAAGCAAGCGAGATTCAGGAATAAAAAGTGTAAAAAAGTGCGCGGACTTATTCTGGCTGGCTTTCGCCGTGCATGCGGGGTCGAGAGCACTGCGCGTACAAATCGACCGAAAAGAAAAGCAAATGAATCGACAAGATAAATGCTGTATCGATGATACAATACAACGAAACAAAAACCATTTCAACTTAAATTTGCGCACAATAAGTTCAATTTACGCACGAAATCACCGAATTCATTGAAGCACGTACAAATCGTGCATTTTTCGAATCGAAAACTATGTGCCCGGCGTCAGCACAATTTCTTGAAAATCCGAAATAGATGAGCAAGAAAAGGAACATCACGCATATATCCACAATCTCAGATTCATTCTTTCTCTCTCTCTCTCTCACACACACACAAACACACACTCACACTTTAATAGAGATAAATATGGAGTGGCGAATTCTCATTGCATTTCAGGACGTTGTTTCAATTTAAGGTCGTTGAAAATTGTAAGAACAGTTGCTCTTGTCCTTTTCTCTCATCTTAACACCAGACGGCCACTCTTGCTTGATATATACGGTATGTCATTTGAGCTGAAGTGTGTTTTAAAATTCATGGAAGTTCAGCCGTATTTTTGCGTTTCAATGCCTTTCGATTGAAGTGACAATTAACCATAAAATTCAATTCCGTCGAAGATTCGAATCATTTTATTGTCGCCGAAATTGAATGAAAACTTGGAACAGGCGAAAAAGAAAGAAAAATCAAAAGCAAAAACGTAACAACCTAAACAGATTTCTTATGAGACATTGACGGTGGAGCGTTCTCTTGGAACACTTTTAGAGATATTAGTTATTCTTTTGTGTTATCTGCGTGTACATTGAACGCGTCGAAACGGTGGAGAAATAATGTGGCATGAAATGGGAATTCGTGTTCGCGATTGAAAATGTTCAGATTTTGATTAGAATCTTTATTGCATGGAAAATTTAATTTAGCAGGAGAGTCGTTTTTTGTTGTTGAACATTTTCCAGATAAAACAGACTTTTTTAGAAAATGGGCAAATCATTGAATTGTGTAATTATTTTCCGTTAGTTCATGGTCAAACAATATTGAAATGAGCATAAACAGCACCACGAATGCATGCGGCTCTTTGGCGAGATAGAATGAATCGATAAAAAAAAACGAAAACGGGCAAACAGCTACAAAATGAAATGAACAATGTAAATAGCGTTAAAACATCGTCAATGGAATGTGTTTGCCCACAGCAGGGAAATGTCGACAAACTCCTGAATTTCTTTGCGTCGGCGAAGAGTGAGCATTGAAAAATACATCGTATAGCAACAGCATAAACGGTGTGCGCTCATTTGCACATGGCTCCAATTGTGTGCGGTAGCAAGCGAGCGAGTGCACAGCAAAGAATCTCCTTTGCGGTTGAATAAAAAAAGTTAATTTTTCTCCTGCTTCGAAATTCTGTTCCTTAGTCATGATACTTATCGCTTCCGACGTGTTCTCATTGCACGCCTTACACGCGCTCTCTCTTGTTTACATTGCCAAATGAACGCGATCCCGTAAACAATTTGTAACACGGGCACAAAAAATTACGTGCATAGTATGCGTAATAATGGGTTTTTGTAACGTCGTCGTCGTCCGCTCTTTTTGTCGTCTCATCACTCCAGCAGCACAGCACCAAGCAACTACATTTTATCGATGCTGGCGCAGTAACAATAGTGACCAAGCTCTTACCCATTGCATCATTATTTATATAACAATGATTAAAATCAAACATGATAAATGACAACAGGAAATCACTTTAGTATGTTGCGCTTTTTGCGGTAAGGTTAATTAGTTTTGATTTGACATTTTGTTATTGTGCGAGAACGAGTGCGAGAACGAGTGCGAGAACAGCTGCGTGTGCCAACTTTCGTCGACCGACGAATACAATGAATTGCATAATACACCACACAATTTAAGTTGCTAATTTTGTTGGTTTCTTATTCTCTAGTTTGGGGACGCAATCGATTAAATATTATCGATTTGCACCAAACTATTGAATTTTCTATCACATTGATTTGATGTGATTCGATGTGTCATTGGGTAATTATAATCAGAAAACTCCGTGACCATTTCGTGTTTACTCGACAGTAATTGATTTACATCAATTCTGTTGAGATTATGGACAATGCGGTTGTTTCAAATCGATTCGATGCTTCCAATGATTTGGGCGATCGGTGCGAGCTTAAATCAATAGAAGGCAACTTGCATTTCCTATTGATCATAATTGGTTTCAATGGATATGCAAATTTCATCAATATAAATTGAAATTTCACCGAATCTACTGAATATTCGATTCAAGTCAACTTCTGTACGCAACATTCTTTTGTGAAATGTCCAAATAGAATTTGTAGAAAAAAAAATGAAATTGTTTTTCATATTTATTTTATCGGCTTCACTCTTGAAATGATGGCAAGATAGAATAATTACAAATTAAAATTCATTTTGTTCAATTCATTCTTTTTGTTTGGTGCTTTGAATTCGAAATTTGGACTGTTCTTACGAAAACTGTTGGCTAGGTCGGCTTTCACAACGTCAGAATTTAATTCCGTTCCTTCCGATCAAAATAGAAAGCATCTGTTTGTTGCCATATCCAGAGTATTAAGTTGAGATGAAAGTATTTAGATAAATTTTCACCATAAGAGACGACGTTGACATTCCGCCCAATCCCAATTCAAATTGAGAAATAAAACAATTTCTTTGGATTTAGAATGAAGAAATTGGTCAGCGTTAGTTGTGTCCCATTTAAGGTGTTCTTACGAATAAACAAGTGAGAGGGAGAGAGAAAAAGAATTTCGTTCCAATTTTGCGTTAAGTTGGGCCACGCTATTTTCTGCCTATCCGGTTTGCATAAATGCGACCAAATCACATGCCTACTCGCTGACCATTAAAAACCTAGAAAAACAACGGTTAATATCGCCCAGAATAAAATTTGTTTTGGGCTATTAATTTTTTCTCCCGTGTCTGTGGTGCTTCTCTCATCGGTAACCGATCCCATGCAAATCATGCTCATAATATTTTCGCTGAGAAAACAGCCATTACATGGCAAAGTAAATATTATTCGCAAGAATAGTTTACTTGCAACATGGTCACACGGCGCTCAAGCACAGCGCAGCACTCAAAGAACCTCTAGCGCTGCAAAAAAGCGGCGCACATATCCAAATACCTCGACACAATCAAATTGAAACCAACAGCCAACCTATAAACCTATTTTTTGTAAAAGAGAATAGTTTCTATTTCGTTCCCGCTAGTTTGGTGTTTTTTTTTCTCTTGATTTTTTTTTTCAATTACTCGTATTTGGTGTCGAATAGAAACCATGGTTTGGCGACGACGACGATGCACGATAATAAACAATTTACATATTTTTAGCAGTTCACATGCCGTTCATTTCACAATAAACAGAAACCGCGCGTCCGAGCAGCGCGCAAACACGGAAATTTGTATGTGTGAGTAGCAAAGAGTGCTTGTGTATGAGCTTACAACGGAACAGCAGTAGTATCGTGCCGTGCTGTGCACTTCTTAAAGCGGCTGTTGGCTGCTTTCTGTCGCTAACAGCATAGCTACTGATATTATTCTTTTTTATTATTATTTACTTTGGAGCGATGTTCATTATTATTTTTCATTTTCTGTGCTGAATCTTTTTTCTCTTCGCTGCGCTTCGTTCCTTTGTTTACTCACATTCGACGGGAAAATATTCGCTATCTAATAATGTATTATTAATCGCAATCCTAGCGAACGAATGAAGAAGAAGGAAACGTGCCGGTCACGTTGAACGATATTTGTGTTTTCTTTTTGTATGGGGAACAAATTGGTTGTAGAGAGGAGCATAAAATATTGTCGTTGGTGTAAAAAAGATAAATGTGACGCTTCGTCTGCATTCGCATTTGTGGGAATCTGAGCTTCGCAACAAGGAACCAACCAGTCCCATTGCGATCGATTCAGCAACATCACAGCCAACAACGATTTTTTTTTACAAAAGGCTTGACTGTTTCGAAGACTTCAAAACCCGAGCATCAACGGTGCGGTTCATTGCCACAGAATGCCGTCGACCATTGTGTGTGTGTGCTTGGCGAAAAGTTTTTCTTACGGAACAAATGCAATTTACATGAGCTCGGAATCGAAGTTGAATCCGAATTCAGTGTTGGAACAAAAAACCACTTCAAAGGGGGCTTCATGCATAAATTTCTAAATGAAATAGCAAAGTAAACAAGGCAAACAGCAAACAGTTTCGGCAAAAAGGCGCAACCAGAAACACAAAATAACAATTTTAATAAAAAAAGAAGCGGCACAGACCCCAAACACGGGATCCTATGCAAAAACAGCACAGACATGGGAAAACGTCAGTAGTCGAAAGCAATATGAGTGCACGCGGTCGACAAAGAGAAATTCTGCAGAGGCCACAAAGTGAGAAAATGTACACAACATCGCCAACAACAACACGCTCACCCACTCAGTCATCGCACACACACACACATTCTCTAAATTCAATTTACAACAGCTCGAAAAAAGGAGAAGAAGCAGTGACATCAAGACAAGCATTTTCAACGACAAAGTTGCCTTATTCGATTTAAAATCCAAAAGTTACATCAATTTATCTATTTTCAAAATAATTATTTTAATTGTATTAAAAACATCATGAGCACTTTTTCACATTGAACAGAAAAATAAGTTGCTGAAATTCGTGATGATTCGAAATTAAGAATTCAAACAAAAAACGATATTCAGACAATTTGATTTGGATATGGATTTGGCATTTACAAGCATTTACAATAAATGACCAGTTTTCCAAAAGCTGACGGCGGAAAAAACCACGTTTTTTCTCTGTTGTAGCTGAGAAAACGAAAAATAATTACAAAGTAGACGATTTAATTTCAAATTTATTGAAATATCGATGAATGTTTTAATTTTGTTCGTTGACATTTTATAAATGTTAATTTGTTTAAGAATTTTCAATGTTCAATATCTCAACACGTGCGATAATTCCCCCTTGGGATGTAATCAAATAAATATCTGCGGAAAAAAAATAGCACACAAAAAAGTCGAATAGGAACATGGCGCAAAAAAGCTACAGGAAATATTGCTGCGGAAATATTTGGTGTGACAAAAATTTGCAATTATACCATATTAAATAAAAATACAGTTTGGGTTTTTCTACAGCAACATATTTTCGATCGATGAAGTTCATTGGCCGCTTTCAATTGGTTCTTATTTTAATATGCACTTTAATATCTTTGAAATGAGCTTCGCATTCCATACGAAAATATGTGGTAAAATCTTTCGGCTTTTCGTTTTTCAGTTCCATTCCATTGACTCATTCATGTGAACATTTTAGAATAAAATGCAACCTTTTTTTCGTTCTCAATCGATTTTCTGCTTGAGCGTCGAATTTTTTCGAGTCGCTTTACATACGCTTGTGGTTCTATCGCTCTTTCACCAATGGGCCCTTTTTTCAATTCGTTCATGATTCTCCAAAACCACAGTCGGAGAGCGGGTTTTTATTTATTGATTTTGGTTGAGACGTTTGGAATTCTTTATTTTACGGATTAACGGGTTCTCTTGATGAGTGTCGTAATCCCCCCTAAAATCGTTCAATACATCCAATTCAATGGGTTAAATGGATATTGTTTCTTAATGGTCTAACGTAACTCATATTATTACGAAATCGAATATAGCTGTAGACGATCCGGCCATTCAGAAAACCGTATTTTTCAAATGAATTTAAATGAATAATTTGAAGATTCGTTGACCAAACGCTGCGTGCCGATTGGTGTATTGTTATCGAATGATAACTTCAAGCAAAGCAGGAACTATTCTTTCCTGACTTTCTTTCTGGATAACATTCTCGGGCTACGAATGAGAGGTTCAATCGAATGTTCCAATGGAATTTATCACTGCTGCACAATTCTCATTCTGAAGTTTACTTTGATTTATCTAGTGTAAAAATGCGTCTCAAAATTGTTCAATGTTACCAAAAAGTTCGTATCAAATATTGAAATCGTCGAACTTCAAACTTTGGTGCATTAATTTGCTTCATTCAGACATTGTATGGCATTTCGTGCGACTACTCGTCTCATTTTGAACTAAATAGTCGACTTTGAGCAGTGGCTTAACGATGATAGCCGAATAGATAGTTTGTATTCTTCACAGTGAATGTATCAATTTCCACCACAATAATCATTATATTGTGAATAATTCGATCGTTAGAAGTTGATTGATTTTCTAATTTCAAGCATTTACTTGGATATTGAATTTCAATTATGTTTTTCGACGCATTTATATCGTAATAATGATTCGTGTGGGCTGGATTGATTTCCCCTCATTCAATTTGCTCTCAATTATCGCATTCCATCGTTTGTTGGACAACATGAGAGCGAGCAATCACACGGAGGAAGAGAGAGAGAGAGAGAGAGAGAGGGAGGGAGAGAGAGAGAGATTGATAGAATAACATCCCACTGATAGCATATGCTATCGGAATTTTTCTTTTATCATTAAAAACCATGTGTATTTCATTGATCCGATAGCTCTGTTCGAACTGATATGGCCGATTTCAAAGTAGATTAACCTCAAACGAGAAATAGCGGCTCGAAAATTGACTAAATTAAACAAAAAATGTCTAAAATTAAAGCACGGCATCAAAACCGTTTGAAATGACAAATGAAATATCTTTTGACGTGTAGCAAAAAAAAAATACTCCAGTTGACGAAAGACCAATGAAATAGCATTGTTTTGATCACTTACTCGATTTCATTGAATGTCAAAAGTCTGTGCTATTTTAAAATCAGTTTGTCAAAAATATCTGGAAAAAAGGTCAAAAAGAGAAAGAACAGGCGAACAGACCGAAAAACATCAGAATCATCAGCGTATCTCTGCACTAGATTCACTTGCGAAGACAATGGCTGATCCGAAAAACACATGTACAAACTTTCGCCGTGAAACATTGTATTCGTAATTGATTTGGCACACACTCCACTCAACACATGAATGGATTCAATTTCAAATGATTTTTTTTTCACTCTCGCCGCCCGGCTCGCGTTGATTGTTGCTTCGGTGGAATTGCCTGCAGATAAACTGAATCATATCAACAAACTGGAAATTGTTTGAAGCATTCGGTATTTTGTGTGTGTGCATGCTCAATATTCGTCCGGTTAACACAATGAAATCTATTCATCATCATACAAACGAATATTTTTGAGTAGAAAAAAAATGAAACCGAAACATGCAATATGAACGAACAACAACAAAAAAAATTCTTTTATATTTAACGTTCCATTTTTTCAACTTTCATCACGTTATCTCTCGTTGTTCCCAATTTTGAATTTCAGTGAAAATTTGCATGAGTACAATTATTTTGACTCGTTCTTGCATTACGCGCGCGCTCGTGCGCTAGGCATCGAGAGAATGAGATAATTCCGACCGAGAAAGAATCGAGTTAATATTGTTGTATATCAAAGCGATATCGCATGGTAAAATATGAACTCATCGTCACACCGCAATTAATTCGGTCTGTTTCACTATCGCGAACGATGGATGTTGGGTAGTAAATAAAAGCGAGATTTTGTGTCAAGCGAATAGTTCTGAATGAAAGCGTGCGCCGATTTAAATGTGCGACATGCAATTTTCAGCAAGCCAATGGAAAATGGACACAAATACACGGACAAAATTGCATTTGTACAAAATGATATGGCCAAACATTATTATGAGAGAGAGAGAGAGAGATACGTGATTTTGCGAAAAACTCATTAACTCGTCCAATATAATGGTGCTTTCTTTGCGATATTCTGAATTTGTTGCAGTTCTCTGGTCGAATAGTTTTTAGTGCGGCTCACGGAGACTGTAAGTAGTGCATCGATTGGCACAGATGTGCAACTCCAAATGACACTGTACCACGCATATTATGGCAAATCTGTATGGTTCTCGTGAATTCGGTCACTGATACGTCGGCCGTTCAATCACAGCATTTAAAACTGGCAATTTAACTGAGGCCAAAGGTGATGTCGAATCATCACATGCTTTTTCTCATTTTCTGTCATTCTCATTCTTGTGCCTTCGCTCAATTTTCTCTCTCTCGGTCTCGGTATCGGTCTCGGCCTCGGTCTCCGGGTTCAAACGTCCAACCCATAAAATCAATGAAAAATAATTCTAATTCCGAAACAAGTCTCAATTTGAAATGAAAATAATTTTGCTTTGTTCAAAAAAACGAGCTAAGCGCACAAACAGACACTTTTACACATAGAAAAGCGCACAGAGAAAAAGGGAAACAAGAAAAAGTCTTATTTTCGTTTTGCCAAAGGAAATAGACGGAGCTGGATCGAATGAAAAATATAGTTACGTGCATACGCCACAGATGAAACGGAGAGAGTGAAGAGAATACACAGAAAATTGTAATGATGAACCCAGGCCAGAGCTAATGCCAAAGAATCGAAGAAGAAAACTTGCAAAATAGAATGAGAGTTAAGAAGACAAAGAGAAACAATCGAAAACATGTTTGAGGAGCTGAAGATCAACTTTTATTTAAGATTTGCTGTGTTCATTTCAATGTGCTGTTCGGTGTACCGTTGTTTTTGTTTGGTATTTCATCGCGCAAAACTTACTTTTCCTCCAGTAAAAGAACAGAGCCAATCTGTGGACTGGAATGCTGGATGTTCGTTTCGATTTTTATTTATCGCTCTCTCTCTCTCTATCTCTATCTCTCTCTCTCTATCTCTCTCTCTCTCTCTCTATCTCTCTTACTGATATGTGTGTACAAGAGCATTGCCGCTAATGTGCTGTTCAAAATATTCAATACACATTATCTGTGTGTTTCAGCCCGTTCTATGGATTTTGTATTGTGATTGTTTGACCATACAAAATATGATCAAAGAAGAGAACGAGAAAGAATCATGAAATCGGAATTGGAATTGGTGATGTGGTTTGTGACACAGTGCACGTATGAAATGTTGGATTATTACAAGCGAGCTTGTCATTTCAGGGAAACCAATGTTCAATTGGAATAGTGCGGCTTTTTTCTCTTTTGTCGAATACGCATTCCTCCGATATATAGTTCGTTCGCTCTTCTCGGTTGCTGACGGTTTTGTTTTTTCATTCAAAATCAGATCAGAATGAACGGTTGAACATTGAAGAGTATTTATGGAAACACAAACTGGAAGAATTAAATTCAATGGAACAAAAGACATACATACAAATGTGCGGACAAATAGTCCTGGGATGGCATTGAAGTAGAAAAGCATTACCAATGAAACCGAATCGAATGATGGCCGTTTGGTCTTTGTCGAATTCGAATCGAATCAAATCTCGAAAGTAAATAGCAGCAAAGCGCAGTGATATGAACACACATGGACGCACTGAGATAGAGAGAGAAGTGGGGAAAAAATTAAATAAAATTCTCAACAACTCTTCGTCGATAGAATGAATTGAAAAAAAAAATAAAACAAACACAAATATTTGACAAGAAATAAAATAAAAAAAAAAGAAAGATTCGCTTGTCCACACAAAAAAACGCACACACAGAGCGCACAATGCACGAAAAAACGACGAATAAACGCTGAACAAATAGGAAAACTTCGAATTGATTGAAAATATATCGGGACTGTTGAAAGCGAACAAACGAAAAATCAATGAAAGACAGATATCGCGCGAAAGAGGAAGAGAGAGAGTGAAAGAGGAGTTTGAAATATACTGAATAGCACAGCTCACCGCTACATTCCAAGCAGCGTGCATGCAGTCCAATTGAAGTGGCCATGTACAAACAAAGAATGCAAGTTGATGTTCGTGGCTCTTTTTTTTTGTTCCACTCTTTCGAACCGAATGAGAGAATAACAACACATTTGAAGTGAACTTATGGATGAGCAAACACACAACACTGAAACCATCCATTGCTTTACACAACTTGTTATTTAATTATGATGTGATTTTGTTATCGGTGCGTTTGGTGATGCATCGCATTCTAGCTGCGGACATTTTGTAAATATAACCGATAAATGGAAGAACCACTTTTTTTATTATACGACAATACGATACATTGTTTGCGCTCTGTAATAATGGCTCGATTGAGAATGGTAATGGATTAAAACATATGGCAAAAGATTACCTTTGTTTTTTATAAATCTTTTTACATGTGTAGTCTCAGTCAGTTAAAATTGCTGTTTTCTTGACTCGCTTTTCTCTCTATCTCGGCTTTCTTTAAACAATAATTGAGCTAACAAGAATACCCCGGAATTGAGCCATTGTTTTTGATTATTTATTTAAATTGAAATCTAACATTTGTCCCCATTTGCGTTGGATCGCAGACACGCACTAGTTTTTCCCATATTCTAATTTTCAATGGCTAATGTAATTGTTTTTAATTCTTTTTGTTCTGCTTCTTTACAGTTGGTATTTCCATGCAGTCGGCTCTCAAGTGACCCGCATTTTGAGTGAGGTGACGATTTACAATCTTACCATCTAGCGCCAAGTACGCGCAATTAAGCTGTTGAATATATACTTAGAAGAAAACAAATATATAAAAGCACCAAAATGGATGCGGTGTACGGATCAAAAAAGTATTTTCAAAGTCTCGGCGACAACGATTACTACAACAGGCACACTTCATCGACAAATCGCGTCATGGTAAGTTCGTGTTCCTATCTCTCTGCTGTAACAAAGACGTTCTCCATTCGACTCGATGATTTTCCCAAAGTATTTCGAGGAATTTAATTTTGATGTCTGAGAAATCAAAGAAATTTGATCTGTTTTGTGTGAGTGCACAGCAAGCAAGCGATATCTTCGATTTGACGACGGTACGGACATTTCTATCTCAATAAAACGTTGCATGACGTACTAGATACATCTTTCATAATTTTAATGGCATGTCTATGGGTTTTATTATAAAATGTTTGAGAGAGCGACCGAGCGAGCTAGAGAGGCAAAAGACAATCCTCCACCTTGAGTAGCCTCTTTACATCTTCCTGAAGACGATTTAATACACTCGATAATTCGTTCAATTTGATTACGTTCATAAAATATAAAGCGCTTCGCTGATCTTCAAATGATGTTGCATTTATTCTTGTTGCTCTCGTCTTATTCTCTCTCTTTCTCTCTCTCTCTCTCTCTCTCTCTCTCTCTGTGTGTGTGTGTGTGTGTGAGTTTGTATGTGTGTTTTGTGTGTTTGTATTTCATCCTAATATTCTGCCGGTTCATTGAAATTGAAATACACAAGCAAAGCAAATAAGGAATGAAACACTAGCTCTTTCCATCGTGCGCTACGTTTTTTAATGATGACGATGAAAAGTATGTGGAAAAAATGGCATTTCATCGCATGCCAATCGCAACCTGAAACATTTTATGTTGAAAAAATAACAAGTTCGAATATATATATTGGAAAAATGAGAGAGAAAAAAGGCAGAATAAAAGGGAAAAGACTCACTTCGGGCGCGCACACAAACATTCAGCAATAAGTGATGGAATTTTTTAATTTATACTCTAAATCATCTCGGCTCTAAATCTCAACGTGTTGATCTCGAACAACTGAATGCGATGATTTTTATGTAATAATTTTTATCGAGCGGATTCCATATTTTTATGCTGATTTTATGAGTTGCCAGCGAACCTCAGATCGTTCGATGTTCTGTTAATTCATGGGATGCAAGATAAAGCGAGCACACAATGGCCATCTGTCAACTAATCAAATTCTTGTTTGATGAATTTACGTTGGCGATGGCCATCGAAAAGCCTTTTTGATGAATGTTCATTCTTGATTTCAACGTATAATTATGAGACGCGTTGATTGCGTTTTCCCGTCAACAGAAAACACTTCACACAACATCAATAAAATGTAAATTGTTCCTTGAAGCTCGTGAAAACTGCGACATTTCTGCGCGTGATGTCGTGTGCTTGCCATTGCCACATTCAGCTCAAGTGTTAGCTCCATTCTTAAAATAAGTACGAATTTCAATGGATGTATCATTTCCGTTGTACTTTGAACACACGCAATCAATTGATATTTAAATAGCAATGTGTATTTCGCGTACAAAATGCTTTGACAATGTGAGCCCGTCGACTCAATTCAATTCTCTCTTTTTGATTTTGCATTTCTGGTGAAAAGCTAATTTGAATACGAATTTCCATTGAATTAAATTTCTTTTCATTTCTCATTCCCTCTGTCACACGATTTCGTCTCTCGCTTGCGCTCGTTTGCACCGTTTCGACTATGTCTCACACGAACTCGCGTTCACTTATCCAGCGCGCGCTCTTCAGATAAATAGAAGGAATTTCGCGTTGAAAATACCGAAATGTTGACACGCACCAGATAAATGAATTGAATGATGCCAAAGATACGGCATTTCACATGCAAGTGTGGATTGGCTTCAATTTGTTAAATTGTCAATTGAACTTTATTCACGGAAAATGTGCCGCTTTGAGCCAATAATCTGTATATACAATATATATCGAGCAACATCGATGACATGAAATGATTTTATCTTTATGGATCATCGAATTTTTCATCAAATTTTTCAAGCATTTTCATCAACAATCTCGTTCAGAAGGTTTTTCGGGATTATTACGAATGATAATGCAAATTAGAAGACTATTATTCGAAATCCCAAAAATGAATTCCGAAATTGAACAGTGATTTTGTATCGTTGCCATAGCAAATTCTCTTTGAACGCGTTCTCTTTGTATTTGGAGCACCCATTAATTACGCGAAACAAAGTTTTGAACGTCCACTTATTAGTGTGACAAACGGCAAAGGCATCAATTCATCGAATGTGATGGAGCTTTGGTTGGTTTGAAGCGGAGTAGTCCAAGTCCAATGGACAAAAACCATACGTTTCGGTATTTATTTCATCATCATAATCAACAATAAGAAAATTCTTGCCACGAAAAAAGTGTGGTCCATAATAATCAGTCAAATTATGGGCCATTCTTTTTACTTTATCTCACACTCTCCAGCAGAAGCCTACTTAACTACTTTGTTCGCTTTCCGTGTTCTTGTTTGATCTCCTCGTTCTAATACACCGCAATGGCTAAACAAAGGGAAAAATCTGTATACGTTAATATCATTTATAAGATTTTGTCGGTTTTTGTTTTTCAATGCGTTCCGGTGATTTTTTTTTTTTTTTTAATTTAAAAAAACCGTTAATTCTCCCAACAATTTTCGTGCACGAAAAGATATTAATAAACACTCGCATTTTTTAAGGCTATTCGATGATTATAGCACCATTCACAATAAGAAGTCATTGAACGAATCAAAAGAGACACGAAACAAATGCGTAAGTGCTTTTCCAGCCGAAGACACATGAAAAATTCACCGAATTTACAAAGTGTTGAAGTAATTCGTATGCATTGAATCAAATGCAAACCGGTATATTGAAAAAAAATATCAGAACTTATCGAAAGAATAATGAAATGATGTCAATATAAAAAGCAAGCAGGTCGAATGAAGTGACATGCAAATGATCGTCATTCATGATCGACTCTTATTCTACCAATTTCAGCTTTCGAATGTAGAAATTGTCAATGTCAGTTACAAGACAAGAATCTTAACAGGTTCTTTACCATACCGGATTTTCCACATATGCACATGTATTGATGACATTTCGAATGAACGAGTGAAAGAAAAGTGGCGTTCTTATTTTTGTTCTGAATTCACTGAATACGTTCAGTGTTCCAGCAAGTGAAATTTATTCAAGATCGAATGACAACGCGCTCATCAGTAGGCTTTCAATATGTGTATGCTTCAATTCAAGCGAAGAGATGAAATCAAGGAAAAAACCAACATTAAATTGCGCGCACCATTGATTGTTGTTACAAACACAACATATATAATAGAGCGAGAGAGAGAGTGAGAGAAAAGACGTCGAGAGGGGGAAACCATTCATAACAAAACGAATAATGTCAAACATGGCTTTTATTTTATTTTCATGCAAACTTTTACGCAAATTTTTGCACAAAAAACCAGTTCATGCCATTTTATCAGCTACGTTTTTTCTAAATATTTATATTCAAAAAAAAAAAAAAAATCAGTTCATTCTGTTTTGTTTTAATTTAAATGGCATTTTGTTCTAACTGCCGAACAAAGTTTTCTGCACACTCTTTTGTGGTCCCCAATTCGCTCCCATATTCTCTTTCTCTCGGTAGTTGAATGAATAATATCGTCCCCAATTCGCTCCCATATTCTCTTTCTCTCGGTAGTTGAATGAATAATATCGTTGATTTTTGCGTTCTTTGCCGGTTCGTTTTTCTGACCGTTGTCTAGTTGTTCATCGCAATATTCGTTTTGTTTCTAACGTCTATAGAGATGAAGGCGCAATATAATAGAATTTTCGTCGATATGTTTTTTGGCTCTTTGTAATTCTGGGCGCTATTCTCTCTCTGCCTCTCTCAGTGTATCGCAAAAGGGTTTTGAAACTCTGAAATATTGGGTGGGGAAATTGAAAGTGAGGATTAGATAACAGATGGCGTCACTCATACATATGCTTTGTGTCTACAATAACCTATATGACATTTTGGAGGGTAAACATCTGTCATTCATTTCCATTCAGTCATTGATTGAAATAGTGTCAACAATAAAGATTTTTATTGCTTTGAAAATGTCGAATTTTGTGCCTGAAAAAGTGATTTGGCGGGCAAGTTTAATAACCTTCTTTCATTTGAAGAAAAACGCTGCTGAAAGTCATCGATTGTTGGTAGAAGCTTACGGTGAACATGCTCCAGGTCATGCAACTTGTGAACGATGGTTTGCACGCTTCCGAAGTGGTGATTTTGACGTGGAAGACAAAGAACGGCCAGGTCAAGCAAAAAAATTTGAAGATGAAGACTTGCAAGCATTATTGTATGAAAATGCATGTCTAACGCAAAAAGAACTTGCTTTGGAGCTAGGAGTTGACCGAAGAACCATTGGTTATCGTTTGCATGCAATGGGATTGATTCGTAAACTTGGAAAATGGGTCCCACATACACTGAATGAAAATCAACTCAAAGCACGAATCGATGCATGCAAAAAACATCTTGAAACGCACAAAAAACGTAGTGTTTTTGATCGAATTCTCACTGGCGATGAAAAATGGATTTATTACGACAACCCTAAACGTAAAGCAGCCTATGTTTCTCCAGGCCAACCAGGTCCTTCGCAGCCAAAACAAGATATTCATTGCCAGAAGGTTATGCTGTGCATTTGGTGGGACCAGAAAGGTGTCGTGTATTATGAGGTGCTAGAATCGAATCAAACGGTCTCAGCTGACCTCTACGTACGCCAATTGGACAAATTGGCGGAAGCACTGGCCGAAAAACGCGGATCTAAAGGGCGAACACACAACAAAGTTTTGTTTCACGATGACAATGCCAGACCCCATCGTGCAATCGTCACTAAAAACAAGGTAGAGGAGCTTGGTTGGGATCGCTTTGACCACCCGCCGTACTCTCCAGACCTTGCTCCTTCTGACTACCATTTATTCCGATCGATGCAAACCGCCTTGTATGATCAGCGCTTTCGAAATGCTGAAGAAGTGCGAAAATGGGTCGATGACTGGATACTTGAAAAAGATGCAGACTTCTTCAAACGCGGAATCCACAAATTGCCAGGAAGGTGGCTCGAGGTCATAGCTAACGATGGCCAATACATTGGTTAATGTATTCATTCATTTTGTTATTGGAATAAATGCCATTTTCAAGTCAAAAAATCCTCACTTTCAATTTCCCCACCCAATATTTCCCAAAGCGAGTTAGTTTCCCTCACTTATTCTGGCCTTAGTGTCGTAATTTGCCTGGTGGCACCAGTGCTGTGTGTCACTGAGAGTGTGTACGCGCCAACATGAATTCGGGTGAAAATTGCAAAGTCATATTATAAATATGTGGCATGCTTTTGTTTTTGCTGGTTGCTCGCGTTCATAATGAAAACAAAAAGCAGAAATTGCATGCACATCTGATGCCTTTCGCTGCGAATGCCTTGCTTCTTTTCAATTTCGTTTTGCAATTTTCGGCTTAGCGCTTTTTTTCCGTCGCTTCCCCAAATGCTACACGATTTCGTTGAGTATTTATGTTTATTGGGTGTGGGTGTGTGGCGCTTTTGTGTTCAAAAGGATAATAAAGACTAGTTGCAAGTATACTGACGAAATATCAGCGCATTATCGACTCTTGTTTTACCTCCCATAATATGCTCACAACACAAAAGGGAGAGTTTAGCTTCAAAGAAAAATTTCAATCGATTTTTAGAAGCATCCGTTTTTTATTTACCGTCGAATTTCTCACTGAAATGCCTCGAAGGGGAATGATGTACGATTCGTACCATTAAAATGGTGGAGTTATTCGAATTTTTTGTTCTTTGTATAGCAGGCAGAATCATTAGGCGACGAGTTGGTTTTTTTTCGTTGCGTCTATATTAAAACTAAATTGAAGCCAACAAAAAAATTGACCACCGAAACAAAAGATCAAGCAAATCAGCCAACAATTCGCGATCCACTTGATTTCACAACAGCGCAATTGACTGGAGCATCAGCAGCAATACACACACACAAATCCACCAAACCATAAAAATGCTGAAAAGCGAGATCAACAAAGTCGAGAGCGAGTAGAGACAATGTACAAACTTTTTCATCTGCCAAAAAGCAATTCGTTGAGTAGAAAGACCAAAAAAACACAAACGAACAACAGAACCAGAGCCGCTCATACTGCCCGATAGCATCGCATCAATTGTGAGCAAGTGAGAAAAAGACCATGCCAAACTTTATTTTGACCAAACACAAAACATATTTCTGCTCAATTTTATCTTTTTTTGCCATTTCGAACATAATGAAAGGGCTGGCCATTTAAACGTGTTAATATTTTGTTGTTGTTGCCGGTTGGTTGAAACGATTCTATTCAGTGTTTGTGTGTATCTTTCTAATTTCTGCTCTTGATCAATAGGAAGCGCAGAATAAAAAAATCAAAAGTTATCGTTAAAAAAGTTAAGAAAATTGACGGCCATTCTTGAGAACAAGTTCGGAAAAAGATCAGTATGCTGACGAAGCAAAACTTCCGCCGAAGAAGGAACATTTTGTTGAATCATTTGGCACAATGGAATATTCATTCTATTTGGGTGCTTAGTACATGTATAAAAGTTGGGCATTCTACCAATGCTGGTGTGTGTAGAACACGTTTGATCTGTGAATCGGCAATTTGCTTCTGACCATACTCGATGGCATCTATACAATTTTCCACAAAGAAACAATCTTGATTGTTCTTTGGATGTGTGCGAATTAAATCATATCACTTTTACTCCGATATATTGAACACTTCTCGGCTGCAGAGCTGTCGATCGCAACATGTAATCATCTACGCACGAATTGACACCTCAATGTTTAGATGCATGTTTCTTCAAACTTGTTTCTTTCCAACTGAGTAACGTCGAAACGATTTTTATTTATTTCTTATATATTTACTTCTATTCTCTTTCGATTCGGTGCAAGCGTTCGGTTAGTCAGGTACACACATAATTGCAACCGTAAGTTCCTTCATCATCATGATGACTCAATAATTTTGCTTTCTTTTGTTCGAAACGCGACTAGCAGCCATCGGATTTTTCCTCAGCTTGCCAGCAAATTTACAATCAACACCGATGATTTGGAGCTAGCGAGAGAAGGAGAAAAAAGAGGGGAAAAATAGGCGCATACATCTTTTTGATCGAATGCTTTTTGTGTCATTCATTCGGAGCGAAACTAAAGAGAATAAATCTCTAGTCATTAATTCAGACCTGGGATGACACGTCGAGATATTGAAATAATACGAGAATGTGTACAATTAATTCGCAAATTCTTTGGATAATCTGTTACATGGCGAGCATTCAAATGACTTATTGCAAATGGACTACACCAATCGATACGAGAGAGCCCATGATTATCCATACTGTGCGAGTATTTTTGTATTGTCTTTCTCAAAGAACACATACTGGCTAAAGGTCTCTTTCTCTCAACTAATTACAGTGTAATGTATCATTTGTCAGTTTGCACACATTCCGTAATGTTGTTATCGTTACATTTGGCTGCATGTATCGAAATTATCGAGATTTTGCCACATTTGCAGCTTCTCTTCGTTTCCATATCATTCCTACACATTCTGTCTCATTCAATCTCTCTGACACATCCAAATTGTCAAAAGCTTTTCATTAGAATGATAGCAGCTTCAAGATACTCGAAGCATCTGAAACGTACTCCATTTACTTTCAAACACAGCAATGGTAAAAAGAATGCCATATTATTTGATTGGAAACTGTTATCGAAGGTCATAATGTTGATGAAGATGTCAAATTGATTTTTCCATTGCAAATCATTGTTCTCGTAGCAATTGCAAAATCTGTCTTCATTAATCCGATTTCATTCGTTTGCCCATCCATATTTGCATGAATCATGCTCCGTGTGTGATATCCCTCATATATCAAGAACACCACCGTACCGCAAAACTGATTTCGAATGAAATTTTTGATTTGAAATGCACGAGCTGCATCAGAGCATGAGTGTGTGAGAGATTGCTGCCAGCATAGCATCCAGTTCATTTGTCGTTTTCAGTCCGATAACTTCGTTCCGCTATTCTTTTCATTTCACCATTTTCTCTTTCTCTCGATGCATGTGTTCCTCTGTAGTTTCGAAGTTTCAAAGCATTCACCTTCTGCCTCCCGGTAATCATACTCAAGGCATGAAATATAACCGCATTCAGTCCCAATTTACAGTTCATTGCGCGTGCAATACACTTTTTCATCGTCATACAGCGCAGTTGTTCACCCTCTCTCTCTCTCTCTCTCTCTCTCTCTCTCTCTTTCCTTTGTGCTGCTCAATATAGCTGCTCACACAACGTTCTTCAATTCGAAAAGGATTCGGAACGTCAGTAATTTTGTAGATTTTCCGCCACTAGCTTTTTTTATTCTCGTACAAGCTCTCGTGCGCTCGCACTCTCGAATCAGTTATTCCACTCACTTCATTCAAGCTCAAGACTAAACTCAATTTTCCCATATTTGAGTCATCAAAATCAGTGCCCAAGTAAATGCAATTTGTGCACTGGACGCCACACTTCGAACATATTAAATTACATTTATGACCAATATGCACGATGCAACAAATATACATCAATCGTGGCCCTTTTTTTCGGATTCGTTGCTACCATTGCTCACCTTCTTGTAAAAATGTGTTTTTTCTCTTTTTTTTTTGTTGCTGCAACACACCAGCAAAATTCTCAACGGCCATTTTTCATTGTGATTCTCCGTAATTCGGATGTGAGTGTGCGCCCGTTCCATTCGTTCCGAATCATCGTTTTTGCTCTTTCCGATTACATGAAAAATTGAGCTTACATGAGCTACATGAATGAGAACCATTAACATTTGAAAGCATATTAAGTTCACTGTCGGGAAAATCGATCGAGCGGATTAATATTGCCTAATATTTCTCTCTCTAAACAGTAATCGGATTGTTTCTCTCTGGCATTCAATTCTTCTTCCTCTCGCACTCACGCTCTCCCGCACTTCAATTTTTGCACGTTTCAAATGCTTCTGAAAAAATCGCCGGTTTTCTTTTATATTTCGATTTTATTCACAAATTGCTTCATGTCAATGTACATTGTGCATGGAACACTCATCATAATGTGCCATAAGAGAATATTTCAATGGGATGCACAGTGCACACTGCATAAGAGCAATTGATTCTCAACAAACAAACAAAAAACTACATTTGAATCAGAAGTTAACTTTCTTCGACAGCGACGGAAAAAACGCCTAGTTTCTTGTGAAATTGTAATGCGCCAGTACGCTGCTCAACTGTCATAATCGCTCTTTTCTCTTTAAACTGGTTTCAATTCACATCTAACCCAGATTATTTGATTCGAACTCTCATTTGAATACGAATGCGCGCATTTTCTCGCAAATAAATTTCTCAGAATAAATCATATAAAGTCACAGGTTAATTGAGTTTGCAAGAAATAAGAACACTTCGATCGATTTCTGAAGCACGCAGCAGCCGCCAGCACCAGCAACAACGCTAAAGTATTTATTTAGTTGCATTGATTGGAATTCTATGTTGGTCTTGGCTATATCTCGATTCAACTTTTTCTAGAAATTAATTATGAAGATATGCACAAACAAACGTCCGTTGGATTTTTATCGTAGTGCAGTTTCTCGCTAATCGCGGCACACGCATTAAAAAGCGGCCATGCTGTAAAATACAATAAAACAGCGAACCCAATGATGTCTCGATGATCGTTCTAATTAAAAAGTTGTTCGTTTGTAAGTTGTTTTATGCCATATGCTAATAGCCATTTCGCCGCGAAGAAGTCGCAAAATGCTAACGTGTTCGGTTTTTTTGTTTGCTTTCTTTCTGGTGCGACTCAATTTCACAAGAGTTCGCGGCACGTTAGAGATATGTAAGCCATACCTCGATTCCGACGAACCTATCACTCGCATTTGTTATAAAAAAAACTTAATTATTCAGTTTGAAAACTCATCGTTTGTTCAGTCCATTTAAATTGATTAAATCACAAACAATTCCACGAATGAATCCAATTCAACTTCTTGTTGAGAGAATGGCAGCGGCCCAAAAGAAGAAAAATTCTGGAATCCAGAGAGAACAGAACTTCATTTCAAATCAATCGAAATGAAACTTTTACTCGTCGTAAAGCTTACGCATTCGATTTGGCAAATGAAAAAAGTTTCAGTGTTGATGTTCTTACTTTATGTCGTGTGTTTGTATGTTTTTCTCTTGTATTTTCCGTTTGATTGACATTTGTATGTAAAGCATCCTAGAAATCCATATTTTTGTTGCGGTCAAAGTTTTTGACGAAAGTGATTTTCTCTCTCTCATTCTTTCGTTGGAATTCTTAATGCATCGTTTATTATTGTTGTTTTTTTCTACATGGTTCGCAGTCGCCCCAAAATTAGGCTAATTAATATTTAATTTACATTTTTGTATTTACATAAATAATTGCTTGCGGCAACATTCAATTTCTTTTTTTTTTATATTTAATCACAACACAAGAGAATGTTATTGCTGCGACTATCAAAAAAGAGACACACAAAACGCAACAAAATTGTTCAATGTGAAACGAACCATTCTATGCGACAAACGCCAAATAAAATCCATCGCAACATGATGAATGGAATGTTTCTGACAGTTGCAAATGGAAATTCCATTCAAGCAAAACATTAAAGAAAGCAACTTTAAATTTCGTTTTGGAATTTCCTCTCTCGCTCTTCCTCGACACAACTTTTATTTGCTCTTTCATGCAATTCCATGCGCGCCCGAAAAACTCACTGAATGGCCCGAAAAATACACACTCGGTGCGCAAAAAACAACAAGAAAATGACTGGATATTCAAGACGAATCCACGTTTTAATATCACAATTCAGATTTTAGAGACTGACGTCTGAAACGACAAACAAATAAGCAAACCAAATTTAAATATGTGAACAGGAAAAAAGAATAGGAAACGCACCAAGTTTTAACTTTGCAAAGGAACAGTAGAATGAAAAAAGCAGTCAGAAGGCGAGGAAGGAACAAAAATTGCTTTTGAAATTTGGATGTCAATGAATGGCAATAAATTTGGAGAAATAAAATGGAATGGATTGCAACGAAGCGGAGAAAAAGAAAATGTATTCAGAAATCATAAGATGAAAAATGGAGGCGGCCATGAGAAGCAATGAGAAGGACAGTAAAATCCATTTGCTTAAACATCGTAATGATTTCACTCAAGCAATCCATCTTGGTTAGTAACCAAGAAACGCAAAATCATGGAAATGCGACGATGGTGAGCGAGGAGTCCCATTTCGGTTCTATCCGTTCATTTACTCATTTTTGTAAGATATTTCATCTTTATTTTGTGCCATCCCTTCTGGCGAACTGTCCGTATCGGAAAATCACTTTTGAAAAGAAACTAACTTGGCGACCAATTTGTACTAAATAGAAGCAGCACGTTGTCCTTCGCAACAATATCGCCAAAAAATGGAAAATCTATGACAATGAAATGAAAAATTCTAATAGAACCGTGAGTACCTCCAGTGAGTTCAACGGCAGCAGCGGTGACGGCAGCATTATATTTTACCTCAATGACATTTTCATACATTTTTCTTGCATATTTCAACCGTTTTGCCATTATTCTGACTTCAATAATCTATTTCTATGTTATTTCGACGCTTCAGCTGTCCGCTGCTTCTTTATTCAAGCCCACCGCATTGTTGTTACTGCTGCTTGAAAAAAGAGTATCCCATCTGTGTGAAGTGCTTTGTCAAGTGCAAGGGTGGATTTTTCGTCGGTCGTAATACGACCGTCGAATCTTTTTCCTTAAGCGTATGGGTGTGTAAGCGATGGAGGCATCAATTCTGTGAAATATTTAAAGTAAGCTTTTTAACCATTGAATTGAATGCGGTTCTCATGGTTACGCAAACACCACGATAGTAGGCTGACAACCGAATTCACCCAGTATTGTCTTCATTTCCGAATGTCTCATTCGATAACTGCCCATGTGAATATTCATATTACTCTTATAGAACGTAAAGGAGTCATCGCACGCACGCTCTCTCTCTCTCTCTTTCTCTCTCTCTCTCTCTCTTTTCTCAGCACTCACATGAAAAGTGTGTGTTTCCTTGTGATGTAACGGCGAAATCGCTCAAGAAAAAATTATTTTGCAATTTAGATAATGGTTGCAGAGAATGTCAGCGGAAAAACGACAAAAAAAAGAGATGCGTTCGGGTTTGAAGGTGCGTTGGTAAGTGTGCACAAGCTATAGGAAGATAAATGCGATTCTACAAAAATCCTAAACTTGGAGCAATTTTTGAAAAGAATTCTTTGAACGACGCTCTTTGTACTTAATAAAAACGCGATTACGATTTCGTCCGATGGGACAATTTGACTAAGTAAAATGCAGCAATTGCAGAATTAATCACATTACCTTCAAGAAAAACTCCATTAAGAACATTGTCGTGCATTTAAATTTGTTTCATCCATTTCGAAAATCCTTCTGAGTACAAGCAAGGCAAAAAAGGCCATTCGAAAGAGATGCAAACAATATTAAAAATAAATTCTTCGAAATTCGGTTTGAGAAATACTAGATTGGATGTTTGTGTCGGTCGACTTAACATAAAAATTGTTGCGATATTCGGGACTCAAGTGTTGGTTCGCGTGATGCCGCGTCGTTATAGCGCGCGCGCTCTTTCTCACTCTTTGTCCACGCCGAAAAAAAAGTTACAAGGAAATGAATCAAGTCGAAGTTAATATCGTTGGGGTGCATGACAGCAAGAGAAAATCGGCTAACAACATGTTTTTTTGCTGTCTCCACCGATTGAATATATGACGTGACAATTGACACAGACACAAATGCAATAAAAAAAATCAAACAACGTAAAGAATCAAACAGCGTTCATTTTGAGCAGATAAAAGTGTTCATTTCATGAAGGCCATTCCATTTATATGGTTTGTGCGAGCAAGCGAGCGCGCACGCATTCTGGAGTTTTGATGATCCGAAAAAACCACTGATGAAAAATATTTAATTACAAAAATTTGCGGCGCGAGAGAAGAAAAAGCATCATGAATTCTACAAACACGTTGTGGATTTGACCGAACAAATTCTAGCAATAGAATAGAGCGCTTGAGAAAATGTCATGGTTTCGATTCCAGTTCAGATGTAGCCGCAACACAAAAACCGACTGCCAAAAAAAGAAGGAGATATCGATTATGTTTCGAAGCAACCGTCTGCCTCATTCACGATTCGGTTCGAATGTAATTTGATTAATTGTAGATGAAAGTTTTAATTAGGGACCTAGAAGTTTCTGTTTCGACGCTTTTTGCGGCCGGTGAAAAGTGAGACTTGTATTAGATTTTTTTCGCTTAAACCTAATTTAATTTTTTATTAGAAAATCGATCGTTAATTCTGTTACAAACACAATTTGCAATGATCGTGGCCAATTTCATAGGCAAAATAGTCACATAAATTGAAGTTTTTTTGCTTGATATTTCGATTTTCCGAAGTTATATGAAGTTGTATTATTTTGAAAATCAGCTACTTCGATTTTCGGAAATCGGCTCTCTAGAACTGAGCTAATTTGATTTGCTTGCTGTGTGTAAATTTCTATGTATTTTCTGTGCGTTTCGATTTACTCGCAGAAAAGCATGTGTTTGTAGCTTTTAATGGCTTTGGAATCGTTACAATTAAATAGCGAAGAGCATGCAAAATTAATTTCATTTGGTGGGCGACAGAGCGAGGGAGAGAGAAACCGAACGGAAAAAAGGCGATTCGATTGTGATTTGTAATTTAATATTATATTGTGGATTTCGCTAACTGCATTATCCATAATTGGATTAAGGTTTCTCGGATGTTTTATTTTTGATTGGTATCTGACTACAAAAGCCATTGTAAGCACGCCATTCCAATGTGTAAACGTTAATCGATTTCACACGAACGCTTCACTCAGTAAATTGCGACGAACATAAATTTATTTCGATTTTCCCTCTATCGGTTTTTTCTCCTGTCTCTCATCCAGTCGAATTATTTGGCTACACCACAAACCCGATTTATAGTAAAATTGATGTGATTTTCAATGAAGCAGAAAAACAAGGGAATGAGTTTGTAAATGCATTTGCTTATTTGCTTACTTCCCGGACAATTAAATCGGTGGCTTTGGAGTGAGAGTTCAAATAACTATACATAATCCCGCGTAAAAAGCATTTCACCTTGAAATTTACTCCCAAAAACGTAAAACACATCAAACGCCATTTCATTAGAACGCACATGATTTTTCGAACTTCCAACTGTGGTTTAATCAGTCGCACGTTTTATTAAATTGTAATTAATACCATTCCAACATGTTCTACGGAGCAAGAACGAAGGAAGACGATGATTCAATTTGTAATTGTGTTTCTTTGCTAAATTGTGTTTTTTCTAATATCCCACAAATGATATAATCCGGTGTCTTTCTCCGAATCGGTATTCATTTTGAGCTACTGCGATTCGATCAATCTTCCCAAATGGCTGAAACTAGAGAAGTAGGTCGGATGCTATGAGCGAAGAATCAATGATGAATTCTACGCGACTAAAATTTCATAATATCGCAAAACATCCCAAAAATATAAAATACTCGTGCATTTGGCGATTTTTCTCCCTCATTTTTTGGAAATCCAATTATTATTGATGATCAGTTTCGAGTTGCAAATATTTATTTTTTGTTCTTGTGCCTGCGGAAACGAAAATGGAACCATAAATGAACAACGTAAACGCGCATACGCTCGATATATTTCTTAGTTCGGCCGTGCGGCATACAAAAATCATGCAAAAGCATGTATCTTCGCAAATGTCTAGAGTTTGACATGACTGCACCCAAACAAAACTACGCAAAAAATATTTCAATAAAATTGTTGCGTACGAAGAATGCCATTGAGCATGGGCACGAATTCAGGTAGCGAGTTTTATAGCGTCACCGAAAAAATCGTGTGAAGAAAATAAAATATTATGAAAAAAGTTGGGAATGGAGCAAAAAAACGGGAAGAGAGCTCGAAAGTGGCCGTATGGCGCACATTTTATTCGATTAGAAGTCACGCACCGGAAGCCATTGTTAGCAAGAACAGCACGAACACTGAAAGAGCACACGCGCGCAATAAAATCAAATAGAATACGAATTATATGTAACGGTTTTAAGTTAAATGTCTTGGAATTCGACGAGTCATTTGGGTGCACGCGCGTCCGCAAATATTGATACTCTGCCAGTGACTCACATCGTTTTATTTCATTACATACATTCGCTCATAAATTGATTTCATTCCCAATTAACACGGGCTCCGCAAAAAATATTTCTTTGGCTAGAGATCAGGAGAATAAACAATAATAATAATAGCCGGTATTGATTGAGGAGAGCAGGACGGCAAAAAAATTACTAGCGGAAAAAGTAAACACAAACAAGATGTTTGTTATTCACTTCATGAGCTCTAAATTGTGATAAATATTTGCAGGAAGTTCCTCTGACGTTCATCGAACGGAAGTTGATTGTTTGATTTCGATGCTTCTTCCTGCACACACTCTCTCACTCCCTATCTGCCGCTCTTCGATCCTTGACATTTTTCGGAAAAAAACATATTCCATGAATACATCATTTTTATTTTAAGTTTGTTGGCCTAAAGGTACGGAATATCATAAAAATTGATCGATGCTTTGCCGGGCAGGCAGGCAGCCATCGACTGATGAATCGTAGCATTCGAGAGCATCAAATATGGAGTAGATTAGGCGATAAGAATTATGTTTATACTTTATAAATTGCTATCAAATGCATTTCGACGCTTTATTAACGGACGTTTATTTGATTCGATCCAGTTTTCAATATGGACTGAAGACTCTCTTGAAATAGTTGAGTACTTGTGCATTGACGTAAGCGAGAGTTGCTTGAGTGATCTTGGAATATGAAAAAAAATATATACTGTTATGCACACGCAGAGCGCGCACGAACTAAAACGCGTGCTAAAATAACCGAAAATGTATGCTGTTCAATAGCCTCTATACGTTTCACCAAAGTTTTTACGCAATTTCCAGATTTATCTCGAAGAGAATAACCGAAAATGACATACACAAAATATGTAAGCAGTGAAGAATATTCATAAATAATGCTCACACTTAAGAGCAACGGAAAAGTATGCGCGAGCGCATGGCAGAGCCACAGTCACACATAACACATACTCCCAGAGTGTGTCTAAAAACGATTTAATATTTTACGACGATGGAATATCAAATGATGGTGATTCCACTTTGTTGAGGAAAATATAGAGCGCATAATGAATCGTGTTTCTTCTTAACATCAGTTTCAACTATAGACACACTACGGACGATGTCACTGACTGCAAAAATCCGGCGGTCGACTACCAAAATTTGCTATACATACACTATATTCGGTTCAGATACATTTCTTCCAGCGGAAAATTCGTAAATTGGCGATAGTTTCGGTTTTATGGCTTATAAATCACATTTTCCTCTGCGTGTCCCGGGGCCAGCCAACTCCGGATAATGAAGACAATGCACTTTAGTCGTTCAAATCGTGATGCTATTGTTAAAAATACATTTCAATTGCAATAACGTGCGAAATTAATTCGAGTTTCTTGTAGTCGTTCAAGTATTTTCCTTTGTATTATTCACCTGTTCTCTTCATCGTCATCGTAAGCACCGTTGAAACTGCGTATTATCCGATTTAAAAGCGTCGAACTCATCATAGTTCATTGCACTTGAAAAAAGATAATTCTTTATAGCATATATTTGTAGCAACCGCCACAGTTGTTGTTGCTCGTTTCATCGATGTTTTTATTGTAAATTTTGTTTATTATTTTATATGCGCAGTTTTTTTTTCTCATTCTCTCTCTTTATCTATGCGGGCATTTGTCTATTTTTCCGTGTTACATTTGTATTTGTTGTGTAAATGTGTATCTTGTTATTCAAGATCCATTCGTCATCTTGCGGTTAACAGTTTTTCCCGTATTCTAACCATTTGAACAGTGCCAACATATTTCTCGGGAAATATGCGCGAATACATTCGAATTCCGAAGAAAGTCGAAAATGAAATGTGCAGAAAATACGAGACGGCAGTTTCAGCGAACAGTCTCTATTTTTCCATTTCTCTCTGTTCAAAAACAATATGCTTGTTTCCCGTATTTTTGCGAAAAACTTAAGCATATTATGGTAACGCGAACGAGAGGTCGTCACATAGAAGCGCGTCACTATGTAAATGTGTGTACAAACAAAAACTGAATTATAGTGTAGCAACGGTATAGAAAAACAAAAGCGAGTTCGCTCTCTTCCTGACACACTGCTGAAAAACAAGTGCAAACATTGAATAACATGGTTGATGTAGCATATTGAAGAGTTTGGCATGGTCTGGATCGCTTCAGTTGCCATACATCGTCGTCGTCTTTGCCGCCACCGTCGTCGTTGTCATCATCTCGGAGCTGATTTTCAGTTCTCTGCCGTGAACTATGCTTAAGCGGCAATAAGACGCCATAGATTGTTTGATTGCACAGCAAATTGAAGGTGCTTGTCAACGGTTCAATTCAAAACGCACTATGCATACATTTCACGTACACGCAATTTTCAATGCATATAAAAAATAAGAGACATTCACTCATCCTCTTTATCCAAGGCACTTCTTAAGCTCGCACGCGCTTGCACACGCCAACAAAATATAATGGAAAGAAAAGTATTCATCTACCCATTTAGAGTGAGCCAGAAAAAAAAAACAGTAGAAATAAAAATGAATGTAGTTCAAAAGCGTCCAATCGATAAAAAGCCAAAATGATTGAACGACGGCATAGAAAAAAAGAGAAGAAAAAAGCGGCGATATTCAGCGGAGCAAGAACAAAGCCGAATAAACAAGCAGCAGCAGTGGCAAAGGCATGGAATTTGCATTTGGATTACGCACACACTTTTTTCCATTCTCGCATATATGCATATGAATGCGTCGCACAAAACTTTTTTTTTCGTTCATCTTCGACAGCGGTAGCAGAGGTAAGACGGCGAAAGAGAGTGTGAGCCAACTGTTTGCTGCCGTTTGCAAACCTTCCGATCAGTCTAAGCCTATCTATCCGCCACACCGATATATATATATGTGCGTATCACATTCAGACTTAGAATATATTACTCGAGATAATTTGATTTTTTTTATTGATGCGCATGGTTTTAGTGTATTAGCAGCGATATTATCAACCGACGAGAGAGGAAATAAAACACATACAAATAAAAAAAATGTAGACGAAAAATGCGTCGAATAAGTGGATGGCAAATGATAGCAATAAGTGAGCTATTTCAGGATTTTCCACATTTTCCGTCGCCGTATCGAAAGGAAAGGGAAGGTGAAATGGAAAAAAGGCATGCTAGGCGCCTCGCACGCACCGTGCTATCAAATCAAATTATCATACGTGTAAATGTGTAATGCGATAGTCGAATAGAATAGTATTGCATTGGTTTGGACGGGAGTGGGAGTCTTCGTCATTGCACAGCAGGCTCAAGTTTGTAGCAATACTATTATGATAATATCAGAATAAGTCTCCCTCAATGATCATGGCTACCAGTTTTGCCATGCACATTACAATTTATCGGTAGCAACCGCGCATAAAATAACATCACATCTTTCTGTAAATGGAAGAAGGTAAATGCCAGAGGGCATAGAAAGAAATTGTTCGTTTTCTTCGCTCTCTTTCATTCTTTCTCTCATTTGTGCAGAAGTCAAGCTCTTTTGATTGCCGAAAAATTTGTTCATGTTGACTGGAAAATTCGGAAAAATGCAAACATCGAGTACCGATTCCAAATGGATAATAAGTTGAATCGAAAATGTGAAAATTCCATCTGATTGCGCTGCGATGCCACGTATCCAACTCTCAGTCTATCAACTCATGTATGTGTTTTTGTGCTCTTGCAAACATATCGAATAATATTGAAGAGAGAGAGAGAGAGAGAGAGAGAGAGAGAGAGAGAGAGCTCACGCACATAGAAATTTCAGCCTTGATGCTTTTAGAGATTGAATAAAATTTGCATCTGAAATGATGAGAATGAATTAGTCACGATTCTCGATTTGTGTATGCTTTTTTATGTGTTTTCAATCAATTCGCAAGATGTTTTCCGAAATTTCATTGGCTTGAGCCACGAGCACAAGCATCCCAATTCTCTCGCATCTGCACACGTTAAAGGATCGCAGGCGAAATCATTTCAAAAGCATTTTCGAAAATCCCACATAAAGAATGAACAAAAAAAAGCAACAGCACATTTTATTGTTGATATCAAATTGTTTCGATTGCCGCTGCTTTTATAGCTGCACGCACGCCTTTCGACTGCACCATAAAAAAAGGTGGAACTGCTCTCCATAGAATTCAAAGTTGGGGCCCGTTCTGATAATGTTTTGCCGCACATTGTATATGTATAGCGAAATTATTTTCTTATCAATTGTTGTTTTTCTTCGATATCGTCTTAGTTTCGCTCTTCATCGTCGTCATCGCCGTATTTGCTTCGTCTTCTCTCTCTCACTCTCTCTCTCTCTGTCTGTTTCTTTCACCTCGCTATTCTCTCGGTATTCCATTGATTTCTCATTGATTTCGTTCACCTTTAACATTTTTGTAAAGCCTATCACCAAATGATACACCCCGCCATATAACAATTTAAATTTATTTGTGCACCGGATCAATCGGTTTTTGTCCAGGTTTTCATGGTTGATTTCCATCCATTTGCGCCTATTGTTTTCACTTTTCTCTCGATAATTTTGATTCGGCTCGAAATGGTGCATTTCCTTCAATTTAATACGGTCGGCATGAACTCGGCTGAATCGCCTCCATTGAATATGAAATGGACACAATAACGATTGACACGTCTATTGTTTCACATTTCTCGGAAATCAAACCATCTCGTCCGCCCGCTCTCCTTCTCTGCGTAATGTGCACATTATTTACATCGATGTGTAGATTTGTATGTATTGAATTGCCCGAATAGGAATTTTGTATTTCGACTCATTCCGTTTGCATCGCATGCAAATACATTTATTTATTCATGAAAAGATTCTGTGTATATCATAATTGAAACGGACTTTGCCAGCAAATCTACATATTTTCTTTTGCTAATAAATATTTTTATGTGCACCTTTCTTGGCCGTCCGGCTATACACCCGTCCAGTGATTATCCAGCAAGCATTGAATATAATTTATGCTCATCCAAATGGAGCTCAATGAGGTGAGTGAATTAATTTGAATGGCACCGGAAAAATGTTAGCATGTTCATAAAATCATCATATATATCGATGGCTGTGTGTTAATGCCGTTGCATGCAAACAAATTGGCTGGCTACACATTCAGTGAGTGTGCAATTTTGCATACTGTTTATTATGTAATAATATTTATTGCATATTAAACAATTGCCAAAGATTTCAATAAGCATTTTGACTCCGATCCAATCCCATTTCTATTCATAATCATTTCCGTTGCCATGACTTTATGCGAATGCAAATTTCCCCTCCTATTCCAGCTTCAATTCGGCTTAAGACTTTGAATATTGAATAATCTATTAAAGGAAGACGTGCCATTCGCTTTGTTCCGCCGACATTGTATCGGCTGTTTTAACGACATGCATTCGTCTGCATTGTCGAATGAGTTGGTTCGCAATTGATTTGAGGGTAATAATTAAAAATGAGCATTCAATAAAATGGCATTCAGCAAAAGACAGATGTGACAGTATTTTGTGTATCATTCGGAAAAATGAGAACATGAATCATCGCCTAATCATCAAAATAAACGCAAAATCGTGAGAAAAACTTTTACATCGTAATTTGAAACCTGTCACTTGGCTGCCGTGCGGATAATTTATCGATGCGCTGTCATGCTTATGACCGAAATTATTTGAGAAATACGAATTAATTTGTGGCAAACTTTAAATTCCACATGTGAATTCATCGAAGAGTTGCTAAATGTTCGCAGCCGCGGAAAGAACCAAAAAAAAAAAAAAAAAAAATAACAACAACAACGACACACACCAAAGCAACCGCAAGACGTAACATGCATCAAATAAATGTGGCGAACATTTTTCTTCGATTCAACACATCAATTTTGAGGCTTGCACAGCAGCGGCATTGGCGATGAAAAAAAGTAGAGGAGTGCGCGCATGATAAACGGGAAAAAATTAGTATTCAAATTGCAAATTGTGCCATTAAATGAATAAAAAGTATCTTGTTATAGGTTTTTTTTTGGTGCTGGCTCGTTGCTATGCTCTTCTATACTCTTTATATATACAATTTTCGTATCACACATACAATTCTGGAGGTTGTTGGCGGAATTCAACGGAGCACCAGCTACGCATGCAGATAAGTTACGCTCACACACACACACAGGCACACGAATTGCTGAAAAATCCATCAAACAGTGCCTTTGCCAAGCGTAAGCACACTCAAACTGTATAAATTGGGCTCCAATAAAATTATTATTATCATTATTGTTTATGTTTATTTAGATAAATGATGTGATACGCACCGTATGCATTGCACTTATTGTTTGGGCTGAACGGAAGAACGAAAGAAAGAAAAGAGATTTCCAAGAATTTCAACGATTTCGTCTTGAAATAATGTGTTGTTCCGTCGCAAATTTGTACACTCGATTTCACACCTCAAACACCGGTTGGCTAGGTGTTTGTTGTTCGAATGTGAGACGCAAACAGAAAAAGAAAGAAGAGAGCACATTAAAAATGATGAAGTGCGTATTCACTTGATAGTTTTCGAAATAGCCCGCAAAACTTTCGAAAAAGTAATTGAGTTCTTGTGGCTTAGAACTCGCTCAAATATACTAACAGTGATTTGAGCCGCTGCATGAATATCTTAAATGAATATTGCGATTTATTTAACATGTTTTTTTCGTTTCAATCTTTGCAATTTACTTAATGGAGCATGTAAAATAAATAAATTGGCATTTCATTTTGTGTGCTGGTTGTTGATTTCTTTGCCGTATATTTGAGCGCGAATCAGTTTTCCCCCGAACATAAAATTTGCCCACATATCTTAACAATGCCGATACATGTGTATTCATCATAAATGAATAAAGGCATTTGATAATGATAATAATGGCAAGAATATGAAGGTGAACAATGGTTCTACTAGAACAAACAACAACCAGATGTAAGAAAACCCATTTAATTCTTAATATCAGCAATTTATTGTTGTTGTTGTACTCTCTCTTGATTCGCTTTCCGCCCGGTGTTCTTATTCTACAGACAATTGAACAAACGAACGAAAAAAAGAATCAAGTCAAATTTTGCAGTTGGCACAATAAATATGGATATATGCACTGTGCAATGAATGCTAATGCAACAACATTATACAGTCGACTGAATTATTATTTGAAGCAAATGTGCACAGCTAATTGAAAGGAAAGCCACTTGATATTCAAAACAAATTAAATATGTGAGTTGGTGTAGCATCATAGAATAGCTAACGGAAATTGGTGTAAATGTAGATGCCGTTATCATTCGAGCCATAAAGTATTTTCCCGTCAATTTAAATCTAATTCCATCGGAATTGGTTCTCGCCCAACACATCTTGTGTGGGTCGTTTGTCTTTGTTACAGCTCAAAATTTCGCAGCTTTACATTAGCGAATGGCCTTTACGAGATCAGTTGTCGTTTTGTAATTTTGAGTCCGCAACAAAAGAAAAAAACGGACTCGGCCGATCCTAATCATTGGATCGGAAGCCAACAGAACATAAAATAAACATATCTTATCAAATGCGAATTCATAGCGATTTTTTAAATTGCTAATTATTGGCTTTTGAACCAAAACCAATTCAAGAATTCAACACGATTCCCAATGCCAATGCGGCCACACTGTAATGGTCACATTACAACATAATTTACGGCCAAATTTTTTCGCGAGCGCATTTATTTGATATTTATGTACCGTTATATTTAGTCTTGATCCCCGGCGTCGAATAAACGTCGAACATGAAATAACAAACATTAAACAACAACAAAAACACACACTCACATCAACCGACAATGGCAAAAAAAAAAACCACGGCGTACGCAAAAAATGTGATGAATGGATAGGTGGTCGCCCCGAAAAGCTGTAATAAATACAACAACAGTAACAAAAACACAAAACAATATAAGTGGCAAAGTGTTCACATAATTTATGTAGCCGCCGTATCATTTATGAATACAAATTAAGACGAGAAGAGAATATTTTTTTTGATAGACGAACAGAAATTCGGCATTCTATCGCGACCACAATTACGTAACTTAATTTTTTTGTTTTTTTTTTTTTTTTTTTTGGTGTGTGGCGCATAACTTTTCTATCTCGCAAGAGAGTCATAAATGGATAAATGGGGGAGTGAATGTTTTTGGCCATGTTAGCCATGGTCGTGGACGTAGAAATCCGACAAAGACGTCACTTGCTATAGTCAGTGACGGGTGTGGACCAGGTTCTGAACTCAAACATTTTACCGAAATTAGATAATAACATCGCATAATGCTCTGATGTTACTGTCGCCGTCGTCGCCATTGCGTGTAGTTTTTGTTTCTATTTGCTATTAAACAATGTGCAGCACTTTTCGTCTTTGTTCCGAAAAAAGGCACATTTTTATCCAAAATTCTCTGTCTGTTTCTGCCGCTCTTGTTTTCAGCCAAGTATTTTTGCTAGTTAGTTTTTATCTCAACTGCGACTTTCATCTATAGCCCAAACCAAACAATGGGTTCAACATGGTTTTGACATGATGTCTTCATTTTTAACTCAAGAATGCCGAAGAATGGGCACACCAAAATGAACGAAGTAACAATTAAACGAAGGAAAAATGTACAAAACTCTCGAACAAAATTGCTTTTATCGAATCACGGGCAAATGAAAACAACACACACCAAGGAATTTTTTTGTGAATGCGCACAATAAAAATGTGTATTAATCTTAATGAACATTAAAGGCGAAGCATCGCACTAGAATGAGAGGAATTTGTGCGCTGCGCCCATTGCAGATATTCTTCAAAAGCCGTCCGGGAATGCAAGGCGAAATTCATCTTAAAGTTTATTAAGCGAAATTCGTCTTACTCGAGATGAATGAGCGAGGGAGATCCGAGCAGAACGAACAAGCAAGCAAGTAAATAAATACATCAGAAAAGTTCTTTATTCTGGTTTTTGAAGAACGGGTTTCCCGATAGAATCTTAATTGTACGTAATCTCATTTCTTTTCAAAATGAAATGAACACATAGAGCAAAAGTTCCTGTTGTTTTTTTGTCGCTCGTTCATTCGTTCACTGACTCACGTAAAAATCGCTGGGGAAATTCAAATAAAATGCGCATTTCCGAAACGTAAGGTAAAAAGGTAATACTTTGAAAAGTAATATTAATGGCAAAATAAGTGACTTCAAACATAATTTTATTTTTTTTTATATGATTGTGTCCGGTTTTTGTTAGTTGGAGCAGTGCTCAATTCGTAGGTAATATGATTTGACTATCGCTTAGCTTCAGGCAAATCATTGAATCTAGAAATTGAGAAAAAGAAAATCACTGCAAGGCAACGGTATATCACGAATGAAAATTCCATTTAATTCAATTCGACGGTGTATAAATTGTAGCGATTCATTTAACATTGCGTTCCATCACACGGCGCACACATATTCTGAGCAGTGCAGACAATTAACTACAAAAACCCCAACGCATGAAAAGCGCTGCAAGCTTAGGTGAAATGATCACAAGAAAGATATGAAAGAGAGAAAGAGAGAGAGAAAGAGGTAGATGAACACAGAGGCAATGAAGATCCGCTTACAGTCGCAACATCAGGTACTTTCGATGAAAAGTGAGCGAACAAGATCCAGTCAAAATCTAACACCGCTTCAAAGAATACCGTTCATTACTTCAAGGCGCATCTGGTATGGCGTTGGTTTCGGTTTGCAACTCAATGTTTATGCATATGTGCCAACATGTAACGCTCCACGGAAATTCTTAATTGAATGATCTGAAGAACAAACATTAAATGGTCTTACATACGTAAAACTAACTTTTCCGCACATTTTCCGGCAGTGTACGGTACAATGTGAACTCAAGATAGTCGCCATACAAACTTTTCATTTCGAATCCGAAAAGACCCCGAAATTCGAGAAAAAAAAAATTGCAGGGGAGCTAGTCCTATATCTCATCGGAATGACTTGAAATTTTGTATGACTTTTGAAAAACGGCCTATTTATTGTTTTGAATCCACTAGAGCTACCAGAAGACATGATCCGATTAAGCTGAAAATTAATAAATTTCAATTCCTAATGATTACCAATATGTGTCATTTTCGTTCAATTCTTATCTGAATTTTTTGATTTATCGTGTAAACAAATTTTTTCGTACAACGAACAACGTACCACACAAGGACAAAAAATTTCTCCGGGAATGGTTGCAATGGTTTTTTTTTTTTTGGAACGAATAGAAAACTCATTCCGGGCATTTCGAATTTTTTGGACCGATCGCGATACTTTTACTACACACAGAGAAGTGTGTGCGGAAAAGTAGAAACAACGAAAACGGCAGCAACACGGGCAGCAACACGGGCAGCATCAACATCACAAAACTCTCTGCCCATATTCATTTCGATTTTTATGTAATTCATGTTTTCTCGATTGTTAACAACATACTAAGAGCGCACCAAACACACAAACACCACTCACACTCTTTTTTCCTCGCATTTGCCATCAAATCAAAAGATGTTTAGTTCATTAAAAATTTGCTACAAGAATTTTCTTCGTTAATTATTTACCTACTTATCTCATTAAAAGAGGAAGAGAGGAAAGTGTGTGCGATGTGTATTTTGGCAACAGTTGTTGAGGGGCATTTTGTTGGCATGCACTTGAAAGATGGATTGGAAAATGCATACACTTCGGTCGTTTTCAACAATTATGCGTGTACGGTGGAAATCCAAGGGGGAATTCAACTAAAAAACGCTTGCCCATTGAAATGTGAGCAATTTTCTCGAATTTATTTCACTCTCGACCTCATGAAGATGATGATGATGTCGACAACGATGACAACGATTTTTCAAAGGAAATAATTGAAATATATTTTTTATGTATTTTTAATTAATGGAATTCCATAAGATTGGATAATGAGATTTCTTCAGTCGTTTATTTGTTGATATTCGTGGGCGTTCGTGGGTGCGTCATCAACAATTAAGAAAGTACCATTGATAATCCAATTCAATTATTCAGTATATTATTCTCTTCAAATTGAATATTTAATTTGATAGAATCGGAGGAGGAGATTCTTCTGCTACCATGTACCTCGCCCGTATCAACCCCCCCCCCCCCCCGTATCAATCGTGTTCCATATTAAAATTTAAAAATATGTCGACGTTTTTGAAATAATGAACGAATTCAGCTCAAAAGTAAAATTGGAAAACTCACAACTCAGCGTGAAAAACTTGGAGTTTTATTTTGTGACAGGTATACGGAAATGTCACTAAGTATTTTTGGGATCAAATATTTAAATTTGTTCCCCATTTTTTCTCACAAACACAATATCGGGTAGCTGTTAGATTTGATTCAAATTTTATTTTCGTCATTGCGGTTCAAAACGCTTAAGCTGAAATTATTGCTCGTTCGCACGTGAATAACAAAAGAGCAGGTATCTTTTCATAGTATTTTCCTTGAATTGAAAAATCGTTCTGAGCTCTCGTCGTATCATTCAAATAATGTTTTATAAGTTGACCTATATTGAAATGACACAAAAATAGCTCATTATTCGATGCCTAAGACCTTTTATATGCTCTTTGGGCCACATTCTTTGAAATAAACAACTGCTTTTGTCTCAAGCAATCCATTTGTATCGACCTCAAGTCGATTATTATCACAACTGGCAAAGTTTCCAACGACCTTCATAAAATGTACTAATTTAGACTTTTTCTGGCCGAGAATTTGCAAAAAGCATGATAAATAAACGAAATGATTTTCAAATTGTCATAAAAAATAATTATTTTCAATTATGAAATTTGGAATATTGAAAACGAAAATAAAAATACTTTTAATGAAAAAATGGTGTATGGAAACGTGGCGACCGCAAGCCCCGTATCATGTCGCATTAAAATTACGTTGCTCTAATGACCGCAGAAAAGGTATCGTTTAAAATTTAATGGGTTTTTGTGTATATATTTGGGTAATTGGGAATTTTCACCATTATATTAACAGTGAAAATGGGAAACGCGATAAAAAAAGACAAATCTATTCACATACACCTTTTTCATTCAATTTAAATGATCGGCCGATAAAGGAGATTGTATATCTCGTGTATAATATGCTGCTAGATTCCATACCAATTTACACGCATAGCATCCAGGCAGACAGCATCTGTGTGAGTGCAAGCGTGTGCAGTTTGCACTATTGTAAACACTGCCTTGAAAATTGATTTTCAAACCAATTCCACTTTCCTAAAAAAATCGATTTATTGAAGAAGATTTGATCGGGAAACAAACAACATCACAATGTTTAATATTTATATCCGTTTTTCGATGGGTTGTTTGGTTGGTCGCTTGGTTGGCTGGGCAATTCGATGTTCAATCAAACTAAGCCCCTAATTTAATTTTGCTTCCGGCCGTCACAGCCTGAACTTTTCAAATCTATTTATGTTCACTGCTGTGTTTTATTCAAACAAGATAATATTCGGACCAGTAATCAAAATAATTGCCATTATCAACTGAGTTCTTCTCATTTTGTTGAATGTTATTTGAACATTTGTTCGTTTAAATTGGCCGAATATCATTTAAATATTAGATAGATTTTCTCTGTGTTCATTTCCATCATTTCCAATTCTATTGGACACAAACTATTACTCAGTTTATCTATATTTTTCATAAATTATTGGCATTTTACGAAAATCCAATTTCTGATTGGTTTACATTGATTACATTTGTGTGGAGAGAGAGAGAGAGAGAGAGAGAGAGAGAGAGAGTGAACTTCACTCAGTGAAGCTCAAATATTGACCTATATATTGCGCTGTGCATCAGAGATTGTTATTTTCGATTGGATCGAAATAGCTGTCTCCAAATTTATTTATCTTCAATGTTATTTGAAACCATGACAACTGTTAAATTTGGCAAATCTTGGTATTTTTAATAAACGGTATAGAGTTGCATCGAAAGGAAGGGCCAATGAATAAGCATGGCCTTTGATCGTATTCGGGCCATGCAATGGAATACCAAAAATATTTATAGCTTTTCCGAAATAGCGGAGGATTTTTGTGGTATTTTAGGACGACTTTGAGGAAATTTTAGTATGATTTTGCGAAATTTTGATACGAATTCGCGAGCTTTCAGTGCGATTTTCGTACATTTGTCCCAATTTTTGTTCTAACGTATCCTATTGTATTGCCTGATGGTACTCACTTATTCAATGGAATGAGCAATTTCTTGAACAAGTTCTTAAAAGCTTCAAACAAAAGTGTCAAATGTCAACATGACTTCGTTGGAACGCACTCTAATATATGTATTATTAACATGCACTCGATCTTACCATTTGCACTGCGTTGCACTTAAAATTTCATCATCACAAGTTCAAATGCGAAAAAATAAAGAGTGCGTTTCATTCTAACTCTGAAGCAAATGATGACAAGTGGCACAACAAATACAGCAAGTAGTTTGGCACATTGCACGTCTTCAACATTCGCATGAACCCATACGGCTGGATTTTCTTTGAGTAAGCAGTCGTTCGTATTAGCTCATATCGTTTAGTGAATTTCCCTTTGGAATGTTTACTTGTTCAATAATTCAGAATGTTTTAGCTCTCTAGAAATCACAACTTCGCATACAGATTGAATTTGGAGCGGGGCGCTATTTTTGTAGTGTTGAATCAAAACTCGATAGCTTTGGCTTTCAAAAAAATGTGTGTAAGCATCTGCCTTTCATAGCGCCCCTTTTTCCATTCGTTGGTTTGTAATTTTAATTGAATCGAGCTAGAATTGATGTGCATGTAAGCGTAAAACGCAATTAATCGATTTGATTATTTTAAATGCGATCATGAGTTTTTGCCAATCGAATTGAATGATTTAATTGGCATTAAATACCATCCTTTTAAAAGCAATTTGCTTTTAGCATGAGTTGTGCAACAACGGAGCGAGAATGAAAAAAAAATGAATCATTATATTTAAATTAATGTGATTTTTTAGGATGCATTTAAAGCGCAAATCTCTCATTGATGTCGAAAGATGAACAAAAAAAAAGTGAGAACAAAGCGATAGAAAAACAATTTTCGTCCTTTTATCCGTGCACATTTTTTTGCTATTGTTATTCAATGTTTACGCCAATCTATTTAAATTTAATTTTCCAACTGTAATCTTTTTACGAAGAATTGATGGCGGGACGTTGTTGCTGCTTTCGCTATTGTTATGGTCGATTCAACGAAAAATTATTTGTTCATTGCAATTGGGAGCCATTTTCAATGTGAATAGTGAATTTATTGTGTTCCACCAAATTACAACCAATTGATAAGAAAGAATCGCTTTCAAAACGATGCAATAAAACTTCAAGACAAGCTGATTTCAGTTTTCCCCTGGCATTTAACACCGTCCCTATTGACAAACGCTCTGGCTCATTTATGCAATTCGATCACAACAACAACGCCGATGTCGATTCGTACGCTTTTCAAGCGACACATGGACCGAACGACGAGTAATATTATAAATTGTATCAGATAGAGAGCTTGGCCTCGACATCGACGATAGAAAGAGAACGATAGAATACGCACGTCACAGATGACTCAATGTTCATTTTGGTTGGTCCTTTTTATCTTTAACGAATGTTATTTCAGCGATTTAGCCAACTAAACACCACTTTGCTCGTTTTTTCTCTGCTTTTTTGTGTGCTGCAAGAACACTTTCTTTTTGCCAAGCAAATGTGATGTACGCGAGCGTCTGTGAAATTCGGTTTTTTCTCGACGAGAAAAAAGACCAGAATTATGTAAAATTGGCAATGGAGGCTCGGTACTGTTATCAAGACGCGTTGCATAAACATACACACACACACACAAACACAGACACCCTTTTGTTTCACATCCACACTCTCGCAATCTCTGTCTCGAAATTCCGTTGGAGCATGGTTTATTTGTTGACTCTCCCATTTTAATGTGTACATCTGCATAATCTCATTTAGATTTTTATTTCAAAGATAATTTTAAGATAACAAAAACGAAAAAAATACGATTACAAATAGAAAAAAACAGGACCGAAAGTGTAACGGCGAGCCAAAAGAGAGCAAAAAAAAATACAAAATGTAAAGAGCTATCGCAAAGAAGATATAAAAAAAAAACATAAATAAATAACATTAGAATGGTGAACAATACATATACGCATCGATAGGAATCGTTCGGTTTTTGGATTCGATGCGACAGCACACGATGACAATGGATGCTTTATTCCAAAAGCGATTTAACTACCATCTCTCAATACAACACAATTCCCGTTTTTTGTTTGTTCTGCCGTCCAGGCCCATACATACATACAGAGAGAGAGAGGGTAGGGGTGCATTGAGTTGAGATTCATTTTGATTCCGCATTGGAAAAGCCCAGCGATTGCAATAATCAAAGAACAATCATCTAATTCCGAAAAATGGTGACCAGCATTTTAGCCCGTAATTTTATTCAAGAGCTCAAACATTCGTTCGTTTCGCGTAATGGAACCAGTTTTCGACCACCCTAACATTCTGCCCCAAATTGGACATTCTTTTCATTTCTGGCTAGAGTTTGTCCTTGGAATTGTGTTGCAAAGTAAGATGCGACAATGTCCCTGTACCTTGTGCACTGTACACACGACGGCCATGGCAAAAACAGCAGCAACAGCCGCACGGCAGTAGCAGCATTTCAAGCGATTGGAACTGAAATAAGAAAAGGGTCCGACACACAAACACGATCGAATGGATTGTTCTTGTTCGCTCTTATCGAATTGAGAATCTTTGTATATTTATTTGCGATACAGTTAAAGTTATTACTTTGAGTATTGTGTCGAAAGGATGAACGCCAGCTTTTCAACCGAAAAATTCACGTACATAAATTTTGCTCGTTCGCCATCTTTCTAGTGCTTGTTTCTCTCTCCTTCTGGTTCATTGCATGAATACACCTTGCCAGCTTTCACTCTCTCTCTTTCGTTCACACACACTTTCGCTGTATTTGTGCATTAGAAGTGATTTTCCCTTCTATTTTCAAAGTTTTCTGCATTTTTTATGGAGTTTTGTTAGTTTTCTTACGTTTTTCTTGGAATTCAAAAGGAAAATATATACCAAAATACACTAATTCGATCGCGCACCATGGTTACGAACAGCAGAAAATATAGTTTCAGAAAGCTTCACTGCGGATTATAAT
The DNA here is from genome assembly GCA_028476595.1 of Obolodiplosis robiniae. Lineage (NCBI taxonomy): Eukaryota > Metazoa > Arthropoda > Insecta > Diptera > Cecidomyiidae > Obolodiplosis > Obolodiplosis robiniae. The sequence continues at coordinate 3,315,749 of CM052014.1, forward strand.
TTATACGAGCAACTTTACCATCGATGTTGTGTTTGTGTCGATGAACGCAGTGAGAGACATACCGAAAGAAACCAAGGGAAAAAAATTTAGATTTAGATTATAGTAACATGTGCTTGTTGTTTCATTTTCTTGTTTCATTTTCCACATTTCTTACGCTTGTACTTGCAATATTTGTGTGCCACATTTTGCATGTTTTCACGAACTAACGAATTAAATGACAAACCGTATTTATTTCATTTTGGGGCAAATATAAAAGTGCTTAATGTGTCTCAAGAGAATGAGAGAACCGAACTAAATGCAAAAATAACCGGCGAAGGGAGATAGAAAAACACACAGAGACAGCGTTTTTTTTCGGGTGAAATTACGTGCATTTGGCTTGTTCTGTATTTATTTATTTATTTGTTTAAGTTACATACATAATCATTTGTCATGTGGCTTCTACAATAGTGTTCATTTTATGCAGTTAATATAATAATATTTATATGATTGTCATTAATCCATTTGGCGTATTTATTCGCACACCGAAAAATGTATTTGTCTGCTTTTATTATTTATATGCGTCCCCCTTCGAAAGCCACAAATAAAATGATTCCTTCTAATGGCATCAAACTGAGCAGCGCTGTTATATTGCAATCATTCACGCGTTCTCCAGTACTGTGAAAATATGTCAAAAATAAGCTATTGCTGGAGGCCGTCTCAAACCAATTCCAATCAACTGACAATATTAACGGCTGTGTCAAAGGTTAAAATACTGCAATTCGTTTCGTTTTTTATGCAGAGCCTGCACGAGCAAACGAAAGAGAGAGAGGGAGAGAGAGAAGAACATGTTTTCCGCATGATCGGTATGCATCAATATGGAAGAGTAAAAAAATTATTGAACTTCAGCAATTTCTTGGGAAATGTGAAATGAAGTGTGCATTTGCAATCCAATATAATTCTGCAAAAATATTAAAAATGGAAAGCTATAACAATTTAATTTCATTTTTGCATTTTACTCTCGCCACCCTCTCGTCTCGCGCTCTTGTGCTGCGCACCAATCAAACTGACTCCGACTTCTGCTTCTCTGACTGATAATTATACTATTTTTTTTTTATCATATTGCCATTTATAATATCGTTTTTTATTCTGCAATTCGAGTGGTACCGTTTTGCGAATGAAGTTATGATTGGGTTTTCATAGAAAATTGGGTGAAATATTTCGAGCTCTCAATCGGAGGCCCACCAAAGGCACTCATGCTCAGCTTATCAAATATAAATTATATTGGCATTTTGTGCGTGTATGCAGATCGTACGCATTTATGAGCACGAACACCAAAATGCATCGATGAACAAAGTGCCATTAATCTATTTTACAGGAATGTGTGATGGTGCGAGCATAAGCTTGCCCATTAAAATAACAACAACGCCAAAATCGGGAACAAAAACAAAAACGTAATCGATGGTGCTTGCACACAAATATTTCACGTTATTACGACCAAACCAAACAGTTCATTCAAATAAAATTAACCACATTTTTAAATTGGAAAAATAATTATTCGTGTAAAGTATAAATAATTAAATTTCAATTATATTTCAAAATAAAAATCGATTTCAATAAATTAGTTGCTTGGCGAATTGACGTTTTTCATTGTGTATGTGTGCCCACACGCCATTTCAGGTGGTGACTCTCCATTCGAGAGAGGATTATTTTGCATTCGTGCATACAATGTGTATGCTATAAATGGACGTACATGTTTCATTTTGCGTTCAATTCTTAATTGAATTAATTCGATTATCATTGGTGAAGCGTTCCAGAGATAAAATACGAGAGAGAGCGTGGTGTTGGTGACTGAAATGGCAATTGTACTCTCAGATTGTCGGCCGCCTAACTCTGGATATTTCCAACGTTTGTTTCATTCACCTGATCAGTGTTTGTCAGGATGGTCAACACGAGGGTACTTCCAACACGATTCATGCCACGACATTCTCGAGATTTCATGAATAACAATAACAATATGAACCGTACCTCCCGATTTTCCATTAAAATTCATCACAAATCGTGGGATTTTTTCGAATGAAACCTGAATTTTAATTTATTTGATTGCCCGAATTTTAATTTATTTAATTGACATATAAACACTCATTTTGAATACATTGCTTTATCGGAGTGCCATTTCATTGTCTCCTTTTTATTCATAGCAACACGTTCGCATTGAAACAACAATCGTTCATTTGATTCACGAATGCTCAAAATTCATGGAGTTGATATCAAAAATTAATAGTTGAATCATGAACCGATGTCAATGCAAATAAAAAATAAAATCTTATTGTTCTAAAGTTTGGGCAGAATATTTCTGAAATGCACAATGATGCTATCCATTGAATCTAAGATTTTGTGCAACGAAATATAGTCGAAGTCAAATGAAATTAATTATGGAACAGCAAATCTCTTGATTTTGCGTTTGATAACATTTCTAGTTCGACGATTAAATTATTGAAAAACAATTGATAAATTTAGCGTGGAGCTGAGCAAAATCCATAGGTCATGAAATAGCTTAGAATTCGCAAATTGAGCGGAAGGAAGAGCGAGAGCGACAAGAGTTTAACATTAAGCACATTTCATGGATGAAGAGAAGATTAAATAAAATTCTGTCGATTTGAATTTGACACTTGGTAAACAACAAAATTGCATCTTATTCCTGAACTGAGCTGCGATTTGGAGCGGAAAATGGCAAAACCAATACTGATTTGAAATCAGAACAAATATAATCACTTGCGGCAATTGAATTGACTGTAGTCACTTAATGGTTACAACGATATAAAAACCTAATTCAAAATGCAAACTCTTCTCATTTCTCGCCGGCATTATTTTGTGGATCGCTGAAATCGCTCTCGAAATGATACGAGCACGTGCCGAATAAGCATTAAATTGGCTAATTTAGCTGTAAATCCAGATGAAACAATCAAATCATCGAATGCTTAGAGCAACGCAGCGTATTGAATGTGATTGAAATTTAACGAAATCACGGCAACTTTTCAAAAATCAATAGCAAACTCAGCCATAATTTTAATCGAAATACGAAATTGTTAAACGATTATACATTCGCCTTTTTTGTTGTTGTTGTTTTATTTTCTTCGCTCTCTGCTAAATATACACAATCATTTCCATTCTCAACGAATGCCAAACAGCTATTCGATTGTTTATTCATATAATGACATTCTTTGTGTGTGCATACCATGGTTGTGCTGATGAAAACATACTTCGTTTGCAGTTTACCATTGTTCCAGATCCACATCGAAATTTTTCTCTTTCTCTCCCGCCCTACCACTCTCCTTCTGTGTCTGCATAAACCGATCGCCGAGCACATGCCACAGAATTTCCCGTCGAAAGTAAAGTGGTACAGTGCAATAAAGCCACTACAACAATATAATACCTAATAATAACAGCGAAATCAGGTGAATAAACGTTAAACGTAATGTGGCTTCGATGTTTTTGTTTGCTAAACAACGTTTGTAACGCACGCTCAAGCGCTTATTCGATCTGATTCTTGTCGGGATATTATGAGAACGGTGTTTTGTGCGCCGATTATTGTGTTTTAGTATCGTGTTGGCTCTTCATGATTCGAAAATTTAATCAAATGATGCATAGAAGGCACGACGCGGGATGAAAAACGAGAAATGGATTGAAAAAGAATAAATACAGCGCATGCATTCGCACAACTTCTGGATTATTATTCTATTGACAGGTGCAAGAACGTTTGTCTGGAATGCAATATAGTCGAGCCACTTTGAGAATAATCACAATGAAATATTCATAAACAACATTTCAATTCACTGAACCAAGAATACTGTCGAACCTATTCAACTCGGCCCGTTTCGATTCGCCGGGGCTGACTGAAAAGGTCAGAAATATTATTTCATCAGAAAGTAATTTGAGTAAGCTAAACTTTTCCATAGCAGTTTCACACGGATGCGATTGATTAGTGATAGATATGGCCATTCAATTCAACCATTTGGTAAAATTGAAATATTCAATTTTACATCGATGGTTAATTGCAATGAACCATTTTAAGTTCCGTGCGGGGGACAAAAAGACATACGATACCATAATTTTATGACTGGTTTGACTGTTGGACAGCAGATCAACATTCATCATTCTTGAAATGTAATCATGGCTGTTGTGAATTTGCAATGTGTTCGAAATAGAAATATGGACTTTGAATGAATTCTGTCATTGGCTCGATGCGCATAAATTCTTAGAAAAAGCGGCGGAAATATAAACTACGATACATCAACTGTTTGGATCTACAAGTTTCTGATGATTCTATTTCCCGTTCCATGAGACCGTGTATATATTTGATCTCAAGCATATTTTTGCTCGAAAATCACCATCATCAGCACGAAAAACTGGCTTCATTTTGGTGGGATCATGTTTTAATCAACAGCAAATTGGTTGCTTATAAGCGAATTGATAAGCCCTTTTTCTTTCACATAATCTGTATAATTACTGAATCGTGCCGAAACATCCCACGTTTATGTTACTTTTGACGGTGAAAAATACCTTATTTAACGTTGCAATTTCAACATTTCCAATTCAATACCAGCGATGCAGTGTGATGCCTCGAGGAGCCGCATTCCGAATTCATCGATAATACACATTCATACATGTTCGTTTCAAACAGGTCAATGTTTTGCGATGCATAGATTTGTAATATTCATGATGTACTTTATGTTTCTTGTGTATTCAGAAATAGAGAAATAAAAATATTCGAGAGAGCTCATTTCAAGTTAATAGGAAATTTAGCAGAAGCGAACTGTCGCACACATTTTCCGTTGGTTTTGTTCTCCCTTTCTCTCTCCATCGCAAATGAATAAAATGTCCGAGTGAATGAGTATTGCAGCTGCACGGGGTCGAAATATTTTTTAATTTATCACATTTATTAATGTATTTTCGAGAATAATTGCTGCGTAAATTGTATTCTGGTTCCAGTCTTTATATGAAATTCCCACCGAAAATGCATTGAATTAATATGTTTAATGAAGTCGAATCGTTTTATTAGTGATAAATTAGCATCACTTTCATGAAGTGCAGAAAATTAATCAAAACGAAGTACAACTGCCGTTTTGTGACGATAATTTGCATTCTTCAGAAACGCAGCTTTTATGACACCTCTCATCAAACTTCTCATAATGACAAATTGAATGTGGTTTTAATTGATGCGACAGTTGGCTTGAGGTTCTAATATCAATACCCTTTTTTGCTCTTGACGCATAATCAATGGTTATCTATTAATCAATCAATTCGCATAACAAATGCAAACCTGATTCACCGCTGTGGTTTACACCTCATGCAAATCGATTCAACGATTCAATTAATCTAATGTCAATCAATGAAGCAACTGACGTTTCAACCACAAACTTTTCTTATCAAATCATTGGCAAACCCTCTGCGAAATCCGCAATGTATTCCTCATTGCATGTTCATCTAGGATTTGTGCAAAAACTTTTTTGCCACCCCCATTCAATCTCAGCGTTCAATGCCCAAGAGAATGTCATTCAAATAGAAATAGCGGTATGAATACTCGAGATTCGGCATCGAGCGTGTGAAAATTCAAGGAAATTGATAGTCGTCGCTATGCAACTCGGTTTCATTTATTTTTCCGCATAGCACATAGAAAGCGAGAGCACAGTCTCTGTGCGCCAATCAAGCCTCCGTCATCTTTGCAACATACAGAAGAAAAAAAAAAAAATCAACCATAGCAGTCTGAACTTTTTCTTCTGTTCACTGGAATCTCGGATGATGGACAGAAGAAAACAAAATAGCATTTACGCATTAAAACATAAATTATGTTTTTTTTTCGCTTTCGTGTCAGAGAAAAGTGAATCCAATAAACTTCACAATATTACTCGTAACAAGGGCATACGCTGCTGTGTCGCTGGAATCAGAACAGCATCAGCACGCTCTTTACGGAGTCTACGAGAACATGTCAATGTTGCTTTTAATTCGTTTTTGCTGGATGAGCGTTTTTGTGCTGTTTGTCTCGTTTGTCAGTTTGTGTGTTGTTGTTCATTCGTATTGCGATGCTTGTGCGGACAGAAGAGAACTCTTGCCCCATCATTTAATTCCCCGGAGGAACAAACTTTTATTCCAAATAAATTAAGATAAGATTGAATATATTGTGTATCTTGTTACATTTATCGATTTTGCACGTTGCAAGTGGCCACTTGGATCTTGATTTGCCCACATAAATAGAGTACAAGCACCTCGATGATCATCTCACGCTATGCATTCTCAAAAGTGACCGGGATTATGGTCTTTTAACATCATAAATGAGAGAAATTAAAATGATTAAAGTTGCAAGTTCTCATGTTGTTTTCAGGGAGAAAATGTTGTTCTCATGAGAAGATTTTAAAGAGGGAAAAAACAAAATTCAGGAGAATGAAAGGAGCAAGCGTGTATAACTTTTACCAAATAATAAACAAAAGTTCGCTTATAATGATTCGTTATAACTCTCCGCGAAGTTGCTAATGATATTTAAAAACAATTCAATTTTCAATTTTGAGCTGATTTCACAGAGAAGCTACCAGCTCATTGAAAAATGGCGATATTCATAGCCATTAACTTGTGTTATTTGTAAATATCATTTGCTGGGATCTCTCTCGTCAGTGGATATGCTAATTTCACGTGTCGCATTCAGAAAGCTTTTAGATTGGTGGATATTTATCGTTTTTCGGTGACATTTCCCAACCAAGACGTGGCCAATGCATTTATTCATACAGTTAATGACATGGACTTGAGTTGTTTTATTGATAGTGAATATTGCTTTTTCGATGATTTCGTCCATTGTCATTGTTGTACAGCAAGTAACCGTAACTTCGACACACTGTGAATAAGTTGAAGCAAACATTGCTATCGGATCCAACACAAATTTCGTATGAGAGTATAAAGCTTTGATCGCTTGTTAAGCAATGTCAACGTCGGTGCCGTAGTCGTCGTTGGTGAGCCTCGCATTTCGGCTTATGTTCCGCACACTTATTCCGAATGCTTTCGATGTTTCATGCAAATGTGTCGGCTTAAAAACAGGAACAGTGCAAAAAGCACTTGTCTCACTACGGAACAGACCGATTCTGCACCCGTACACGAGAAAATGCTCTCCTCCATATTCCGGAAGTCAGAACAAATAAACTTGAATCGACTCGCTCTCTCTCTCCCTTTCCGTATATTGTGTACATCTGGAACGGAGAAGAAATCTCCGTACAAATGTTTGTATGCAATGGGAGAAAGGGTGGCCGGAATCAAAAACTTTTACTCATCCTGTAGTGTACAGCATCGCCTACATTTCGGCATTGAACTAATTTCATTTTGTCGGAAAAGTTGCAAAAAGTTAGCTTGTTGTTGCCATAATGTTTGTTTTCAATTGAATATTATAAATGTGCAAGTGCACACAGCAGCATTCAGCATATCCCTTCGCTCAGCTTCGAATCATACTGTATATTTCGAAACAGGAGAAGCAAGTCATATTTCAATTCTCCTTCTCTGTTCATGTGTGTGTTTGCGCGAGAGAGAGGGAGAGAAAGTAGAACCATCGATTAATAAACAATTAGTTAGGATGGCTCAAGTCAAATCTACTGTGATTGTCTACTATAAATATTTGCCTTCAATGTTTGGCTGTCGACTCCAATTTATGCTCAAGTGTTGCAAAGTTTCCGACATTCAATTCCAAATAGATATATAAGCAACTTTTCTAGAATGACTCTCTGTCTGCCTGATGGATCCAGATCCGCATGCTTTAATTCAAATGGTATCATCTTGGAACACACAAAACAAGTTCATTTAGCTTCTATTTATCTTCAATTTTCAACGAACAATACCATTTTGAAACATGCAAATGCAAATGCTTCAGATAGCATAACACTTTTCGTTCATCATCAATGCATTTGTGCGCCCGAGACCAAGAAACTGGAGCTTCTGAAGCTTTATCAAAAAATGTAGCCTATGGAATGATATCACAGCATCAGACATACAAATTATTATCACTATAGCGTTCATTTATCAAAATTTGAAGAGTTGATTTTATCTCCGCTATTTTTTGTTTTTGTTGAAACCGAGTTTGATGTGTTGCATTGACACAGTGCGACAGACATATTTTGATATAATTTTACATTCAGAGAGAATTTTATGGTGCTTGCATTACGACACCATTCATTTGCGTTAAATCGAATTTTCCTTCGAGTCTTACGAATTCTAATAAGATTTTTTTCTTCTCTTTCTATTTTTGTAGCAGGCAGCATGTACGTCGTATCAAAACACGATCGGACGTCATTCGACAATCGGACCATACTCACATCTATCGGGCAATCCATACACGGCCAACGCATGCAACAATGATTTCAGTTACACCAATCAATATGGATACAATTCATGGGGCATGTGGCGAGATTCTCGTAACTTAACCCCATCATCGACATACTCTTCGAAAAGCCGAAGCAGCATTAAATCATTTACCATAATTCTTATGACAGCCGCATTTATCGTTATTTTGGCTGTCCTATCGGTTGCTGCGCTCGCATTCTATTTCAGCACATTCAAGTCTGATGACTGTAAGTATGACTTTGCGACTCAATTCCACGGATTATTACGTGATACTTGAACGGATTTGATATGTTCTTGTGGTTTGTAATGCAATATTTTCACTCTCTCTCTCTCTCTCTCTCTCTCTCTCTCTATCTATCTTTTGCGCTTGAACATCTCCTGCAGCTATAATGATTTTCGATGGCAAGTTCCAAGTGACCCGTGGAGATGTTTTCACCACTGGATTAAAATACAATCACACGTCAGTGTATCAACAGAAAGTGGATTATTATCGCAATTTAATCACTGAAAGTTTGGAACATAACGGACTCACTGTATACAAATGCGAAGTTCATGGATTTGGCACTGGACCTCTCGTTCAAGTTGATTTTCGTGTTTTCCTTGACATGAGAAAAGTTCCAAGGTAAATATGGAAATTATATATTTGACCGACATGTAATAAATCCATAATTCTATCACTGTATCGTGTTTTGTTGCTTTGTTGGTCGAACGAAGGGATGTTGCCAAAATGGTGCTGCAGAAAATGATTCACACACGGTTTATTTAGATATTTGTAATTCAATGGGAACAACAAATAACAATAAAGCGACATATTGTTTGAATGACATTGATTCCAATCGTGGTTTACACATTGCATATGCTAATCTCGGTAAAGACGATTCCACTTGATTTTGAATGACATTCCTGAATCGGCAACACAACAATTCCATTTAATGATTGGAATATTATAATCTCTTTGCCTCCCCATAATATCTACATCAACCTCTTATTTTTCATAGAGATTTTTTTTCTTTTTCTATTCAAAAACTAAACTTGACTTTTTTCCCCTGTTGAATAGGACTATTCGCAGTGTTGAAGAGCATATTAAGGATTCAATACTTCGGGAAATTATGTCGATGAAATCCACGAAAGGACTTCAAATCGATTTACCATCACTGGAAATCAAACGCACAATGGATGCGGATGTTTTAAATTCGGCTTCGTTCATACGAGAAAAAGTAAGCATCTTTTTGTTTCCTACAATTTAATACTTAAATTCAATTCTAATTGAAATCGTTGTTTGCAGGTGACGACTCCATCATCAATAATGTTTGATGACAAAACTCGTAAGGGACCATCGTCGACTTTGATGAGCAAGCCACCGGCAAAATTGACAACCACCAAGCCAAAAGCAAAAGGCGATATCGTTGAACCAGAAATTGACATTGAAAATGTTCCAATTTTGCAGGGATCATTTGAGGTAACAAAGACCGATGCTGATATAACGGAAAAAAAAGTACGAACATCGACGCTAAAGCCGTTCACCATCACGAATGGTTCGGTTCGGATGAAGCCCAAAAAAACTACCATCGAAAAAGTAAAGCCACTACCGAAAGTTCCCGAAAATTTGACGGCAAATATTTTGAAACTGGAAAATGTCACGAAAGCATATCATTTTGACAGAGTGACAACAACAAGAGCACCAACAACGACTGAAGATGTGCCGACTACGATGACAATGGAATCGGAAATCCGTTCGAACACTGTAGCCGCATCAACGGCGAAAATCGTTAGTTCAACATCACTTACTTCAACTGCGAAGCAGCAAGTGAGCAGCAGCAGCACCACAACAAGCACGCAGGCAAGCCTTCCATCGATTACTCTGCCAAGCGAACCACCACCAAGCAAACCAGTGAAACATTTGTCAACACTTGAAGGAGAAATTGAAACACAAACTAACAGCAACAAGAAGAATGCGACAAACGCATATCCAAGTCAAATCGTTTTGGATGATCAACCATGGCTGCCGATTCAACCGGGCATTAAAATCGATCACAATTTGAATGATGCCAAAAAGAAGATTCACAATTCAGTTAATCCACCGTCGGTGCCGGCGAGCTACAACACTGATTCGGTTGGGTTCCAATTGCTCCCACGGAATAAGTTGCGTAATCCAATCACAAGCTCTGTGCAGAAAACCACCCGCCCGCCGATCTATCAAAGCTTCAATAATCCAGCGCTGATGTATGGACTGCATGAAATCGAGAGATTGGGCAACAGTTATGTCAAACCATATCCACTTCCAGTGGACTTGATTGGCGAACAAGCGAATAAGAAAAATGATGATTTGGTTTTGAATCGAGGTGAAGTTTTACCATCGATTAAAGAACCACATCCGTCTACTGTTGAGACTTCAACGATTAAAATGACGCCGACACCGACGTATGAAAAGGCAAGAAATACGACAGATGGAGCTATTACGTTGAACATCGAAGAAACGACTGACAAAATCAATAATAAAACCAAACCAACTATCGATGATCAAGTGGTCAATCAGCAAGTTGGAGAAATACTTTTGGATCTTTTGAAAGAAAGTGATATGAAGTTAAATGAAAGCACTTCTGACGATTTGACATTGCAATCACGAACAGACGAATTGGACTTGCCCGAAGCGAAAAAACCCGAACTCCAAAGTCAAACCGAACGAATCAATTTGACTGATGAAATCGATCATACCGAAGACTTTGACAATATTGCAACGGTTCTTTCTTCATTGGAAACTCTAAATTTCAATAATATCAAGGATTATATAATGGCAACGACGAAAACAATCACAAAAGAATTGCTGTCGACATCAACCGAACACGATCTATCGACATCTAGACGAGAGAAGCCACAGAATATCATCGATCCAATGAAAAAAGCTGATCGCATTTCACTGATTGCGCCAACCACGCCGTTTACTGCACCGAAAGAATGGGCTATGCTGAAAACGACAACCACAACGACAACGCCAGCCAATACGGTTAGCACCCATGATGCAGATGCTGAACCGGCCACCGCATCTTATGTTGAAGTCGAAACTGTGCAGTACACACCCGGACACTCATGGACTCCAGGACTATTCCCGGTGCAATCTAAGTGGGAATACGTAAATGGTTCGATAGTTTATCCAAGCGTTGCTCCAATGCGAAAGGTTTTCAATGAAACACTTCAGGCTTGGATCATCGAAAATCCGATCGAAGAAACTGAACGTCTGCCACCAACCGAATTGATTCGCAATTCTTCTGAGCCAATCAAGAACATCTCGACTATATTCGATACTTTGGCCTCAAAATTGAGCATTAATACAATGGAAACAGCAAAACAACCACCGTTCATGTCACATTTTTCGGCAAACAAACATAAAAATGATCAACATTCTGCATTAGCCGAAGTCCTTTCAACATCTTCAACAAAACGGCCAATGATATCGACAACAATAGCACAACCGTCAACATCCACGATTCCAACGACATCTGATGATGAGCTTCCAATTTTGTTGAACCAAAACACCGAAAGTTACTATGGTTCAAGTGCTGAAACATTAGTTGGCCAGGCCGAAGTTGAAGAGGTTGATCCGACACAATATGAACAGATGCTGCTTATTGATCGGGTCTCAGCCGCACTTCGTCCAACCAGCACAGCACCATCGCTCGTCACTTTGATGCCGGTCAAATCGAATTCGGGCATTCGACAAGGCGGCTACTTGAATAACAAATTGAAGGGCGGTGCAAGAGGATTCCCATCGTCAGCATCAGCATCAACGTCATCACAGTCAGAATCGAATAAACGCCGTTTCCAAGATGCATCGTTTGTAGTTCGAACCAGCATGAATATTAGCTCTTAAGTGAATCAGTATACACACACACCCATATTTTGATTGATATACTCACTAACCGAAAGCGATAAGACGTTAAGTAATTAGCTCTGCACAAAAAAGCTAAATATTTGGCGAAATATGTGATCCAAAGAACGAATGAAAAATAAGACAAAAAAGAAATGAAACAAAATATTATTTGATGAATCCTTCTTTCAGTTCCTTCCATCCACTCCAAACACGAACGCCAATTCGATATGACAGGTCATAGCATCAATCATTTAAACTATATTTCGAAAAGAACAAAGATTTATTCTCCTACAACAAAAGGAAAAATGCATTCAAACCGTTTGAATATGAAACACAAACTGCGTGAAGCTTAAAAATAAAAAAGGACTCTTGATGAGGAATACCATTTACAAATCGAAGAACCGAAACCGCATGATTGTGTTGATTCGAATAACCACAAACTTCTTCATTATTTCTTTTGTATTGTGATTGTTTGAAGAAATTATTTCACCGAACTGAGTGAAATAATCCGCGTAAGTAGGAAAACCCAAAGCTACTTGAAAAGTTTCATCTTCGTAGGGTTTTCCGACATTTCCGTTTCAGTTCGGCGGAAATTTGACGATAAGTTTTAATGGACGGCATAAGACGCCGGTCGAAACATAAACAAACGTAAAGCGGAATGTCTAAGCGAAATTTTAAATTGAAATCAGAGGTCAACATAATTTGTGTCTGTGCATTCAAATCATTATCGTGCTGTCGCATTGAACGCATTTTTCAATTTTGAAAGAGAGAGAAAAAGAGAGTGAGCGCAAAAAAATCAAGTTAAAGATGAAAATAGTATTTGGCATTAAACTTGCTATGGATACAAATTGAATTATGGATAAAGTCGGTCGAAGTTTTCGGTGTGTGGTGATTGAACTGGTGGAAATCGACGTATAAGGATCAAAGCACTGAACAAAAAAAACACACACATACAATCTGTGTGAGCTAAATAGTTTTTCACTTTAGCGTAATCCGTTTGACAGTGGTAAAAGATTACAGTTTGAAATTAGTTTCAATTATTTCGATGAAAAAGTACGAAAATCTTGACTCGGGCCAAGAGATTCGGATGATGAAAAAGATGCACTTTTTCTAGTGCTGCACAGAATGAGAATAAGAGAGAGAGAGAGAGAGAGAGAGAGCGCTGGAACGAAATTGATAAAATTCATCACTATTTTTCGGAGTGCGAATTTGCGGATGGACTAGCGGGCGTGATTGCATCCTGAAGAAAAACCGCAGCAATCACAACATTCGAGAAAACGACAAATTGAGGAACAATGAAAACAAATCCAAGTGAAGAAAAGATATTATAGCAAAAAAAATTCGTTTATATCAATTTATATTTTGACCTGTGTTCTATTTTATTTTTGGCAATTTGTTGCTGATGCCATGGCTGATGCTGCTGCTGTTGTTGTTATTGTTTGTTGGACGGGATTCGTTTCGCCTAAGCCTGCATATGTTATCCAAGTATTTTCCGTTTATGGTGCTACATTAAATGCACAACATACAGGTAAATTACATTTCGATTTCACCGCAACAGCAGCCATCCAGCCACCATAACCATTTGCTGTTGTCTAACGCACGTTTTTCACTCGCACTTGAACAAAGCGAGCAGAGGGGAAAGAAAACTTTTCGGAAACAAGATTTCATTTCGACGCAAAACTTATTGGATTTACTGGCTAAACGAACAAAAAACAATAGCTAAATACCCTAGATCCGTAACGCACTCACTCGCTCGCTCGCGCCGAGAGAACTCTCTTAACCACCGGTGAAAGAAAGTGGGCGGCGAATGTGATAGCATTGAATTTATTCCTTTTATTTATAAAATATATTCCATTCCCACGCATCAGCTTCCTCCATAAAATGCCGACAAAATCACATTTAAGAGATATTTGAACATGTGCGCGGCTTCAAGCATGGCACACAACACAGCACAGCACAACTTCAATGGCAACTCACTCATTCTCGACGAGAGATGTTTTTCAACTGTTTGTTTGTTTGTTTGTTTGTTTCAATGTGTGCGCCTATGTGTGTATCGAAGTAGCGATGCCACAGTTATCTCAAGCATATAATTCATCCCACTTAATGCGATCCGCTTTGGAAATTCTCTGTGCCCATACGGAGTGAAAGGAATAGTGGCACTCGAATGTAGAGAAAACTGTGGAAATATGCAGTACACGCAGAGAGGAAGAGTGTTTCGAATTCTTCTCCTTACTGGGTATTATTCGATTATATCCAGTACAGATGGATTTCGTTCGCCTTTGAACCTTCGTCGAATGAAAGTAAGAGAGTTTTTACCGTGGCTATCCCACTCTCTTTCTCTCTCGCTCTCGTTACATCGTTCTGCTTAGCAGCTATTGACATATTCCATGAGCCGTTAGATTTTACACATACGTTGACATCCTTGGATCAAATAGATGTTGAAGGAAATTCAGCTCTCGAGTCTCTTAGCATTCATTCATGTTTTCAATGATCCTGCTTAAGTAAGAGATTGAAAGGGAGAGAGAGAAAGAGAGTGATGAGAGCACGGACTGAAAGGATGTGCAAGAAGAGTACCGAAGTGGGAAAAAATAGCGACACATTAAGTTATTCAGGGATGAAAGTGAACCAACGAGTAAATTGATGGTTCTTTGGAAAGACAACAGCACCATTGTTGACGTGGCATTGTTTCAGAAAACTTGTATGCAGATAACCTGAGCACTTGTTCAATCGTTTGTACCGTCAATGGCCGACGTCGTCTCTTCGTTGTTGCTGTCATAGCGCTATCCGTGTTCTTCATTACTTAATAATGCAATTGAATTTAATGAAGTCGACCTAAACATAATTCTGTGCAGAAGCGCGCGCGTTCCAAAGTGTTCCGATTCATTAAATGAACTTACGCGCGTTAAATTTGGCAACTACTTTACTTCCATTTGCCATTCTATTTTGATGCACATTTCGCGAATTGAAACACTTTTTTCACATTGTACAACGCTTTTCTCTCAATTCAAACACAATTGGTCGAGTTGATCTGCGTTCGGTGCAGTGTTCAGTGAATTTCAAGTGGTTGCAGTTCACTCTTATCTCTCCGCGTGAATGCTAAAGTTTTTGTCAAGACAATCACAGCAATTTCATTTCAATGCAATTTGAATTGCGCGTCACACAGCATGATGCTATTCTTGTGTTTTCAAATGCTCGCATTCAATGCATGAGGAAGATATTGTTAAGAGATTCGCTCATCCATTTTGTATAACATTAAAAGCACTCAAATCCACGAAAATTAATATCAAACTTTTACCCGCAGCTAATTGACTTCTGGTCATTTGTAGCACTTGGAACTATACAATATACCGACAGCGTTCGTATTTTGATCGCTATTCCGACAAATCGACCGAAGGGGCGTTTTGTTTGCAGCAAATTACGAAATCCTTTAATTACATCCTTTGCTAGGTGTTTCCTGCCTGAATTCAAAACGGCTGTTCAAACAACGGCATAAGCGAAAGCTTTGAACTTGATTTCCATTCAAATTGATCCATTACCATTTCCATTCGAAAGCCATTTGCATCACCAAATAGCGCTTGAAAATAGTCATTTATGGCCTATAATTTGAAAGTTTTGCAAAATAAATGGGTAATAAAAGAGAAATGCGCGCACAATTTACCACCAATTCTGAATATTTTCATACAAAAATTAAGTTATTATTTCTTCATGATTATTATTTATATGAATTTACCTTTTTTCATTCCATGAATGCTGATTTTATTCATAACATAATTTTGACGGTAGTGTTTTGAGCTAGCAGCCATACCCATTCGCTCTCTCTCTCTACTTCATATTTTGTCAGCCGGAAATAGGACATGATGGCCAATCAAAACGAAAAAAGCAGCCGGGAAGAAGCCGTATGCATGAGCATAATGCTAATTTAATAAAGCTATTAATTGAAGAGAACGATGACATTCAAAGCTAGCGCACAACAGCGACGACGACGACGAAAACACAGAAATTTGTTCAATTTCAGAAAAGACACAAAATGGAATGGGTAAAACAAGGAAATGTTATAAATTACGTGGAACAGGGATATGTTGGTGGTTTCCGTTTTGCCGAAAACTTTGTTGTTGCGGCTTCAATTCCATGGAAAAATGGAGAATAAAATTACAATTGTATGTTTGCGCTGGGGATCATTGTCAACATCACACTCATTAGTATTCAAAAACAATTACCTCTGGCCGGCTCCTTTTTTGTGCTTTGTTTCTTTAATGCGGACGTTTTGTCCGTTGCGTTTTCCCTTTTCGAGCGATTTTTATCCGTTTGTTCCAGATTTTTGCATTTTTCTCATAACGAACAAATCGGAGAAAAAAAATTGATGCGTTGTTATTGATAACACATAATTAATATCATCAAGACTTGTAACACAATTAAGCATCACTTTAAAACAAATCTTTTTTGGTTGGTGGGGTAATGAATCGAAGTTTGCATAACCGCCTTAAACACTCTTCCGTAACAAAGACAATTGAAACGTAAATTAATTACATAGTTTGTTAAATATTTGAGAACAAATTCCGCGAATGATGAATTGATGTAGACATTTTAATTTTTAGGAAAGTAAAGTTTCCCGAGATCAAACTACCATACGTGTCGCGCTCAATTTTTTCTTATGAAATACAAATCTATCGTGTGTCTGATGCAAAAGTTGTGTCTCGCATTTAATTACTCGTTTCGTGATATTCTCATTTATCATGCAAAATTTTATAATTTCTATTCAAAGAAATTACTAATAATGATATAATATAATATTTGCAGCGTTTGAATTTGGTTCATTTTGAGGAAAATGTGTTTTGTCTTGAGTATTGAACGCGTTAAGCTTTGACGTTTGATGCATACACGTAATAAGCGGCAGACGAAGAAGATTTGAAGGAGTGTGATTTCAATCAGCTAGAGAGCGAGAGCAAAGCTTCATTAAAATGTCGTTTATCGTTACTACAGAGACACCTTCTGATGCGTGCATATCAACAGATTCACCTCGAATTTCTCATAATTACGGCTCAGCTACATTTGAATATCTTCACCCGATCTACACTCACTTCTATTTCTTGCAGAGAGAGAGAGAGAGAGAGAGAGAGAGAGAGAGAGCTCCACCAACTAGAGCTACAGCAAACAGAGCATAAGACAAAGAACATGCTAAAGGAACGAAGAAGTGGCAATTAGTGCAAATTATAATGATTATATTTCATTTCTCGACTACGTAGTTCAGATTTTTATGAGCATTCGCTTTGGTTCGGTCCTAGTTCTCTATTTAATTCTGAATGCGTTTTGTGTCTGTGCGAGTCGCACATTTTATGTGGAATATGTTTGAAGATTTACGTTCATAATGTATCGATTTCGTGTAGGTGGGAAAGTAGCAAGGGAATGTTACGTGACGAAAAAGAGACGCCAATTACTCATCAGCCGTCGTCGCCTTCACCGTCTTCATCACCGTCGGATGGTTGATTTTACACGAAAATTATGAAAATGCGGTTCATTAATACGTGATGCATTTGAAACGTCTCGAAATGGAAATACGAGAATCAAAATAAACCTTCATTTGAGGGGTTCAGAGTAAAAATGTTACTTTAGATCTTACCTCCTGCTCTTACTTATGAGACGTCCCATAAGTAAGAGTAGGAGGTTAGATCTGAAGTAACATTTTTAATCTGAGACCCTCATTTGAGATCATAATTCACACTTGAATGGAAATTTATCTGCATCAGAATCAGAGTCAGCTAGTCTGAAGCTATGGAAACTAGCAATCAACGATTTATATTACACGCCCCTCACCGTCACTCGAGAGCTTGTTTGTGATTTTGCTTATTCAAGCGAAAGTTTATTTTTCAATTAAAGCAATCCGGCCGCAGGCCGAACAACCGAAAACTATAAACTATAAACTATAAACTAATATTTTGGAATTGTATCGATTAAATCCAAAGGCAATCGATGGCGTTCTTCCCCTCCATCTCCCGCATTTTCCATTTACGGAGATTTATTAGCTGTTAAAATACAATCAATAATTTCACATACTTGAACACGGTTTGTTTTATTTTCAATACAAATATTGATCTAACCCAAGAAATATATATAAATAGTATCTAAGTGTCTATTAATTTATTGCATTTATGGATGTGAAAGTGAGAATTTATCTGGATTAGATTAGAGCAGTAATCTGCCCAACACTCAAGTCAAATAAATGATTTTCAATTCGTACTACGAAATGTGAAAACTTTCAAAGCAATTCTCAGCGGATGTTCATTCAGAAAAGTTCGACGAAGCACACCGATCGAAGTCGGTCTCTCACGTTATATCCAAATAATTCGCACTTCGAAACCACCCCTCGCCTCCGGTAGCCAAGAATGAAAAAGCACACACAGACACACACACACACACACACACACACACACACACACAAATGCATGTGTTTAACTACATATTATTATCCATAGCATATAAAGATAACCAATTCCATTTAGCTAATGTTTAATTTATTAATTAAAATTATTAGGAATACTTAGCATTATATTTGGAGAATTTATTGCATTACAAACAATTGCATCGGTAGTTGTACATTGCAAATTCAAGTAAGTTATTGCGTTAGTTTGTAGGTGTAATTTTGTACTTGAATGAAAAGTCGACAGTTATAATAAGTTTCACTGTAAACAAATTATAATAATAAAGATGATGAAAACAGAAATTAAAAAAAAACACACACACGAAAGTTGGTCTTTGTGTTTGCACTTGTTCGAGCTTAAGAAGGAATATTGTGGAGTGGAACATAAAGCGAGCATCAACAACAGGAAAGTGTGTTGAAACTGGTTCAAAGAATGAATCGACTGAATTATGAAGAAAGTTTTCGACGGATAAAGCGATATCAATGGTTTTTTTGTGTCTCATAAAACTTTTGGAATCACTTCGAATGAACCAATTTCCTCGAAGTTGTGGACAATCGTTCTCGCTCACACAATGAGCCAAAGGAAACTACATAAAAACCCAATAATGTGTCACCTCATTATTATTCATGTGTTTGTGAATGCGTGCATGCAAAAGTTATGTGTTATGAGCTTATAAGCATCTCGTCTCGCATCATCAGAGAGTGAGTTTATATTGCGTGTAGCTAAAAAAAAGAGGGAGAGAGCCGTCCGACGATGATGTGGAAATACGCATTCCGCTTGTAGAATGCTAACAAGCTATTTTGAATGCAAACATGAAACATCAATCCATAAATCGTCGCATTGAGACGACATCGAACACAGAAATATTTGCACACCCGACAAAGACACAAAAAATAGTGAATGGACGACGACGACGACGCCGACGACAAAAGCAATAACAACGGAAAAACGCAACAGAGAGGTAACAAATTGATGTTTTTATTTATGATATGCGTGGCCCAGCATCGTTTTTATCAACATACAACCAGCCCAGTCTGGCTATTATACACTGCATATATGCTTTTTGTACATGGTTCCGCTCTTACTCATTCTATGGCCATCACATGCATCCGTCTAAATTGGCCGGACATCTCTTTTTAGTCCATCCTCATGCATTGAACGTGCGTACGATTCAATGGAATTGTGAATATTTTCGTATGTCATCAATCAAACGGGCAAAAGAAATACATGTATCAAACCTAATGAAAATATTCGGTTTGATGGTGCGGATTGAAAAGGATTGCTAACAACATGAGCATATACCGATCACCACATAAATATGGAACGCAATGGAAAACAATGGTGTATTGAGGAAAAACAATAGTCTATAATAAAATTATATCGCAAAATTACCGAATGGCCACAGTTTGAGGTGTTTTGTGTGTCTTTTCAAGGATTATTGGTAAGTTCTAGGGGGAATTACGCATAACAGGTGAAATAATTTGAGCAAACAATCGGTACTCGATCGATGATGATGATTGGCATTCCAAACGTGTGTGACGGCCGCCAATGAATTTCATCGACTGCAAAAAGTGCTCTCCGCATTGTATGTGCACATATATCCATCTATATGAAATGACATATGTGAATTTATAGCATTCATAATGAAAATCTAACCAATAATTTTTGAAATGCATGAAAAAATATCGTTTGGCCTTGTCAATATATGTGCATGGTGTAAAAATCGGAGGTGAATTTATTTATCAAGCAATCTGCAATAAATAACGCAATTGATGGATATTTTATCGGTAACAAATAAAACGACACTAGCGAAAAAATATTAAACACGGAGTCGATAATCGCTACGTGCGATATCACATAAAATCCCTCTCTCACTCTCCATGTCTCTGTCGGCTTACCCGATGAAATGGAGACAGAGAGTCTGAGTCCCGGCACAAAGACTTCGCTCGAAAATAAAAACGATTAAGAGACTATTGATCGTTTCAGCAGGAACATAACCGAAAGAAGTCTCACATCATTATATACACTCACTTTCTGCCAATCTCGATTCTGACAGAGCAATTCAACTAAAATGTTGTGCAATTTTTACTTACTACAAACGGCCCCGTCATTGCCGCTCATACTCACGTCCATATTCACAGTGCACATTGACACCGTTTTATCGCTTTACACATTAAACGTATAATATTTGTTGATCGTCCGTGCATAAGCTTTATGCTCACCCTCTCTTTCTGGCAACCAGCCTGAGCACCAACCGCACCGAACCAAAGATACACATTGAGTCGCTACATAAAACGGTAGTCGCATTCTACATGTGTGTGTGTGAGACAAAAGACACTGAGCCATAATGAACGCATTCTTATTACGAGAACGTATCATACCGTAACATTTAACTTTAACATTTACCACGAATTTACTGCACACGTTTTGCACGTTACGGTTGATAATGTTCTCATTCCGCATTCTCTTTGAAAAATGACACACTTTGTGTAGTGATATGTGTAGTGTTAGTGAGCTTGTGCTCCATTGTTATTATATCGCTTTGCAATGGCGTTGTTTTATTCTCCGATCACTTTCAATAGAGCGATGGTTGCTGTGTATCTGTGTCATTGTGTTGTGTATCTGTACGGAAGAAGCAGCAAAGCAGCGCTTGTGTGTGCCGAAACGTAGCACTTCTTGACAATTTGCCAACAAACACTATCGCAAAAGGTTCATGTTTTGAACAATGAATGACATAGCCACCTATTTTGCCATGCAATCTGCTTATGTTTGGATAAAATATTGAAACTACGTTCTCAAAGCACTCTCTTTTTCTCGCTCTCCGCCTCCATCCAGCCAAACAAGCGTTTTATTTCACCCAGCACTTTGTCCATTCTATTCATTCGAATTTGATGTACAATCACATCAAATTAGATCAATTTCTTTGGGATAAAATATTTGGATTTGGGATTGGCTGGACGAGCGTCTTCAAAACGAGAATATATTGCAGTGATCCTTAGAACACACATTCTCGCTTGCGTGCTTTGCAGGTCGACGCGGTAAATCTTCAAGCAAAAGCATTTATCAATAATTATGTCACATTTTGCCAAATGGCGAACAGGTTGCCAAGAAAATATGGAAATATGTTCACAGCAGATACATAAATTTGCTTTGATATGTGACAAACACGCAATCATCCAACGGAAGTGTGTATAAATGTTAAAGGAGCCCCATAATATCCTCATATGTGAGCTATGTCACGCAAAAAACCCGTACACAAACACACGATGATGTCCCAATAGTGACTGAAGCCCATGAGAAAAGGCAAGAGTATTAATTAAGCGAACTTTTTATATTGTATCGATAAATATGTTTTGTGTGCGATTCGAAAGGCACTTGTACAAAGGCATTATATCCATGGCTGCCGGACCACGATTAAAATTAATTTATATTGAATGGCAAACGAGCGAGCGCGCTCAAATTATAGCTGTCGTAAAAAAGAAAACATTACCAATACAATGATGTATTGTGTGCGTATGTGTGTGCGATCTTCGCAGTTTCACAGCGATAAGCGATAAAGCACACGCTTAAAAAAGGAAAAATCCTTTGAATTTGAAGTACTCAAGTGAATATTGAATAAGTTTTCACTTGAAAAATGCTCAGTATTACACGCATGGCTTTCACAAAGCACGTTTTTTTCTGATTCTCTTCTCTTTGAAATGTACAAATGTATCGCAAAACTTGAGAGTTTTAAGTATGTCGTTTGTTGTTGTTGCTTTTTTTCCATTCTTCAAGTCTCATGTTGAGCCGTCGCAATATGTTCGAGTTCGCATGTCACTTGTGTATTGTAGAACTTCCATTCCGTGTTTGCAGTGTGCGTCGCTAGGGTCGGACCAAAGATACAAGCGCAACAAAGGAAACGACATCAATCTATGGCAATTGCCAGCATGAATCAAACACATAAATACCAAAATGGTTGTTTTTTGCCATGCCTGAACAAGGTCCTTTCATCCATTTCATATAAATGCATTTTGCCGCAGTTTACCATCGTTTTGATATCGTTTCAATGAAACATAATACAGACACACACATCGCCGACCGAATCCATATCGAAAGTTATGCAGGGAGAATAATTCAACGGTGTTGTATCTTCGACGATGGCGATGAAGTAGTAGTAAACGATTTGGTCGAACTTTGAATTGATTCCACTAAACATTATTGTTACAATATCGTCATCATTTTACCTTTGGAACCACAACAAATCTTCCACATTACTTTTGATATATGGGTAGATAGAGTCGGTATAAATACATAACTGCCTTTCAATAAGGGCTCTTTTCGGTTTATACTTGAAATGCTTCAGTACCGTCTTCTAATTTATAGGTATGCAACCAAACAGACACACACACAACAATCTAGTGGATAGATTATGCTGACTGCACGATCTCTGATGTCCGCATTTCGAGTGCGATACTTGCCTACTCCTTCCCTGTCTCTCTCGTTTGCTCGCGTTTGCACTCACCACTCTGTGTTTGCTTTTTATGATTTTGTGTTTGTATTTCATTAAACGAATGCCATCCTCATCCACAATCGCTGCCACACATTCACTTGTGGCCAACGCTCTCACTTATCTTCTTCTATTCACACATTTAAATGCTGCGCACCCAGCGCTTCTGCCTCTCTGCATGCATGCATCCAGAACTAGCTATTATTTTTAGTTTGCTTAACATTTCGCTGGCATCGTAGTTCACCAAAAACTTACTCTTTTGCTCGCTCCCGTTCTCTCGCACACAATAAAGATATAAAACGCTTTGCGGTTACCATTTTACGAATGAAGTAACAATGAAAATATGAGATATGCCTTGCGCCTGAAATACGATCAACACTAAAACGGGTCACAAGAAAAGCCATTGAATCATTGGATTAAATTGTGGAAACTTTATAGTTCATATTATGTGGATATTTTGCATTTGAAAACGTGGGTTTGTATATCATTTGTGTCCTCGTGTGTTCTCATTTTCGATGCCAGACAAAACACATAGAGACCAAGCAACGAATAAAAAGATTGGGCATGCAAAACCGGCCGTAATAAAGAGATTTTCAAGTGATGAATTACTTTAAAAAAACGATGACATCAAAATTTATTTCATCACCCGAAAATAAAACTTGAAAAAATTGGTCAAATCCCCTTGGACTCACAAGTTTCAACCGAATTTGGAATATCGCATTTAACCTTTCACCATTTCATGGGGCACATGAAATATTTGCTGCAAAAAAGTAATAGAAGTCTAGTTTTTGATTTCGATCATAGATGGATGTGACACACCATGAATGCTTTAGATATGACATTCAACGGGACAACAAATTGTGTGGTTTTCGTGAATTGTCATCGGATTCCGCCCGTTTGAATGAAAGTTTCAAAAAAAAAAAAACTATATTAGCCGATAGAAAATACCATAGTTGCTAATTTTTCTTTACATCTGTGTGCAAAGGGGTGCAACGGCCATACAAACGTGTTAGGACGTGGATTTGACTGCGCCATGTATTTTACATAGCGTACTCAGGGCTCGTAGTCTCATCGTTGCGCTCCCTGTGTGCATGAAAGTATTGATTTGTTATCCGTGTGTGTTACGTTGTCGTCACAATTTTTTGAAATTGTTGTTTCATAATATGCTTCAAATTAAAATCTTAAACACACTGACTGTGTTATGAGAAATCATGAAATTACTGAAATGAACTTTTTCTTTCTTGAAGTGAAAATATTGATCGTATTCCTTGTTCTTAACTGCTTTAAGTTTCAGATATTAAATTATAGAAATAATTGGCGTATTCGAAAGGCGAATGAATTCTTTCAAAATAAAAGAAAAGTTCTAATAAAATTGGTTGAATCCAATTAGAAGATTAATATTCCATGACTTTAAAATTAGTTTTCAGCTAGCTGATTTAAATAGAGTTTTCTACGAAAAAAGCATTCTCTCCTGAAAGTCGGCTGATGAATGAAATGTCAAACGCTTTTACTTGAACTCATCTTGCACTGCGAAATTATTATTAATCATTCCAAATTGATAAAATCATGACTTTGAGCTCTAAAAATGACCCACTTTCGAACAAAGCGGAATCTTCTTATGAGACACCACTTTTCTCATCAACGGCATCAAAAATAATTCAATTTACTTCGACGATGGGCAACCGTACATTAGTGATATTCCTTCACTTTACCATGATTTCCGCTCAATGAATTTTTCAAAAGCTTATTACTTTCAGAAAGAAATTTACTTCATTATATGTTCAGGTGAGTCTTTTGTGTGCGTCAATTACTTGCTAATGAGGACAGTCGGAAAATTTTGTGCTGCATTCGAAAATCCTAAGTTCGAACGTAACATTATCACATCTTACGTTGTGGGCAAAAAGCACTCTCTCTCTCTTTGTGCGTCTCGTTTGCTTTTTGCTTTAATATGTTTAATGAGATTGCAAAATGCATTAGGATAATTTATCGTGACATTTTCTGTTCATTTCAGCTTACAACTGGCGCATTCAATTTAATTCACCACATTTTTAATTTTGTATTATTATTAAGGTCAGGGAGAAGAACCTAGCGGCAAATTATGTAGAGCCAAAGGCTGATTTTTTTTTTCTCTCTCTAAGATGTGGCGGCAATCATAATGATGGAACAATACTTCAAATGGTATTAAGTAAATGTCGGGCCATTAAAATGTGATCTTTATACGAATATAATGAAATTATATTGTGCTTGGTCATCATACACCAAGATGATGATTTAGCCTTTTCAATTCGAAGAAAAAATGGAACTACACTTCCAAAAATACCTTTGGTTTGGCAGCAACGTTGTGAGCAACGAAGCGACAACATGACCTGAATTGATTTCGGTAAATATTATGGTGCGAGCTCGACTTAAAAGCCAAGATAAATGTGCCGGTATATTTTTTCACGGCTTAACGACCCTCCCTATCTCTGTTGCCCTTCTGAAGGTCCATTTAGATTGTGACTCAGCAAAAATTATAAATCACGGTAAATATACAATGCAAAATGTGAATGGGGCGAAAAATGTAAACTTTCCCAACGTTATTTAGACATCAAACACGGTCTAGACGGAGTCAAAAGCATTTCGATAATCGCCAGATGAATTATGGAAATCATAACGACAGTTGAGTGTATCATTTCCATTGCCATTCTGATATATTTTCTCATATCGCAAACACTAAAATGGTCAGTTGTATTCGAAGTTTTGATCGTCGTTTCGCTTGACGCAAGATTTGATGAATTCATTGCGTATCATTTTGTTCAGCATTTTGCTCCATTGGGTGACACTGGGAAAATTGAATGTCCAACGGTTTTTTTTTTCTAGGGGGACCAATAAAAATGTTTTAACATCTGCTCCGTTCGAATGAAGTAACATATTGATCCTTTAATCGAAAGACGATGAATAATATCAAGCGAATGAGGGAAAAAAAGAAAATGTTTGTCATACATATGAATGATAAAATACCGAACGGAAAGTATGCGACTATTTCTATGTATAAATACAATGGCCTTCCTTTTTACAGTCTGTTGCATTGATTCGCTCCTTGAGCAGCAGCCTTTTCCTACAATTTTTACCCCTCCCAGAGGGAAATCAGATAAAATAGCACTGAGCCTATTCTCAATTAAATCGAGCGTAAGATTTGTCACAAATACCTCCTGAAAGATGAAAAACTGAAGTGGGCAACATGGCGGGTATAACTCAAATAACACATCACCACCATTCACATTTCAAGTGCTTAACGGCTTCAAAACACAATAGATTCAGGGAGAATGTGGAGCCAACACACCGAAACACTTGCGACACAGTGTCAAATGAAAATAGTTTCTATTGTCGCACAGCCAGAACAAATAATATGTTGACTATCCAATGGACACGAATACACATCGGCTGAAAGAAACACCGAGAAAAAGCATTTAACTTGTACGCTTTTTTCCTTATTGTGATTATTTATTATTCAATGCACGGAAACAATACGGAATAATAAAATAAGCCATCTATTACTTGTAAATATATCTGTTTAGCAGTAAGGGAATAGCGTCAATGCTAGGTATATCGTGTAAAACACAAGCATTTGTTTCACTTGGATTTCCTTCCGAGCGCTTTCGTCTCTGCACTGTCATTTCATTTGTTCCGTTCGGTTCGGTGAGGTCCGGGGCAATTGTTTCTTTGCTATTAATTCAAGCCACTGACCGTATGCTACAATCGAGAGACGACATGAACAATTCGAAATTAAGCGCTTGTTGGCCGATACCTCGTCGTGAGCATATAAATAAATAAATAAATAAAGGACAAATGTAATTATAAATATTATTGTTGGCAAAGTTTTGTATTTCTGTCTTTATCAAAAGCGAACAGACAAGTGGTGAGAGTGTATAACATACACAAACACATATTGGCATTGGATTAGAAGAATTTCTTTTATGGGAATAAAGTATTCTCAGTCCATTCATTTTTATGGTTTTAGCCGCAACGCATATCTGCGAACAGAATGCTAACGAGTATCCGGTACGTCGAAACCCAAAATACCAAGAACTAGACAAAAATGCATTCACTGCTGAAGACAGCGCACACTATGGACGAGAGTAAATCAGAGCCGCTTGCATGTTTTGAAATCATAAAATATGTGTCAATCCAATTTAGTATTTCCTCTCTCACAGCAAAATGCTGGTCAAAATGAAAAACCGCTTAAATTATTTATGATCAAAAAGAATTTATGGCAACGAGCGTTTAATCAGCACAAGCAGAAAAAGAGCAGAGAGAAAGGGAAAGAGAGAGAAAAAAATTAATATTACAGCAAATAAGTTGGCCAAATTGGGCGTTGAAATTCCTCTTTCAGTCTAATCATTTCGTATTTGATGCACGACGTGTTACTAATCAAGAAAATATGCACAGAATACTATAAAAATGAAAGGAAAAACCACCTTTGGGAAAAATTCTAATAAAACTCTTTGCACCGACAAGAGAAACATTTCAATAGGGTTTCTGCATCGTCGTTGTCGTCGTTGCGAGAGTGAGCGGGAGCGAGCGAATGTATGTGTATGGTTTTTCAAGCGATCCAGAGCAATAGGAATGGCTCCTTTAAGTGAAATGCTCTAAATAATGATGCAGAAAATGAGTTTCAGCACCCAAGAATTATGAGAGTTGAAAGTGAAGGGTTTGTGCAAATATATACCTTTTTTCTTTTATTTCTCGCATTTTGAAATCCCTACGCATGCAAAAAAAATTTCGCTTTTTGTGTTTGTTTGATTTCATTTTTCATTCGCTTCTTTCGGATCGCATTCATCTTCGTTTGTTGGACCACACACATATATTTTCTATTTTCTACCAGATCCTTTCTTCATCTTTCTCTCTGTCTAGATCTCTCTCCCTCTCTCTCTCCCTTTCTCTCTCCCTCTCTCTCTCTCTCCCTCTCTCTCATTCTCTCTCTTGTTCTCAGCCCGTTTACAAGTACATGATTATTGTAAATGTACTCTTGTGCGATTCATAACGAGCAGGTGTACACACATCATATTGTTCACATTTATTTTTGAAAGCATTGGCTGCTGGCTCTAAATCTCAGTGTGGCAAATATACATTGCCGATTATTCCGAGTCCAGACATACACTAGTTGAAGCACACTTTTTAAATTCCGTCTCTTTTAATATTTCATGAAGTTTGCGTGAATTTTTGTGTAATGTTTCCTTTTCTTTCTTCTGCTTCTGCTACCGTCGTCACTGTTGCTGCCAACGCTGCCGAGTATACTGCTTGGTGGAAAGCCCTGTCCATTTTCATGTCGGCACATTTTATTTGATGATGCCATTTTCTGATTACAAACGGTAGTGTGAAGACTACGATTCATCCACGTCTCGTCGATGCGTTCAAAGCAAAAATACACATTCCAGATCATTCATCCAACAAAGATCTTACTCTCTCTCTTTCTCCCTTTGCTCGTGATGCATTCGATTTGAAAAATCTACGGACACACACGCACCGGTTTAGTTTTCAATGACTTGATGAAAAAAAATGGTGCTCGTAATGTATATATATTTGAAGTAAACCATTACTTTTGTGTTGCCATTTGCCAGCTTTCATATGTGATTGCATAAATGAATGTACAGCCGCGATGAGAACACATTCATCAGTCCAACAAATACTCTCACGGAAGTATTGAAATAGGGAAAATTACTACGAGAGGGAAAAGGAAAAAATATACGCAAATGAAGTCCGAATCATGAAATGAAGCGAATGAAAAATACTTCCATTTGTAAGCTGCCGAGTCTTTCTTCCTCTTTCTTTTTTCTCTCCCTCTCCCTCTCCCTTCCAATGTGTGTTACCCAATTTTGTTTGTTGGATACATATCACGCACGATCAACTGTTTAATGTTTGTTACTTCATAAATCTGCGCAACCAAATGGCACTGTGTGTACCTGCAACTTATTCACTCCACTTATTCATTGTGTGTTTGCGAGGGAATCACATAGTGGATCGTCTTGCATGGATATGAACCACCTTCGGTTTGTCGTTGCATGTAAGGTTAAATGGCAGAACATGATTTACCATAATTTGTTAACATGCGAATTTTCTTTGGCGGATTATCTTGCGTTGTTTTGTTTTCCTTGAGCTGTGCGCTGGCTGTCACTATTTTGCAACTTTTTTTTATTTTCTCTCTCTCTCGCAAGTCGGAGACCGCATCCACATGAATATAATATGCCGTTGTCTCACCAGTCGGCATTTTCATTCGATGCATGTACGACATTTATTATGGTAAAAGCTTTGAAAAAAAACGCACCAAAAACATTGTTCGAACAAAACGGCGGGGTTGCCTGCGAATATGCCGATATTGAAGGTGTTTTTATTTCTATTGCCATGCAAATTTTGGTCGATGGAAACACGCTTTCAAGATCAACCAAATATATCCTTGATTCAGTTGAATGATTGCAAACCATCATGATAATAACGACATCGAAATAGACTCGCATGCATTCATACTGGGGGGAGACAAAAAAAAACAGTGGCGAATCGTTTATCGTGGGAGTGCGGGGGATACACAGCAGAGCTTTTACAAATCACACGGCCACAGCATCAAAAGTGAACAGCAAATTGGCAGCGATGGTGCCACACAAACGATAGTCCGCGCGATGGGAATAGACACATACACAACATCGAGTGTATAGCTGAACGAAATAAACGAATTGAGGCTGAAAATAAATGCGAGAGAATAGGCGCGATTTACAGTAACAACGCTTTGTGCTGTGTGCGTTCGGCCTTCGTTCAAAGCTGAAACATAAATTGGAGACATCGTCATTTATCATCATGACTTTTTTATGAATGCCGGATTTTATCTTTTCATTCCAAGACGAAAGACACAAGATGATAGCTGTTGCCAGCATGGGTTGATCCTTGGCTACGCTTCCAGATGAGCTGGATTCCGTACATTTGCGGCCCTTTGGGTGCGAACGCGTGCGTGTGTACAGCAACTTGGTTTTGAAAAGGTGTTTTTTGCTTATCTGTTCGCATGCGGTATGCCGTCGTATGGAAAAATGTCTCTCACAATGACGAAACATGAGTGCAGAATTCATTTGTTTTCATCACTATGATGCAGTGCATGAATCTGTGTGGTGATGATTTCAAAGTGCCCGTCATCGCTTATGAATCTCGGTACTTCTTCGCCACTCTTTGAAATTCGCTCTTTTGCTCTATCGCTGTCTTTTTCAGACTTTCTCTGTATTTATTTGCTTGAGAGAATAAACCCGGCACTGATTGACGACTAAGCTGCTTCAAAAGATAAACGATTTCACATATTTTTCCGCGTCATTTTTTGAAAAATACCCATTTCACAACTTGCTCCTGATGCCATTGTTATTGTCTCCGGTTCTATAGCGCGCTTTCGCCGGCGCATCGCACTCTCGCTTTCACCACACATTATATTGTAATTCGATGTACACGCGAAAAGTCATTTGGCAAAAAGGAAAACGAGCGCAAAACAACACGTCCACAAAATTCCGACGGTTGTTTTATTACCATGCACAGCACAACTACCGACTGAATAGAATAGCATTTGTTATGTTCGGGCGTTTTGCCTTGTGTACACCACATCAGAATACAACACAGTACATTATTGTTATTGTTGTTGAAAAGTATTTCATTCAGTTGTTGCTGCTGCTTCTTTTTTTCTCCTCATTATTATTATTATTCGTTGTTATCGTACTTTTTCGCCAGCTCACACGCACCCTCGTCTTAAAAAAGTGACGCGACGATTTTCCTTTAGTTTTGTTCGTTTCGCTCTCCTTTTTTCGCCGCCGTCGTTGTCGTAGTTGTTACACCGATGCTATTGTTCACAATTGACTATATTTCACTCGATACGATTTTTTTCGCTCAAGTGTTTTGTATATTCACGTTGAATATTGAGCACATTTCACGAACACATGTTTGAAAATTCAATTTACATTCTTTTCGTGTCGTCGATTTCTTGACATTTATTTCCATTTGTCCTCCAATGAGCATTCGCCTGTTATCGAGCTCGACGCTTCAAAAGATTTAAAAAGTTCGATATTTTTGTTAAGCATTCGAATGGCAATTCCAATTCCCTTTTTTTCCCCACTCGCTCTCGCTTGTCGCTCGGAACCGAACAGAAATAGTACCAAAAAATAACCGAAGACGAATCACACAAATCAGAGATTTATCGATGAACAGAGGCGAATACTCTTTCATTGCAGCAGTTATAAATTATTGTGTGCCGATTTGCTCGGAAGTGATACTGTATTGAATTTTATTTTATTTCCACAACATTCTCTAATGAACACAGAGAGATAGAGAGAGAAAGAAACCATAAGACAGAAAAGAATACTCAGAGGGCGAAAGAGAGAGAGAAAGAGAGAGAGAGAGAGAGAGAGTCAATCCTTTTTCTATCAATATTTCACCGCTTTGCCAATTTCTTCAGCAGGTGTATTTCTGAAAAACCGTCATGGGCAATTATTCTCGCTCTCGCTTATTTGCACAATCTGCATCCAAAAACTGACAATGAGCGAATCGCAAACTTTTAATAACTATATCGTACAATACACATGCTCTTCAAGACGAAATAGTGAGAGAGCGTGAATTTCTTAGTCGAAGAAAGGTTCACGGTTGTTAGTTAGTGGCGTCTGCAATGAAGCGAAGAATCAATGTTTCCCCGGGGATTTACCATTTCATACACTGTTTGGTGTGCAAACGTGCGAACACTTCGACTACTACTTCGTGCGCTCATTTTATAACCATCGAACAAACCGCCAGAATATCGATACCTGCTCTTCAGTCGTGCCAAATGCCCTTTGACCAACTTTGCTATTTCACTGGCAACTCCTTTCCTTTCGTTCGGGTGGCATTTTAGCAGCGCTGGTTGGGCTAGATAATGAAATATTTTTTCAATCAGTTTAACGCATAAAACCGATGATTTTTGCATCAAAGCACATTCTCTCTTATTATTCGAATTGTCGGATGATTTTTCAATAAAGTTTGAAAAACTCCGAGAGAAAAATCATTAGACATTTATTATGCTATTTTTCTCATTTCAATTTAATTATGCCATAATTCATTTTGATTAGGAATTATTCATCTGTGGGATGTAAAAAGATATGACGGTCGGTTTATGGGCTACTGAAATAATTATGCTGGTCGGCTGAAATGCCGGCTCGAATATTTGGTTCCGAGACGTTTTTGGCCATTGTGTATATTTGTGACTCAAGACCATTTGTTTCGTTAATTCGATTTGAGGACTTTGCCACCGGAAGAATATAAACCATAAAAAAATCCAAAGTTTTTCACCGCATTTCGTCGGTTTGTATTATTTGTTGCTCAAATGTGGCGGCCGCTGCAGCTGCTACTGCTGCTCTGTTGTTTACCTGAATGTTCCTTTTCTAGCTGCCGGAAAACACATTCTCACAGCGCGCGGGCACAAACACACGCTTTCCGTTCACATGGAACACGTTGACTGGTAAAAACTAAGTGGTTTTTTTCTTCATCTCTCCGCTAGCTCTCTGGTAGATGCAGAAATGTTGCTACATCGAAATTTAAATGAATTTTTGGTTTTGCGGAAAAGATTTATTCTTCGAGCCGTTGCTCGAATAGGCCATGCTCTAAGTATTCATCTAAGTGCATACGAGTGAGTTTTCCAAGCATTTTACTATCGTTGACGTTTGGTTTCATGTGCTGATTCTGGCATTGTTAATTTTTTCATGTTTTTTTTTAAGCGGATATACATTAATAAATAGGGAATGCAAATGGCGCCGTCGTATGGTTACATCATCACAAAAACTAAACTCTCACAAATAAATCGGATGTGGCAGTTTTCATCACAATTTACCGGATAAAAGCTCTCACTTCCCCCTCTCGCTCTTCTGCTTCCATTTTTCTCTTTCTCGTAATTTCTCGTACCTTCTCGCTCCTTTGTTTGAATATTTTCCTTTCAAAATATATTTTAATGTACTGTGAGTTGATCGTTGAATTAAGTGCTCATGGAAATCCACAATTCGTACTCGAAATGTGCATGCTGCCATTTTTGCCACATCTCAGAAATCATGACGATATGGAGCGGTCCGTATAACCCAAATTATTTTATATGGTTTTCTATTTCGTGTTTTTTCGTCCTGTCGAAAATCTAAATTATTTACATGCAAGTCTGTAAATAAATCAGTCTTGCTCAACGATTGTGTCTGGTTCTAATGGCATGATACAAATTGCGTCGTCTGTCTCTATCCCGTCCTTCGCTCGCACGCTCACTCTACTTTTTTCCATCGATGTGTGTGTTTGTGTACCTGTATATAAGTTTTTTATAGCATGTAGAATTTTACGTATACAGCAATTAGAGTTCGGTTTTAGCGTTTAATTAAAATGTAATAGTTTGAGCTCGACTTGAATGCGGTGAATTTGCATATTGAAATTGGGAAAAATGCGCATGTCAAAATTTGTGAGAGATCGAAAGCGAGCGAATAGAAAATGTGCTCTTGATTTGCTGGTTTCGCCTTTCATGTGCGCTTCAAGTTGAAGTTAAGATTTGAAGTTGGCATTAGGACGGAGAACGAAAATATCTCGCAAGTGGTTTTAACACCAACATTACCTTCGCCAGCAATCGATGTGGGATATCATACATGACAGTTTCAAACCATATTTTTTATCAGCGCTATAAAGCACAAGTGTGAAGGAGAGCCATGCACAGCAGACTTTCTGTCGGTA
Organism: Obolodiplosis robiniae; assembly: GCA_028476595.1. NCBI lineage: Eukaryota > Metazoa > Arthropoda > Insecta > Diptera > Cecidomyiidae > Obolodiplosis > Obolodiplosis robiniae. The sequence goes on from CM052014.1 coordinate 3,349,596, forward strand.
CCATCGCAACCGTATTTTAATGCAAGTCATTCTGGATTCTGGAAATGGAAACATTTTATGCAGCTTTAATGCAACGTTCCAAGCACGTATCCATTAAAATATATGCAATTTACAGTAACGTCGATTTGGTCGTTTTCTCGTGTTTTTTTTTTCTTTTACTTTCTCTATCATTCAGTGTGAGCAGAGTAAAAAATCAGTATATAAAACGAAGTTGATACTCGATGCTCAATGGTCTTTCCCAAACACCGGGCATCAGGCAACCTATGTTCGCATGCATTTTCAATGCAATTGTAATTTTTCGTTAGTTTTACCCACCGAACGTTAACCAATGTATGTGTGTGTGTATGTGCAGTGAATAGAGTACCCTCAGAACGGAGCTTATGGTGTGCCTATCGCTATACTTTGTGTGCAGCAGTAAATCATGAATGCTCGTGCCCGTTCCTATTCGCTTTCTTACGTTGCACACAACACCACCGTCCATATATTATGCAATTAAATACCAACTAACTAGATACAAATTTCCGTAACATTTAAAGTTTAAACAATGTTTAGAAAATTGCATATCGCTTATTATTGTTATTATGTATTTCAATTTCGCACTCGTGTGCCAGCGCCAAACCAACGGCTCTCTTTCTGCTCGGCGTGTGAATGTGTGAATTTCAAAAATGAAAATATTATGATTTCTATTGCAAAAAGTCATACTAGCTTCAGCACGAGCGAAATGTGCTCGAGATGAACGTAAAACAATAAACTAATTTTAGCCTTTTTTTGGCTGCGGCTCGATGTCCCGGGATACAGTCATATCTCCACCGTCCGCCATCATCGCCATCGTCATCATTGCCACAATTTTTCGTGCGTTGCAATGGAATAGCAAGCTACAGTCCAAAATAAATATGTTGTACGCAAGCCAAAAAGAGAGGAACGCACAGGAAATGAAATCGCCACCGCTACCAGACTTTAAAATGGTCGTTTACCGTATCACATATACGGAATTCCTTTTGTTTGAATTGTTTGAGCTTCATAAATCTTGTACATTCCATTCGTTGTTTATGCTCACTATTAAAATTTCATAATGAACGCTGTCATAAAATTTTCTCTTTGGATAAATGTATGTTCCACAGGAAATTTTCTACATTGGTTTCGGTTTGACCGGTTTCATGCGTTGCTGCCGGGTTTTTTTTTCCTTCTCTCTCGCTATGTCCGCATTCACAAAAACACTGAAATCGTGTTAAAATGAAATGAAAAACTATATATTTCGGTGGAGATTTTTCGGTTCATGATTCAGAATTCACCGACACACGCACACGCACACACACCGACAATGTTTGAATATTAAAGTGCATTTGTGCACTGTATTATGCGGATTCAGAGCGTGCAGTTATGAATTTAGTACAGAAAATATTTTTTTGGCTGTGCATTTACAATAACATTGGGCGTTGAAATGGTATATTTTTTTTCTCTCCACAAATTGCATGATGAAAACGTGTTCCGGTTTGACGTTGACATTCCAACTACAAAAATAACAGCAATTGCATAAAATATGCAGTCAAAAACATAAAATCTTTTTTGATGACTCCATCAAAATAGTAACCCTTGATATGCAATGTATCATGTTGGCTTACAACGATTATCCCACATTGTTAACTCCTACTTAAAAAGCTACACAAAATCCCATAATATGAACATTTTAACGACCACATATTTTTGTATACGCAAACAAACGATTCCAATGTGAAGCCGCATGACGGCGAGGACGACGGCGGTGGTGAGGAGCTGAAAAAAAGTTTTAACTTTAATAGGACGCAAAATCTCACATTTTATCGTACAACTCAAGTAATTTGAAGCAAACGTGACAATTTATCGCAATTGATGTATTTGAACTGGTAAAAAGTGCCACCACATTGAAAAACAATGTTTTACAGTCAAGAGCTTAGGAGATAAATGCAAATTGAACCGTATTCAAGCCCCAAAATATTCATGAGGCAAAGGAAGACAAAGGATTTTGCACAGGCACCAGACCCAAAATTGGCTCAGTGAATAATACAATAACGCACTGCATTGACCAAACCTCGACCGGACTACATTAAAATATTTCACCAAAGAATTTCGGTTTTCCAACAGATTATACCGAGAAATGTTATGCATTCAACTTTAGCTCCCGATGTCTCAGCCGTCTCACCGATAACCAAATGCAAAGAAAACACCAAGCGAATAATTTCGATTTTGCCTGCACACAAACGAAGCGAATTATCTACGAATAATTTCGCATGTGAAAACAATGCGAATAAAGTCGATTTACGGTGATAAAGTTGGACTTACGGCTTTCGCATTTATTGCAGAGAAACAAAACTTATAAAGTAAGTTAATATTTGATTACCGAACTCCCCTGCGGCCAGAATAAGCAATCCAGAAACACACACAGATAATCAAATCGTATTGTTATTTATAGAGCATTCGCTTCTCATCGGTCAATCCGAATTGGCCATTTCACATTCAAATATGAACACCTTTTCTCCATGCTTCACTTCCACATCCATTCCCACTTACTCGTGCATTGGCATTGCCTTTTGATCAGTAATTGCACTCACTCACTCACACACAGAGAGGGAGAGAGAATCATATTCGGCCTCCATAATTCTGACCTAAATTTATCATTCGCATATATCATAAGTTGATACATTCTTCTTCTCTCAAAAACAAGCATCGAATTGACAACGGTCAGGAGTCTCTCCAAAGGAACACACCACTCAACTGTTACTCATTTTGAGTCAAACATTCGGCTAAATTGTAATAACTAGTAATCAAAATGAAACCTAATCTCTGGCGTAACATAAGATGAATAACAATATGTCTAAAGCGAAATTTATGCTTTCAACATATTCAAGTTTGGCCGAGATTATCTCGCTCTCTCACCCTTATTCCACACATAATTCCGAATGCATGCAAAACATAATCCCATGCACCCAAAAATAAATAGAAGTTTTCTTTTCTCATCATTAGATTTGCGTGATGTCGGGTGCTTGAACTTGCCGAACACACGATATCTACGTCTCTCTCTCTCGAATTTTTCATGCTGCTTCAAAATGCTTGAGATCTAATATATTTCTATTTGATTGCATTTGGTTAAGTCGAAAGTATATAACTGTGTAGCCGGTTGTATGTTTATATCTTTTATACATGTTTGCCCTATAGACTAACGTCTTCAATGTAAATTTGAGGCCAGCCGTCACATTGCTCTGCATGCTCAATTTGTTCATTTTCTCACTCACTCTCACTTTGGCAATCGCTCTCGGTTGGCATTTATCGGTGGCAATGGCACGGATGGGGTGGATATTTGTTCAGAGGGAATTACATCAAATTGAATAAGTGCAATTGATGTTATGTAATTTGTAGCTTTTGATCGAATTAGAATATTAACTGCATCGAATGAAATCTACCGATGGTCCTGTTACTGCTGTTGCCGTTTCCGCAAATCTGAATGTTGTGCAAAATGTCAACATGTCTTTTACTACGGAATACACATTCCAAATAGCTAGAATGTTAAAAACCCATCTGAAAAACGGAGGGAAGTGTGAGAGAGGCTACAAATTCCAGTTGCATGCACTCTCTCCGCGCTTTACTTCAATTTCCGATTCGAACAAGATTACAAAACGAACATGAATTTCAAGTACATTTTGCAATAATATCCCAAATCTTTGTATAAATATTTGGAAACAAAACGGAAATGCGGTTTGCTGCACTGAAACAACACTGATTAGAATAAATTATACTCAACGCTTGCTCAGAGTCTCTCGGTGCAAATAATATTGTTTAAATCGTAAAATTATAAAAGTAAAACGGGAATCAGTTTCTCACAACATACCCCAAAATGAGAGACGGAGCGAGAATGGGCGAATATGATGTGGGCCGGATTAATGGCAATCTCATTCTCGAATTCTAGTTCCAAAATTGTTTTCGAGTATGTCATAATGGGGTCTGGGTTGGTGTTTGTTTTCAAACTCAATGCGCTTGAATGGTCTCTTCAAAGGTTTCGATGCTGTTGTTTTGGGTGCGAGTGCAAATATTACCCACGGCATACTCAAGACGGAATTTTCCTCTTCAAACAAGAAAGAGAGAGAGAGAGAGGTTCAATGAAAGAGCACATTCCAGCACATATATTCGTATTTTAGTAAAGGATTTCATAAAATTCGCTCTTAAATGTCATTTTTCCTCGTCTTTCATTCGCAAGTCATCGCGCACTTTCCAACATATTTTGAGGTCGACCATCGAAAGAAAAATTGAAGACAAAAATTTGTTGGCGCGCATCGCACCAAACCAATTCTATTCGTCGATTTCTATGAATGTTTCGGTTAAGCTGTATCATTTTACAAAGTGGAGTGGTTAAGCATATGCCCGTCACAAATGTTCTCACAACCGATCGATTTTCGAATGGCAACCATATTTTGGAATTATCAATTTTCATCATTTAACGGCGCAATATGTTGAGAGGGATCTTTGCGGGCGTCGCGACATGAAGCTCAAAATTGAACATTCCATTTCCACAAGAATGAATTCGAAGAATTCCACACGAACTAAATCACAGTGTGATAATAATGTAACAAATCCGAAAATATGTTCTCTCTCGCGTGCACAAATGACAAAAGCATTACCAAGAGACGGAGGGCATATCGAAACAAGTTCGACTGTTCGTGCGAAATCCAGATGTGCGCTGCGATTAAAGAAAGTTTTTCTATTCAATATTCGGCAGATGATGTGAAAATAGACGTTGAGAGGTGACAGAATCAACAGCAGCGATCGCACGACAGCAACGTGAAAAACGATTTTCAAGATGAATTCCGTGTAAATTGGAATATTTTCATGCATTTTGCACATTTTGATCCGGTGTTATCTGTTGGTGAATGCGAAAATGCGTGACGGAGACAGTAACAGTGAGAGAAAATAGAATGCTTGCATGAGAAATTATACTAGCGACAAAGGGACAATATAAAATGGCAAATCACATCGTGATGCAAGCGATTTCACGAATATGCGAATGAATGGCGCTTCTGTATGGTTGTTGTTAAATGATGCGTTCATCGAATTGTATAAACAACAATATTTTGTGACATCACTCGATCCATCTCTCGCTTACGTAAACCCTTCTGTTGTCGATAAATGCGTGGTGTATGAGCGAATAATTCCATTACTGTAAAAAACTTCAGATTAAAATGAAATAATTTGGAAAACATTCATGCGAACGCTGATTTGTACGAGCGTGATTGAAGTGGAATTTTTAATCAAATTTACACAGAATTGTTTCTAATGAATACCATGCATGAATTAATATGATTGTGTTTTGTCGAACTTCCCTCTAATCGGAGCGCAAAACACGAAAATCTATTCGCATTCAAACCAGATCGAGAGATTCTATTAAGTATCATTAAGTTCTATGCCAATAATCGATTCATTTGAAGGGATTTGTTGTGGTTTCTATATTATCGATTTCGCTCTAATTGGTTATTCCATTTGGTTGAAGATGAGCCAGAGGGACAGAATAACCGAAAATGCATTTGGCAAAACGAAATGTTGGTCGAATCAAGCTATCGCTTTGCATAAGACTGAAACAAATCCCATCGAAATAGATAAAACTGATTAATATCGACAGTAGAACAATGTATACATTTATAAATGTATGTGTTGCTTTTGTCATTTATAAATGTCAATTTCTGAATTACAGCTTCATTTGCATCTTTTATCGAATAATGCATTTAGTGCTAAATACTTTCGGATTCACTGTCGGCCATTGACCCGATTGCATAAAACCAATGTTCGGCAATTTAGATTTCGACTCATTGAAAATGATCAAATATTCCGAACGGAAGCAAAACTTTTGACTTATTATCACCCGTGCGCCCAGCGAATGCATGCACATTCTGGGGGAATGCGGATTCAGATGCCATCAAGTTGTTTTTGATAGAGCCTTTGCATCGGCAACGAGGTCAAGATGAGAGGAAGCCATCACAATAAAATTCACCAAGCCATGTTATTAAATGGTCGTCCATGTGTAGCGGGAGGTGGACGGCAACACATGCAATTCATTCATTCAGTCTAAAGCAAGTTCATGTCAAGAGTTAGCTATCATTATAGTCACAATTGTTGCCATTATTTTTATAGATTGTTACACAACATTTCTGTTAGATGCACATTATGCATTCAAATTCATACCAATTTGAATTCGGAACATTTACGTGTAATTTACATATGAACCTACCAACAATTTGGGCAACGATCCAAATCTCAATATCATGTCATTCGAAACCCAAACGCAACACCAAAACACACTCAATCGCATGCCAGATATGGACAATCATTCGCACACACACGCACACATTCGCGCATAATGAAATATATATTTGCAAATTGCAACACTCGTAAAATAGATTGTGACAATGACAATACGACTATTGAACACCATCATTGTTTTATTTTTTTTGTTGTTACTCAGGATATGATTGCTGATTGTGGTTGCCATCAAAACAAAATGAGTTTCTATGAAATTTGAACATAGAGTTTTTTATAATCTGAACAAGTTCCACACTTTCTTTCATCTAACTAATCCGAATACAATAGACAAATGTCTTTTCCCGCAAGTGTCGTGTTGTTCCGACACTTTAAGAACTACCAGATGTGGATGGCACAAACAATATACTTTCGAAACAAAAGCAATTATACCTATTCATTTTATTACTGGGATATGGTAAATTCCAGGATAAGTGGTTTTCAATTAGCTTTAAAAAAGGAGACACTTGTATATAAAAATTCCATATAGTTTGCACATCTGCTTGTGTCTTCATGTAATATAACTGTTTCGTTTGTAAAAACAATATGGTAATTAGTAATAATCAGCTGCCAAAATAGTTAGGCACATTTCGTTCTGTCTGCGCATTATGCTTATGCACCGTATTTTCTTGTTCCTTTACCTGTCTCACGATTGTGAACGGGTGTTAAGAACAAATACAGCAAAATGGCGGAGCCAGGTAGCATTGTGCAAATGAACTAATCACCCGATCAAATGAGCAATAAAAATCGTACTGGGTTTTTGCATATTTCAATCCTTAAAATTCAACCAGAATCCTCAGTTATCATTCAAAAAGGTGTGTAAAGGAGGGGATCTGATACCGAAAGCCCAACAGCAAAATCATATATATTCGGTGAGATGTGAGATAAATCTTCAGTTCGAAATCGACTGTCCAGAGTTGACAATCAAGAAGTTAGAATAAATACTAGAGTAAAATCATAGAATTTTGAACATTTTGCATTTAAAGACAGTTTTTTTTTTTCTAAATTCGATTAAAATACAATTCGAAAAGAAAATGTGTCAAACAATTGAAACTTACACCCAAGAAGAGTTGGATGCTGCTGAAGCACTTTTGTGTTTGTCCAAGAATTGGCGGAATCAACATCAACAGTCTAACGTTTCGGTTACAACGCCAACTGCAGCACCTGGGCAAAAGCGAATGGCGACGCGTAAAATAGTTAAATCAACACCGCAGCCAGGCAAAGAAGAGCTTCCAATCCAAGGCAATAGTGGCAGACAATCGTTGATACTTCATCAACAGTCCAATGTTTCGGTTACAACGCCAACTGCAGCACCTGGGCAAAAGCGAAAGGCGACGCGTAAAATCGTTAAATCAACACCGCAGTCAGGCAAAAAAGAGCTTCCAATCCAAGGCAATAGTGGCAGACAATCGTTGATACTTCATCAACAGTCCAATGTTTCGGTTACAACGCCAACTGCAGCACCTGGGCAAAAGCGAAAGGCGACGCGTAAAATAGTTAAATCAACACCGCAGCCAGGCAAAGAAGAGCTTCCAATCCAAGGCAATAGTGGCAGACAATCGTTGATACTTCATCAACAGTCCAATGTTTCGGTTACAACGCCAACTGCAGCACCTGGGCAAAAGCGAAAGGCGACGCGTAAAATAGTTAAATCAACACCGCAGTCAGGCAAAGAAGAGCTTCCAATCCAAGGCAATAGTGGCAGACAATCGTTGATACTTCATCAACAGTCCAATGTTTCGGTTACAACGCCAACTGCAGCACCTGGGCAAAAGCGAAAGGCGACGCGTAAAATCGTTAAATCAACACCGCAGTCAGGCAAAAAAGAGCTTCCAATCCAAGGCAATAGTGGCAGACAATCGTTGATACTTCATCAACAGTCCAATGTTTCGGTTACAACGCCAACTGCAGCACCTGGGCAAAAGCGAAAGGCGACGCGTAAAATAGTTAAATCAACACCGCAGCCAGGCAAAGAAGAGCTTACAATCCAAGGCAATAGTGGCAGACAATCGTTGATACTTCATCAACAGTCCAATGTTTCTGTTACAACGCCAACTGCAGCACCTGGGCAAACGCGAAAGGCGACGCGTAAGATAGTTAAATCAACACCGCAGTCAGGCAAAAAAGAGCTTACAATCCAAGGCAATAGTGGCAGACAATCGTTGATACTTCATCAACAGTCCAATGTTTCGGTTACAACGCCAACTGCAGCACCTGGGCAAAAGCGAAAGGCGACGCGTAAAATAGTTAAATCAACACCGCAGCCAGGCAAAGAAGAGCTTACAATCCAAGGCAATAGTGGCAGACAATCGTTGATACTTCATCAACAGTCCAATGTTTCGGTTACAACGCCAACTGCAGCAACTGGGCAAAAGCGAAAGGCGACGCGAAAAATAGTTAAATCAACACCGCAGCCAGGCAAAGAAGAGCTTCCAATCCAAGGCAATAGTGGCAGACAATCGTTGATACTTCATCAACAGTCCAATGTTTCGGTTACAACGCCAACTGCAGCACCTGGGCAAAAGCGAAAGGCGACGCGTAAAATAGTTAAATCAACACCGCAGCCAGGCAAAGAAGAGCTTACAATCCAAGGCAATAGTGGCAGACAATCGTTGATACTTCATCAACAGTCCAATGTTTCTGTTACAACGCCAACTGCAGCACCTGGGCAAACGCGAAAGGCGACGCGTAAGATAGTTAAATCAACACCGCAGTCAGGCAAAAAAGAGCTTCCAATCCAAGGCAATAGCGGCAGAAAATCGTCGATTCTTCATCAACAGTCCAATGTTTCTGTTACAACGCCAAGTGCAGCACCTGGGCAAAAGCGAAAGGCGACGCGTAAAATAGTTAAATCAACACCGCAGTCAGGCAAAAAAGAGCTTCCAATCCAAGGCAATAGTGGCAGACAATCGTTGATACTTCATCAACAGTCCAATGTTTCGGTTACAACGCCAACTGCAGCACCTGGGCAAAAGCGAAAGGCGACGCGTAAAATAGTTAAATCAACACCGCAGCCAGGCAAAGAAGAGCTTACAATCCAAGGCAATAGCGGCAGAAAATCGTCGATTCTTCATCAACAGTCCAATGTTTCTGTTACAACGCCAAGTGCAGCACCTGGGCAAAAGCGAAAGGCGACGCGTAAAATAGTTAAATCAACACCGCAGTCAGGCAAAAAAGAGCTTCCAATCCAAGGCAATAGTGGCAGACAATCGTTGATACTTCATCAACAGTCCAATGTTTCGGTTACAACGCCAACTGCAGCACCTGGGCAAAAGCGAAAGGCGACGCGTAAAATAGTTAAATCAACACCGCAGCCAGGCAAAGAAGAGCTTACAATCCAAGGCAATAGTGGCAGACAATCGTTGATACTTCATCAACAGTCCAATGTTTCTGTTACAACGCCAACTGCAGCACCTGGGCAAACGCGAAAGGCGACGCGTAAGATAGTTAAATCAACACCGCAGTCAGGCAAAAAAGAGCTTCCAATCCAAGGCAATAGCGGCAGAAAATCGTCGATTCTTCATCAACAGTCCAATGTTTCTGTTACAACGCCAAGTGCAGCACCTGGGCAAAAGCGAAAGGCGACGCGTAAAATAGTTAAATCAACACCGCAGTCAGGCAAAAAAGAGCTTCCAATCCAAGGCAATAGTGGCAGACAATCGTTGATACTTCATCAACAGTCCAATGTTTCGGTTACAACGCCAAGTGCAGCACCTGGGCAAAAGCGAAAGGCGACGCGTAAAATAGTTAAATCAACACCGCAGTCAGGCAAAGAAGAGCTTCCAATCCAAGGCAATAGCGGCAGACAATCAGTGATTCTATCAGTCGATCTCAATGGACAAGTGAAAGGGTGCGAAATTATCGAAGTCATGCCAGAGCAATCAAAAACGGAACCAACGCCAAGCACAAGCGCAACAACAACAAAGTCTGGTCGAGCTCTAAAACGCACCAGACGCATTGTTTCCGAGGAAAATTATACACACAACTTGAAAAAAAAGACACCAACAACACGAAAAAAGACAACTGTAAAATCGGTCGCGAAACCAAGTACATCAACTAAAAAGATTCATCCAGCAAAGAAATTGACGAAATCGCAGAAATTGAAGAAATTGCAAAAATTGAAAGTTCCACGGACCAGGCGTATTTTCAACTGGATTCGTGTAAATTTGAAGGAAAAATTCATCGATATATTTGATAAAAATTTTGAATCAAAGATTCAATCTGATACATTGCGCCATTCAAGACTCTTTGAAAATGCCTATGAATTGAGGAACTACAAAAATACCGTGGATTTACAATACCGTGCCGCCGATAATTTGAGAGAATACAACACTGCACTTGAACAGAAACGACGTGAAATATTCGCTAATCGTTCAACGAAAATGAATGACTTGTTTCAAAAATTCAGTAATATCAATAATCGAGAGCAAGTCTGCAAAGAATTCACAGCCAAATTCGAGACAACAACATGCACAGAATGGAAACCGCTTGCAGAAGACCCAAAGCGATCATCAGACATCGCCAATTATAAGCTTCGTCAAGTATTGCGGCGTCCAATGCTCCAATGTTTAGTAAATGATCACATAACACGCAAACACGGCAACAAAGTGGGAGATCTTGTTAAGTTGGAAATCCAAAAATTGCTGCCCAATCGACAAGAAATTCACCACGAGTTCATCGATGTGTATCTACGAAAGATGAAAGCTGAACAAAGACGCTTGGAAAAGAAGGAAAGCAAAAAAATCGCCAAGAGGAATGCCGCTCTCAACCGCACCTCTAATCAACCCAACTTAAAGAAATAAATTTTGATAACATTCAACGAATTTGATGGACTTTATTTAATTTTGACTAAATTTTAATTTAATTTCATTCAATCTGTTCAACTTAGTCAACAATTTTGTAGTTTCTGCCCAGTATTCCTTAGTTAGATAAAGACGAATAAAAGAAAGTAGAAAAAATCGAAAAGCGAACAAATGTACATGCATTTTGAAAAAATAATAAAAAATTCAAAACAACAAAAATAATGTTTATTCAAAAATTTTAAATTCTGAGAAAAAAACTGTAATTACGCCAAAGTACATAGTTCTGAACATGAATTCATTTCTTATACATGGGCAACATATTTTTTTCATTTTTCAGGCCGTAAAATATTTCAAAGTGAAGTTAAAACAACTAGAGATGGTCCCGATTTTTGTTGCAAAGCAGCGTCACAATTGCATCGTACGGTAAAACATAGATACGAACGTGTCTGTGTATAACATTCCTTCGGATACGTGTCCGAATTCAAAGCAAAACACAGTAAAGAGCGAGTGGGACAGAATGACTCGTAGGACAAATTCAATACCTTATCAATGTTTTGTGGTGATGAGTGCCCAATGAGCGAACTATCTCTGATTGCTAGACTCAATCAATCTCTTCAACATTTCAATAATTTATTAGTTTTTTTGTTAATGATACATATTTTTTCGATTTGAAAATTATTGAATTAATCAGATTAGATATACAATGTGTAAACATGTCTTTACCATTCACTGTACAAATAATGTTTTACCCGCAAGTGTCGTATTGTTCTGATATTTTAAGAAATACCAGATGTGGATGGCACAAACAATATACTTTCGAAACAAAAGCAATTATACCTATTCATTTTATTACTGGGATACGGTAAATTCCAGGATAAGTGGTTTTCAATTAGCTTTAAAAAAGGAGACACTTGTATATAAAAATTCCATATAGTTTGCACATCTGCTTGTGTCTTCATGTAATATAACTGTTTCGTTTGTAAAAACAATATGGTAATTAGTAATAATCAGCTGCCAAAATAGTTAGGCACATTTCGTTCTGTCTGCGCATTATGCTTATGCACCGTATTTTCTTGTTTCTTTACCTGTCTCACGATTGTGAACGGGTGTTAAGAACAAATACAGCAAAATGGCGGAGCCAGGTAGCATTGTGCAAATGAACTAATCACCCGATCAAATGAGCAATAAAAATCGTACTGGGTTTTTGCATATTTCAATCCTTAAAATTCAACCAGAATCCTCAGTTATCATTCAAAAAGGTGTGTAAAGGAGGGGATCTGATACCGAAAGCCCAACAGCAAAATCATATATATTCGGTGAGATGTGAGATAAATCTTCAGTTCGAAATCGACTGTCCAGAGTTGACAATCAAGAAGTTAGAATAAATACTAGAGTAAAATCATAGAATTTTGAACATTTTGCATTTAAAGACAGTTTTTTTTTTTCTAAATTCGATTAAAATACAATTCGAAAAGAAAATGTGTCAAACAATTGAAACTTACACCCAAGAAGAGTTGGATGCTGCTGAAGCACTTTTGTGTTTGTCCAAGAATTGGCGGAATCAACATCAACAGTCTAATGTTTCGGTTACAACGCCAACTGCAGCACCTGGGCAAACGCGAAAGGCGACGCGTAAAATAGTTAAATCAACACCGCAGCCAGGCAAAGAAGAGCTTCCAATCCAAGGCAATAGTGGCAGACAATCGTTGATACTTCATCAACAGTCCAATGTTTCGGTTACAACGCCAACTGCAGCACCTGGGCAAAAGCGAAAGGCGACGCGTAAAATAGTTAAATCAACACCGCAGCCAGGCAAAGAAGAGCTTCCAATCCAAGGCAATAGTGGCAGACAATCGTTGATACTTCATCAACAGTCCAATGTTTCGGTTACAACGCCAACTGCAGCACCTGGGCAAACGCGAAAGGCGACGCGTAAAATAGTTAAATCAACACCGCAGTCAGGCAAAAAAGAGCTTCCAATACAAGGCAATAGCGGCAGACAATCAGTGATTCTTCATCAACAGTCCAATGTTTCGATTACAACGCCAACTGCAGCACCTGGGCAAAAGCGAAAGGCGACGCGAAAAATAGTTAAATCAACACCGCAGCCAGGCAAAGAAGAGCTTCCAATCCAAGGCAATAGTGGCAGACAATCGTTGATACTTCATCAACAGTCCAATGTTTCGGTTACAACGCCAACTGCAGCACCTGGGCAAACGCGAAAGGCGACGCGTAAAATAGTTAAATCAACACCGCAGTCAGGCAAAAAAGAGCTTCCAATACAAGGCAATAGCGGCAGACAATCGTTGATTCTTCATCAACAGTCCAATGTTTCGGTTACAACGCCAACTGCAGCAACTGGGCAAAAGCGAAAGGCGACGCGAAAAATAGTTAAATCAACACCGCAGCCAGGCAAAGAAGAGCTTCCAATCCAAGGCAATAGTGGCAGACAATCGTTGATACTTCATCAACAGTCCAATGTTTCGGTTACAACGCCAACTGCAGCACCTGGGCAAACGCGAAAGGCGACGCGTAAAATAGTTAAATCAACACCGCAGTCAGGCAAAAAAGAGCTTCCAATACAAGGCAATAGCGGCAGACAATCAGTGATTCTATCGATCGATCTCAATGGACATGTGGAAGAGTGCGAAAGTATCGAGGCAATGCCAGAACAATCGAAAACTGAACCAACGCCAAGCACAAGCGCAACAACATCGAGGTCTGGTCGAGCTCTAAAACGCACCAGACGCTTTATTTCGGAGGAAAATGATACTCACAACTTGAAGAAAAAGACACCAACAGCACGAAAAAATACAACTGCAAAATTGATCGCGAAACCAAGTACATCAACTAAAAAGATTCATCCAGCAAAGAAATTGACGAAATCGCAGAAATTGAATACATCGAAGAAATTGACGAAATCGCAGAAATTGGAGAAATCGCAGAAATTAAAGACATCGATAAAATTGAAGACATCGAAGAAATTGACGAAATCGAAGAAATTGAAGAAATCGCAGAAATTGAAGAAATTGCAAAAATTGAAAGTTCCAAGGACCAGGCGTATTTTCAACTGGATTCGTGCAAATTTGAAGGAAAAATTCATCGATATATTTGATAAAAATTTTGAATCAAAGATTCAATCTGATACCTTGCGCCATTCAAGACTCTTTGAAAATGCCTATGAATTGAGGAACTACAAAAATACCGTGGATTTACAATACCGTGCCGCCGATAATTTGAGAGAATACAACACTGCACTTGAACAGAAACGACGTGAAATATTCGCTAATCGTTCAACGAAAATGAATGACTTGTTTCAAAAATTCAGTAATATCAATAATCGAGAGCAAGTCTGCAAAGAATTCACAGCCAAATTCGAGACAACAACATGCACAGAATGGAAACCGCTTGCAGAAGACCCAAAGCGATCATCAGACATCGCCAATTATAAGCTTCGTCAAGTATTGCGGCGTCCAATGCTCCAATGTTTAGTAAATGATCACATAACACGCAAACACGGCAACAAAGTGGGAGATCTTGTTAAGTTGGAAATTCAAAAATTGCTGCCCAATCGACAAGAAATTCACCACGAGTTCATCGATGTGTATCTACGAAAGATGAAAGCTGAACAAAGACGCTTGGAAAAGAAGGAAAGCAAAAAAATCGCCAAGAGAAATGCCGCTCTCAACCGCACCTCTAATCAACCCAACTTAAAGAAATAAATTTTGATAACATTCAACGAATTTGATGGACTTTATTTAATTTTGACTAAATTTTAATTTAATTTCATTCAATCTGTTCAACTTAGTCAACAATTTTGTAGTTTCTGCCCAGTATTCCTTAGTTAGATAAAGACGAATAAAAGAAAGTAGAAAAAATCGAAAAGCGAACAAATGTACATGCATTTTGAAAAAATAATAAAAAATTCAAAACAACAAAAATAGTGTTTATTCAAAAAATTTAAATTCTGAGAAAAAAACTGTAATTACGCCAATGTCATAAAACTTAATGAGAAATGCCTTCTGATGTGCGAAAGAGAATGAGTTTGCAAAATGCAAAATATTAAGCTGTGACGATAAATGTGGGTCGACCGTCCTTTTATTATCCTCTTTTGCTGTCTTCGTTTGTTCATTCATCGATGTTGTGTTTCGTTTCAGGTCAATTCGGGAAAATTCGATTAAGAATAACTGTTCAACTTGAAAAAAGTATAAATAAAAAGCTATAAAATGTCTCACAGATTGCAGATATTTTATGGTAATTTTTAAACGAACATCTGCTGAGAAAAAAAAATATTTAATCTATTTATTGTAGCGAAGAGTTTCTACTCTTTTGAAAATCTAATATTTTCTACGATTTTAAAAGCCCTCATAATCAACAGATAGATTTCCAAAGGGATATACCATGAGCTGATATTCGGGTGTTGCGCTCATACAATTATTCTAATGATTCTTGAAATATACAATCCAAGTGCATTTTTTCGATTAAAACATTCTGTTCTTCTCAAATCATCCTCTGAACTCAACAAAAAGAAAATATCGTTCACGAGTCGTAGTCCCCTGAAATTGGACTCGACTGCAAACCACTTGCAAACTGAAAAGAAAAAAAAATCACATCAAAAAATTGAAACGACAACGTTGAAATAATAATCATGAAGAAAGTTATATTTTCCATTTGCCGTCTTTGTGAATTTAAAGGTGGATGTTGGAAAAAAAAAACTGGAATCAAAATCTATGAGTATCAATGACAAGCAAACGATGACGCTTGACAACGGTGCGCACATTTTCCATCGATGACTCTTGTGATGTTCGAATACAAGTTAAATATTTCACTTTATAGTGGAGAGATAGAGAAATAGTTTTGAAAGAGTCGTTGGGATTGTGGTAGCTGTTGAATGTGTTCGCATCATAATGAATTGCCTGGAAACAATTCAATGCATTCAATGTGCGAGCTCAATGCAATCTGTTTAATGGGTTTTGGCCAATATGTGGAGCGACTAATGAAATATTGCCGAACAACCGTACCGTATTTGTGATATACGTGCAAGCAATGTAAGCAATACAATGATGCAAACACATAAGCATCGGTTAAACAAAAAGACCGCAATAGATTAATGACCAGCCATCCCTCTAGCCCAGAATAAATTGATCTTCGGTCTATTCGGCAGTGCGTCATTCAACTATTCCGAGTTTATTGCTCGGGTGTTCAAATGGAATTGAAAGTATTTCATCACATGCATAATTCGGGAAATTCGCAACCAATTCGAATTTCACAGTGATTCTGATTCTATCAAAAATTGAAATTAACCGAGAAGTAATCGAAACTATGTCGGTGAGCAAATGAAAATTGGGGAAGTCATTTCGTGTTGAACAATTTGATATCGCCAGTTTGAATCGGTGTCATATCCAGTGCAACTGGAATTTCATCAGCGAGAAACTTTTGTGCTTGAATGCGCTTACTTCGGTTACATATAACAGATTAATGGCGAAAAAAATATTTATATTGGAAAATTGAAAACGCATCATATCGATTTCGATAACTAATAGTTATTGACTATTTATCAAATGCATTGCCATTGGTGTAGAAAATTTTCACTCGATTCATCAATTGGCAACTACTTTTTCGATTTACACAATACAATCGTCAATTACAGAATTTTTTTGAAATATGGTATTTTTTCGCTGAGAGAACATCTCTTCTGAAAATAATTACTTGGTAAGCCGATATCATGAAATCAGAGTGAAGAGTCGGAAATGGCCCACCTAAGAGTGTCCAGACGATGAATTCAATTTGAAGAACATATTTTCGGTCCAAACATAATGAAATTCGACCGGACGAATTGAATCTTCCGGAATGTTCGGTAAAGCGATTCCGAATATAAAACGAGAGAGAGAGAGAGAGATAAAAAGAATGAAGCATGAATTTGATTATATTTCAATAATGCTTGATGTTTTTGAGTAGATGAAATTATTCTGTTGGTTTTAATCGGTCATCGCGTTTTATCGATCTTTTTCATACTAATTTCCCCATAATTTCTTCCAGACTCTTCACATGAATCGGTCGCTACTTCGTCAGCTTTATGAGTGCACGTTGCGTGATTTTGTGTATGAGTTAAAGTTCTTGGCAGAGTATTTTAATTTCAATGCATTTTATCACTATTTTCATCTGGTTCAGACAAATTAAATCGTCTGTTAATTAGTTCTGTTTTTATCCGGACACTCTGTTGTTATCCCTCCGTCCGCCGATTTCGAACAGAGCTCGGGTGAAATTGCCATATTCCTTTATCAATTTAAATCTATACGCTCTGATGAAAAAAACTACCTTAAAATTCCGAAATTTTCCATCACCAATAAATTAGAATTGATTAATTGACATTTTGAAATAACCAAAATTAACAGAAATTGAAGTTAATTTCTCTTCAGATATGTGTTTTTCTATGTTAATTTGTATATTTCATGGCCGAGAATGCATATTAATTGATATCATTGGCAGCACTCACTTCACTTCCAATATAGACAGAAATTCCAATATAACATCAACAGAAAAAAAAAGTTTCTAACGTTGTATTAGACACAATGTGTCATACTTATTTTCGATCAGAACATGGCACATGTGTTAATTATGAACAATGATTTTTCGGCTATTTGCATAACACAAATTGATTGAGCCTATTAATGGAACATAATGCGATCACATTCGCATTGTTTGAAAAAACAAAAAGGATGAGTGATTAATTTATGGAGTATGCTAGATGTAAATGAAACACCATAATTGTTTCATTCATATCAAACAAATGGCATGCTGTTCTGTTTACTCAATACGAATGAAATTAGAATGAGTTGAAAAACACACACATTGATTTCACATTCCAGTCTTTTTATTGATCTTTTTCCGTCAATTCTTTCACATTGAAACAACCACTTCAATCAACCCACTTTCAATTATTGTGTGTCTTTTTCATGGAAAATAATTCTATTTACATTGAATCGAAGTCGTGGATAGAGAGAAAAGAAAGACATTCCCAATTTTGAGAGCAAACTTTTTTTTTAAAGTAAACATGCATGTTTATTCATGTTCGAAATATTCTGGTGTGGCTCCTAGCGTTTGCTTCAACAATGGAGAAACTCAGGTAAAACTTGAATGTTTTGTTTTGTGAGTGAGCAATCTTTATTTTTTTGACAATAAAACTGGTCAATTGCGAGGGCCGCGCGTTTCAGTGTAAATTGTTGTTGTAATTTGATAGTTCGGACTCTCGCCGCTTCTGTGTAAAATGTAAATCAAATGTGTTTTAAAGTGGCGCTAGTAGCATGTAGTTTGTCTTAGGCGCAGCTCTGGGTCAATTGAGATTTATTGAAAATGTGAAAAAGTTCAGTTTGCTAATAGAAGAGAATTTCGGTTGTTTTTGATTTACCTTTCAACACCCGTTCTTTTAAAAAACATTCAAAATACTTCTTTGTATGACCATTTCGGTACAAATGCTCAAATCCAATCAAAAAAGCATAAAATATCTTTCACTGGATAAAAATGGTTAAACTATAGAAAAAATCATTGAACTATAATCACATTGTTAATATTAATAAATTATGTGCACTTTTGATCTTGATGAAATCGCAGACTATATTTAAAAGTTGCAAAAATACATTTAAAAAAAACTCGCGTAAAATGAAACCCGATAGAAGACAAAAGCATGACCAATTAGCGGAACATAAAATCAATCGGAAAATTATGGGCAAAAATTACGTCATGCTTTGTAAGAGCCAAAAATAATCCAATATTCGATGCATTGCGAAGCGATGGTAGTCAGGTGCAGACGAGAGAGATGCATTGCCGACGAGCGAAACGAATTTCAAATAGAATGCTATAGAAAGATCTAGGGCAATAAACGGAATAATAAAACATTCTTGCCATCTTTCAATTTATTCGACATTGTTGAGCAAAAGCGACAAAAAATAGTGAGCACGACACAGTTGCATTGTGGAAAATTTATTCAATATCGATCGGATTCAGTTACACGGCAAAATGTTGGAATATCCTATTCCAAATCGATGGAGGAATTGAGAGAGAGAGAGAAATAGAGAGCGAATAGCGATTCGTTCACAGCAAGTTGCACAGTGAATATCCGAATTTTTCGTGTGGTAGACGAAAGTCACTTTTTAATTTTATTATCTATGTTATTCGATAAATGCCCATTGAATTATTTATGACACAAAACTTGGAAAATAAATGGTTCAGGGTCGTAAAAATGCATCAAATGAAAGTGCGCAGCATCGCTTCAGGTCATACATATTTCAATAGATAAGTAAACACAATTTTACCATCTTCAGTTCAATGCATTGCTTTTTCAATTGATTAAAGTTCAAATGCTCTTCACTCGTTTGATGTGCGTATCGGAGCAGAGTTTCTGTTTGATCACAATTCAACGGAAGAGAAATATTGAGAGGAAACATCTTGAAATAGTTTCGTAAGAAAACGCCCTTCTACCCGAAATAACTTCATTTTCAAATATTTTGATTGTCAATTAAAGATGTTTGATGGCCAATTAAATGAATTAGCATTGAAATGTCAGTTCACGAAAACACCTGAAAAGCAGAGAGAAAATCCGTTTCAGTGGTTGAGAGTTTTATATTTTTGATATTCTCTAACCGTCCTCGAAAATGCATTTTCAACAATGGCTGAATCGATTTATCAACGAACATCGAGCACAGGTGTTAAATTACCATACACTTAAGTAGTTTTATGGACTTTCCGAAAGTCACTTTCGCGCGTCTTCTTAGTGGATTCACTTCATTCGAGGGCATTTTGCCTGTTCATGGCGATTGGGGATTCAATTCAATTTCACATTGAAATGCATTCCCAAAAGGGGTTGCTGCATGTTGACCGCAATACCAAATAATGCACTCTGGAATACTCTTACTTTCGTGGAATTTCAAATAATTTGTTTCACACATCAAATTCATTACACCGATAAAGTTCTGAACAATATTGAAATAACTGCAGCGACACTGCTCGTTTCCATTGAACTAAATGAAAATTATTTTCAGGCTAAATCTGTCATCGAAGCCATTTTCCATTCGTCAAATTGAATAAGTAAAGCTAAGGATTGTCATTTCGAGAAGCGCAAATTTTGTTGCATTAGTCTGATGGAACTGTAACTTTTGAGACATTTGATTGAAAGACAAAAATGCTGTGTTTAATTATCAATTTTCATTGAATCAACAATTAATTATAAAGATGAAAAAACTCTTGGAAAAAAAATTTAATTGTAGCAGAATAACGATGTTTGCTTCCGATGTGTTAGGTTGTTGAAGTGCAATCGCATTTAGTTTTACCTTTTCCAAACAACACTGATACAGCACACACAAGCCATGGACGATGTTCGCGAAAGTTTGTATGGCACAACGTGTGCACGAAAGCGAAACAGGGCCGTGAAAGCCTCAGCGGAACAAAGAGTAGTGCCGTCTTATTTATTGTTTATTTTCAAACTAAAATTTTGCATGCAAATAAGCTAATTGTTTATTTATTATCATGCCAAATTTTACATTGAAACATACTTATTGTTGCTCGAGTCATAAGTAAAGAGTATTTTATTAGAATGTGATGCGATACGCTAAATTTGAAGCGATGAGCCTGTATGAATGACAACCAAATATTTGTGTGTGCGTGTGTGCCAGTGATGCTGATGAAATTGAAGCTGCAATAGCCTCACAGCGATTTTCAGCGGAAAATATTCATAAGCTGGTATTATTTCGGATGTTCATTTGACCACGTTTCGATTTTGAATACTAAGCAGCTGATGCAAAGCAATCATCGACCGACGGAAATACGAATTCAAAAATAGGAACGTAAATCCTTCCACAAGTTAGTTTTAGAAGTGAAAAAAATTGATTCACAACATCAACGGATAACCAGAAAAGTTTAAAAATCTCGAGAAATTTCAATAGTTTGCGAGTCTTTTGATGAAAATATTGTAAAGATTTCATACACTAAAGATGATATTTTCGAATTCCCTTTCTCTCGATGAATTAAAAGTTGAATTTCGTTTTTCGTTCATATATCTTCAGCCATATTAATTCGCACTGCGCATTCTAGAATTGTACTTTCAACCGTGATCCTTTCGCAAGATTTAATGAAATATTTCCATCGTTACGCGTTCATCGAAACTTTTGATGCTACTAATATATTAATAAAACTGCACGACATTTTCAATTGATAAGATAGAGAGAGAGAGAGAGAGAGAGCAATTGATTTTCGAATATTTGATTAAATTACACAAATTGAGCACGCCCGCTTAATCGGCAAATTAGCGTTTGTAAAAATCGATGTATTTTAAATATACACATTGTTTTTCGGTTGTCCTTGGTATTTTCTGTTTGCAATATTACTTAAAATATATGCATATTTGTATTCAGTGTTTCGGAAATGTGCGTGACAGTATGTGCGCGCGAGACAATTTTATTTTTAAAGTGTTAAATTCGCACTTGAAGTCGCAAAAACTTTTTAATTAAACATTTTCAATGGGAATTTCAATGCAGTCGAATTCGTCGTTCCGATCGGAGCGCACAAAGGAAGCAGCCGAATAAAATTGTGACACATCTTATGGCGACAAAGAAACTGTTCGATAAAAAAATATGAAAGTTGGAGTACACTTCTGTTCTACTCTTCTGAATGCTTCGAGTTTTCCAAATAAAAACCATTTATTTTCGATTTTCATCACGCTTCAATAAACTTTCAGTTTCGAAACGCTTTGCGCCGACCGCAAATGAATAGAGGTCAACCTCAGCCGATGGAAACGATTTGGACATTTAATCAATACTAATTCAAAAAAATCCCTATCTCCACATTTTCCGGTTATTATTTGCAAAAAGTAGATCGAGAATGAAATTGGGAGAGCGTTTGGGAGCGAGCGAAATAAAGAGATAGAGAGAGAGAAAGATAAAATGGTGCAATAAAACAGTAATTCGCAAGAATAAATTGAAAAAGTAGTTCGAAAATTTATTGCGAACATGCACACTGCACACATTCACCAATCTCTCTCGCTTTCGCTGCATTGGAAGTCTTTTCATTTCCCCCTCCCGGTGATTGGCTTTGTATTTGAACGATTTTTCCATTCAAAAATGAATTGAATATGTTTGTCTTTCACTTTTTTGCCGAAGTTTTCACAATCTGATCGGTTATGCTTCGTCTTAATCTAGACAAGTTATTGCAAGAGTTTTCATTTTTAATTTTAAATATGAATTGAAAAGTATTTGGTTCATAAAAATGATGTCGTATGGCGTCGGATGGCGTTGGATGGCGTCGGATGGCGTCGGATGGCGTCGGATGGCGTCGGATGGCGTCGGATGGAGCCTTCGAGTACTACAAAATTAGATCTTTTTCATGCGGTGCGATTAAATTTCGCATTCAAGACAGCCATCAGCTTTCTGTTCCTTAGCATAACCTGAATTATTTGAAACAGAAACTACTAAGTGCCACACGAGATTAAGCTTGAAACGTTTACAAGTTCAATTCCATTCTGAAGAGAAGCCATTTCCATTTAATCATAAATATGCAGTTGTCAATTCGAATCTCAGAATTTCGGTGCGAACCTGACAGGCAATCAGCATTCGGAAGCATGTAAACGAATTGGAAATCGAATGCAAGCACCGAGAAATATGATATCATGTAGAAAAGAATGGATTGCTTCTCAGGAAACAATAGAAGCGTGAAATTATTTATTAAACGATTTTTACTTTAACTTTCCAAGAATATTTAATTGAGTGATTTCAACAAAATACACATTTGATATTCAATCGATTGTTTCGGAACTTTTAATGCTGCACACACTCAAGGTATTGAAGATTTCATGGGACCTCTTACGATTTCACGGAAATGTGAAGTTCATTGGGAAAATTTGTTTTCGAGCTCGAATTACTTTTTGATATTGAGATTTTAAAGAGAATGTTCTGATTTTACCTGAGGTAAAGCTCCAGCTCCAGATATAAAGTTGACTGCTTCAATCAAAGTATTGTTGGTGTCGGTCTTGTTGTTTTGCGGTTGAATATTTACATGCGCTTTCTTTGGTATGGAAAAAGTGATTTATTTAAAAGCTCTTCAGCGATCGATAGCGTTCACGGGATTCTACCGTATCAATAATTCAAAATACATTATATTCCAACCTAAATGTTAAAAGAGAAGCGATTCGCCATCGTTGCCGCCACCCAGTCATTCCAATTACATTACCTTTTGGGAATTTTATGCGGAACGGCGGCGAGGTAAGCACTTTTACTAATACATTCAATAAATCAATTGGATTTTTTCAAAAGGTTTCATTTTTCACTTCTCTTTATTGTGTCTTTTTATTTTGCTACGAATTTTATTTACATAACATTTGGTAATTTGTTTGCGTACCATCGATACGCATTAATTTAATTCACTTGACTTTACGTTGCTTTATATATTCTCAGCATTAATTTTGTTTTCCATTCTCTGTTTTATCCATAATTTTGTTGTTGTGTTCGCTGTATATTTCTTCTTGTTTCATCCATTTAGACCGATTGTACAATATCGTTTGGGCGTTGGCTTACTATTTTATCCTTAATACTGTGTGTTGTTGATGTATGTTGTCATCAATAAATAAGTTATGTATTCACTTATGAATTGGTATGGCTTACAGACAGATAGTTCGATTGCCAAGCCGAGAGAGTGAGAGAAAAGGAAACTTTCTTGTTGCCCCGTATTTAACATGCACGCATCTTAATCTACAGTAGCATGTCGTAAATTTATTGAATTGTATATGTATTCAATTCGAATCTCTAGCTTTCGGGAACCTAAGCGAACACAATGTGAGAGAATAATCGATTGTTTATAACCAAATTTTGAAAGCAACCGAATATTTTTAACATCCCGAAGCGAAAATCTACTTAACAAAATTTATGGTTGCTTCTGAAATTTTTTAACACCAACGCTAAATCTACCACGACGAATATCAAAGCCAAATTTCCACTTCGGACACATTAAGCAGCTCTGACGTGCATTGGAACAAATAATAACATTCAATTTCGACAAACACTTTCGACTATTTCTCACTTCTTGCATGCGTATCTCTCTCTCTCTCTCTCTCTCTCTCGCTTTCTCTTCAACCGCACGACAACAGAACAAAAACAGAACAAAAAACACTTACACGCAATCAACTCCGTTTATCAAAGAATTCGTATTATTTACAATGGAATTGTTCACTACACAAATGCATATTTATAACTCTCTTAATATGTTTTTGTATTTATTTATATGTTTTAAACTTGCCCATTTAATAACGGAAAATACAAAATAAAACTAGCATTTGGATCACATTCAAGAATTAAAATGACATAGTATTTTTTTGTGTATTTTTTCTTTCCTTCAGGATTGGTTTTTCAATTTTTCAATTTTAATTGCGTTCAATCCCATACATACAGTGAGCATTTTTAATGACGCGCACTTGAACCAAAAATGAAATGGTAAAATCAAGTAATAATAAAGTATTGCATGCATTTCGAGCGATTGCAACGTCACTCGATTTGTATGTACCAGCATTTCAGACTGTTGGCGTCTATTAATTTCGCTTAACATAAATTCAACCGAAACGGAATAAAGGAAAATATCTTTTAACCATCCAGCAATAACTAACGATTATGGGAACGACATTTAGTAAGAGAACGATATAAAGTAAATGCAGTACTATGCACATAATTCTTAGGTTAAGTGACGTGTGCATTCTCTCACAGCAATACTCTACAATTACTAATTTTATTCTATTTCTTGGAAATAAATCACGGTTTAATATAGAAATTGCTCTCCAAATTATTTACCATGTTTCGTGGCGCGAAATGGAGCAATTAAAAATAAATAGAAATTGTGTAACTGAAAAAGAGCAAAAATATGGAATCGTCAATTGGTAATTATAATTGCCTCCAATTCAATTGAAATGGTTGATTAACTAATTTGATATGTCTAAAAATATCACAATATTTTCTTCGTTTCAATTTTTTTCGTTTAAAAGTGCCTTTTTGGGAACTCAATTAAATCTGTTTGAATTTTTTTTTTTTCTGTTTTTGGCTTTATTGAATGAGATGAAGTTATTTACATATAAATTTGGAGATTATGCCGAATCTTCTCGCTGTTGTTCTGTTTCTTTTTTTTTTTCCTTTCTTCTCATCCCATCACTTTTTTTACACTCGTCCATTTTCATCCAATTACGTGTAAAATAATATGTACATTTCGAAGCAAACGGTTTGACTACATCGATTGAGTAAAGTCGGTGCTTTAGATTAATTATACATCTATTCCTTCAGATGGTCGTAGATTTAGTGGAATTTCATTGGATGTGTTCAAATCCACGAAAGGTTCAATTTAGAAGGAATTTGATAAAATCCCTTGATATATCACTCGATTATTTCTGTCAATTACGTACATTTCTATTATATAACAATTTTGGTTTTTATTTTCGTTCAAGCTTTCTGTTTTGCTGGGCTCACATGATTGAATGTGAGGCACGGTATTTCCGGCATATTTCCAGACACATTTTGCACACCTGATTACACTCGGTTGATACGATATTAAAAGATTGCACATGAGCGAAGCTCACTCTCATCAAATAAGATTGATTTCTAACTAACTTACAACAAGAAGATCATCATTTTTCCACGCAACTTTTCTGTATGACATTTTTCCTTTTAAGCTATTAATTCATCTGTTTGTGATTTTTTGTTTTAGATAATATTATTATTAGGGATACAGTGCGAATCAATTGAGACATTTACTTTGTTTTTCATCAAAATTTTAGTTTTTTTATACAAAATTAAGATGATGGAAAATTAATCTAAAACTACAAGATATCCTACAGAATTTGGCATATCTTAATCTAGGTGTGATATTTGCTGCAAAGGAGCTAATTGTTCATACAATTTGGTGAGAATTGTGATATCTTTAGCACCAAATCAGTGCGATCCAACTGTTTTTCGGCTAAATTTTTTATCTAGATTGATATTTATATACATTGTTGCACGCTCAATTTAACTAAAACCTTAACATTGATCTAGTTCATTTTGCATTTGCTTCATTAAATCACATTAAAACACTAATAGTATCATTTAAAGAAATGGTTCCGGCGTTTAATTTGGGTTTCATGCTAATGAACACTCGAACGGAATTAAGTGAATTATAATGCTATCGTTTCGGTTGGTTGGAAAATTAAAGTTCAATTTCATGTAAATTTTTAATGATTGGTATGCCATGCATGCGATAATGGGCAAATACGTTAATTACGGTATTTTATTTTTTGAGTATTTTCAATCGGCTACTCAAGCAGAAAGTTTTTTGAAATGTGACACATGTGAATTTTATTTTTCGAGAAAAAAATAAATTGTTTTTATGTTCGTGGAGAGAATTCTTTGAATTTGAGATTGTTGACAAGCTTGCAGTCATTTTCAGAAATGTGTGATTTGTTTCTCAGTAGTTTCGAATTTCTTGGAGCCGGAAGTGCTTAGAATATCTGATAATTATTTAGAATTTGGATGCATGCAAAATGCGATATTCATAACAACAAGTGTTCGCTGCTGCGGAGTGTGTGCATGAAGGACGAGAACTGCTAAAACAATCGTCAATGGAATTTTCCGGAAACTTTTTTCGCTCTAGCGTCCGCCAGCTCGAACACATTTGCAGTAGGAATTCATCATTTACGACTCAATTACCCTCTGTGGCACTCGTGACGCTCATTGCTCATTTTATCATCACACCGGAAAAGGAGAGTGTAAGAATAATGTTCGGTGAGCGTTTTTCATTCTGGCGCATGAAAAACTTTACGTTTTAACTTTTATTATTTTAATTTATTGTGCAATGCGGGAGAGCGTATCGAATGATTTCTGTATTATTGCTGTTCGTCTTGCTGTTATTATTAGGTCCATAAAATTTCAAGTGCTGTATTTCGAAGAGCCCGGCCCGGCGTAAGGACGTTGAAATTGGATGCCGAAAGGAGTTTCAGGTAAACTTATTCGCCACGTGCACCGCATAGATTTCTGCATTTGGTTGCTTTCCGTCATTTTTTACGATATTCCCGCTTAGCTTAATGAATTCACGTGCTTTCACATTTGTCCTGATAATTCAACTGCTCGAAAATATTCGCACCATAAAAATCTCACGCGTTTCACACAATTTCCCATGTTCATGTTATATGAAGCGATACCCGGGCAAAATACAATGCATTCCGGTAGTGGAAAAAAGTTAAAATGAAATCATTAAGAATCCATGTGTTTTTATTGTTTTTCGTTGGCTCGTTCGTTTTTCGGCATCGTCATACTTTCTACAAATATGCTTGGAATGTAATGCTTTATATCCGGAGGAGGAGAATAAAAAAAACTATGCATTTGTGTTTCCGTTTGGACTCCCTCGTATTTTCCTCTCTTTCTCTCTCTCTCTCTCTCTCTCTCTCTCTCTCTCTCTCTCTGTGTGTGTGTGTGTGTTTTGCCCTTTCAAAATTTATTTGAAACAATTAAGCGGATTGTATGTCGTTAAACTTTTAATTGCGATATGTCAAAGTCAAAAAAGTGTAAAAGAGTAAATGTTGAGAGACACCCTTCGCTGAAACTCGCACATTCCACATTCTACACATCATCTTTGGACTGAGCCAGTCTGGCGCATGTGAGCCACCTTGCGCTACAATTTGCACTCGTTTGTCCAGTCGTGTTTTTTTCGATCCTCTCCCTTTCTTCGTCATACGAGAAAGCGAATGCTTGCGATAAAAACGCCTTTTTGGACCATACAGCTGCTGAAACGTTTTTTTTACGATGAAAAATTGCGACAAAATGATTTTTGCTGTTGTGCAAATGGAAAGAGCGCTCGCATGCATGCTCTCTCTCTCTCGCACATACACACACACACGCTCCCCATCACTCTGTGCAGGTCTTATTGTTTTTGTTAGCCGAAAATTTTGTGCTGAATCAGAGCAAACGTGATTATCACACCACGCTGGTAAAATGATTTCTTTTTTGGTTAAGCTTCATTCTGACCATATTAAATCATTTGTCACGATTCAATTTTGCTTGTTATGCATGTTTGGTCTGTCAAACATGCTGTTTTCTCTCTGTTGTTAATGGTCGAATCTCTCACTCTCCCTCGCACACGCTCCAAATCGTCTCTCGCACGTCTGATGAGCATATGCATTTGGTCGTCATTCGTCTCCCTTTTTTATTTTTGCAATTTTGAACAATCACATTTTCGTTTATTTTGCGAAAATTATTAAATTATTATTTTTCATGGCGATGTTCAGATTTTGTGTGTTTTTTTTGTGTTGTTGCTCTGATTTCGAGTGGCACAATCATTTTCCTCCCGACTTTTCCAGTTGGATTATTGTATTTTGAATTCAATTGCGTGTATACATAACACGCGTGTGCACTCTTAACCAAAATGTTGCGCCATTCATTTCGACTGACAGAAATGATTTAATATTTTGCAGTTGTCGGGGCTGCATTATTATTTCTGATTTAATGACAGAGGCAGGGCCATTTTTTTGGTTGGCATTTGGAAAAGAGAAAAAAAAAAACGGCAGCTCACAAACACACATGAGCAATAACATTTCAAAAAGTGATATTCAATGCAGGTTTTATTTAATTTACCTCAACTTTTTATTTTATTAATATTATTAGGCTTGTTACATTTCAATTGTAAATTGAAATGTGTCGCGAATGTGCATGTGTGTACCGATTGAGACGTGGGGGACGAGCGTGAAATTTCAATTGGAACGCGAACTCCATTGAAATGCTAGCGGCAATAAACATACATTTTGTGACATCAAAAAATGTTTTCATTGATTAAGATTGAGAACCCTAGCGCAAATACAAATTTGATCAAATAATTATCACTGAAATTTCTGGCGAAAAAGCGGAAAAAAGTCATAAAATGAAATGTTTCATGTTCAATATTTGATTAAATAATGTTTCATTTTGCCATGTGTATAATCCGAAGTTTAAAATAGTGAGAAAACATCCGTCAGCCTTATATGCATATGCAACCGTAGTTACTGGAATGGTAAATCAATATTTGCAAATAAATGATTGCGTGTGAGTGTTATGCCGTGAAAATGATACAGGTAAAACTTGTTTATGCAGTGCATTAGTGCATCGCCGGGCTCTGTATGGCGGGCAGATAGTCAAAATAAGAGGATGAAATCATAGAAGGAGAATGAACAAAAACACAGCCTTGTCTGATGTTTCATGGTTGAGAAAAAATGAAATTCCCCCATTTCAAACATTATTTTTAGGTTCTGTCTGTCATTAGCCATTCATGAGCTCACTTCATTAAGTGCAAACCGGTGCAATGTACGTAAATATTCGACATAATCACGAGAGCTTCGTATATCGTAATTAATATTGCATGCTTTAGACATCTTTTGTTTGCGCTTTTCATTCATTTTCCGTGGTTCATTCGCACTTACATTCGATGTGTCTCTGTGTGCGCACGCGGAAGAAGAGACGGCGAGAGAGTATCAGTTTTAATGGTGCAAAAATTTGCTCGTCCGATAATTTCCTTGATATTCGCCATAACTAGTTTTTCGCTTTATTCATGATGAGCGCTAGCACGAACGAAATCAAAGATTTTTCCGGAAGTTTTTCCCTCTATCTTTTCTCGATGTTCGCATTGCCACTGTGCATGTGCGAGTCTGGAATGTTTATTTTAATGAAGTGTGTGTCATGCACACGAAAATTCCATTCAATTTATAGTCAGAGTGAAAATTTACCATGCGATCGTGTTTGCTCAAGTAAATTTTTCGGAAGCCATCCATAAGTGTCGAGCATATGCACAGTGTAAAGGCGGCATACAGATACGAATATGTCAGTCAAGACGCGCTTACTGAGGAGGTGAACGGTTGGTACGAGAGGATGAACGCGGAAAATAGACGGTGAAAAAGGTGATTACGAGTAGCGGTGGGTTGCGTGCGAGCGCTATGGGAAATAATATGGCATTGGAATGATGTGGAATACTCGGTATTCGACGGAACGAGCACGTCAAACTCAATGAACAACGAATTATGGTATTGTGATATCCACCATTCAAACTCTTTGCTAGTAAAAATGCTCGCCGACTTGAAAGCGTCCAAAGAATAGCCACATGTTTTCATTGTATTAGTCACACGGGAGATCGTTAGTAAATTGTCTGCTGTATTTTAATGCATTTGAGCTGGAATGAGCATTTTTTTTGTATAGTTCAAAACAAATGTCAAACAAAAGGTTCAATGAAAAAATTCAACATGAAACTGCACTCTCGATTGATTGTGAGGCAGATTGTGTGGCTTTTTCTTCGTGCTAGCCATTTGACAATGTCACATCAATAGAAAGCCGTTTGCTGGTTGCTCTCATTATCCAAAGTTCGGTTTTGAAAATCTCACACATTTGTTGGCCGCCCTCTTTTGCCATCAATCGCTTCGTAAGTAATTGAACATCTTATCCATGTGTCAGTTTGTTTGCTAAACGAGCATCACTGGATTCAGATAGATCGGGTGACTGAGTGAGATATACGCGTGTCCTACACATAATCAACTGAGAGCAGATCTTTCAAGTGTAATAAGATAGCACAGCAAAACTGTCAATGCAATCTGTGTTCATTTAAGTGTGTCGAGACAAATTAATGGATATCAAAAACTTTTCGGAAAAGATAAAATATTGTGCACGAACACACAAACACTATCACTCCGTTTGTGTGTTTACGTGTGTGTGTGTGAGTCAATGGAGGTCACATGGTCGAACAAACAAAGCAGCTCGAGCACAATATGTTTGTGCGAAGGAGTACGGACCGACATATCGAAAACTTAACTTACTTAATGGCATCGCATAGATGGCTTATTAAAGATATTCCATATTGTTTAGATGGAAATTGAATATGGTCCGTTTTATTAGAAAGCAGCGTACAAAGTGAGCGAGTATCGTGATGAAAACGAATGAAAATGCCAAGTGATTTCATATAAGGACACCGTTGCGGCGTCAACCTATTGAAATTTCCAATGCATGCATCGAAAATGCAATTACATGAACGGAGCTAACACTTAATAAAGTCTCTTGAGCGGTTTCTGCATAGCATTGCATTAAGAACACTGCCGAATAGAACGGACACATTCACCGAGCGACAGAGAAAGCTCGAGTCTCGTGGGAACGAGAAAATGTCAGATAACGTAACGTGTGCAAATAACTATTCAACGGAATTGCACTTTCGCATTTTGGAGGCTTGATATGGCTCGAAGGCTTCCAAGATGGGAAATAATTTGTCAGTTGAATGAACAGGTAAAATCAATAAAATTTAATAACAATCTCGATTCTCTCTCTCTCTCTCTCTCTCTCTCTGGTCCTCGCTCGAAAGAAGAAATATCTTGGTGCATAATCAATAGATGTGAAACTGTATGGAAAATTAATCTTACTTTGGTTGTCTTCTCTCATCATTATATTGAATAATATATTGTATTATGTACACGGAAATATATCGGTCCATCATCGGTGATGTTCACATGTGACTATTTTCCCTTTAAATCTATTCAATTTTTCAACAATGGAAATGTTCGGTGTTTATATCATTATCCTATCAATTTACAATTAATTCGTTCCTTTTGAATAAATTTACTTCATTTTCATAACAAAATTAGAATTTTCCTATTTATGCCGCAAATCACACAACTACAATCGTGCGTCTGTCTATCTCTCACTGCCATCATCATCTATTATATCTCTCTAACTTATTTATAAATTGATTGTATATAAATGAAAATACCATAATATGGCCAAATGTGTGACGCACACGATTACATGGCAAATCAGATGAATATGGAGTAATTAAAGGTCGAAATGATCAATAAAAATATGAAAATTCTCACGAATGTTGGCATTAAAATACATTTATTAACAGCTGAACTAGATAGTGCGCTGGCGTGACACAGCAAATCTTCCGGAAATACTTCTAAAAATGGCACCACTTTGCCAGTCTGTGGATCGATGCACGTGTTCCGTCGCGCTCGCTAGGGGAAATAAACGAAAAAAGAGAAGACATATTTTGTCAGACATTCGGAAATTGCTGGTGACACAATTATTTCCATGCAACCAAACAAAAATAGAAGCAATAAACAGATAAACGAACGAAAAATGTTCATTTTGTTTCTACTCACCTCAACCATTTCACGATATTCTTCGTCATTGAGATTGTGAATGTGTGAAACTTCACGTAGCCACCTTCGGAGCCAGTGTCCCAGCCAAACTAGCCCGCACTCGCATTGCAATGGATTACCATAAATATCTAAACCTCCGATGATGCTTCGCGTTCCAACAGCATCCCAGCTACTTGCATTCGGATAGAAACTATCTGGTGCCAAATTGGCCACATTATTATATGACAGATCAATCGATAGATGAGGAATGGATCGTAGTGCATAGAAAATGGTAGGCGGAAAATCGTTAATTTGCGTGTTATGAATTTTCAATTTTAAATTGTAGCTGTGCGCAAGCCCAACAAAAGCATTCGCCGAAATGGTGGTCAAGCGTTTTCCAGTAATTTCGACGGAATTAATTTTCGTGTGATTCGTGAGTTTCGATAGAATCGTTCCGTCAAACACTTCACCGTTCACCTCAATACGAAGCTCTTGCAAACCATACATATTCGATACAATGTCTGCAAATGTCGATTGGGCATCGAAATGGAACACTTTGAGATCGGCCAGCTGACCAAATGGCACTGAATTTCGCACCACACAACCTTTCATGTACAGCTCCTCGAGACGACGCATTCGCGTGAAATCCTGCAATAAAATCCGTTTGATTGGATTTCGTGATAAATCGAGCGAACGTAATGATGGCGGTAATCGTTCGGCCAACGCACTTATATTTGACACTTTATTCTGTGCGATTTTTAGCACACGCAAATACTTTAATCGATTCAAAGGACTTGTATCCTGTAAATTATTCATGCTTACGTCTATCTCGGTTAAATGATGCGTTGCCGCCATCGATGGCATGTGATATAATCCCATTGAGCGCAAATTTAGCATACGCAACATGGGCGTGTGGTGGAAGATTTCCTCTAAATTGGCGGTCACTAATGGATTATAGCTCAAATCTAAATTCGTTAAATTGCTAAGATAGCTAAATGTGTTGTCCGGAATCACGATCAGTTTGTTCCTTGATAAATCTAACGTATACACGTATTGAGTATTGATGAACATATTTGGTTCCAAATATTCGATATTATTCGAGGCCATGTGCACATTGCGCAGCGTGAATCCGATGTCAGAAAGGGATGTGGCCGGCCATAGTGTCAGTTGATTGTTCGATAAATCCAAATACTCGATGCGAGTGTGGACGAAAATTTCGCGCGGTAACGAACGCAGCCGATTGTGTGCCAAATTGAGAATTCTTAAATTTCTCAAATCCGAAAATTGATCGGATTGAAGTTGATTTATGTGATTGTTGTTCAATTCCAGTTTCTGTAGACTGGTCAGTCCTTGAAAGCAACGTCGTCGCAGCACCGACAAATTGTTATGCGACAGATCCAACCAATCGAGATTGTACAATTCGTTGAATGCGTGATTGTTCAAAATGCTGAAACTATTCCGGCGCAATATGAGCTCCTTCAAACTGGATCCCAAATATCGAAAGCTCTGCGAGTCATTCAGGTAATTGGATGTTGCGTCGATCGTGTAAATGTACAGAAATGAATTGATTTCACCATCGAGCGATGATAGCCGATTATGGCTGATGTTTAAGCGCAACGGCATCGATTCGTTCGAAGCGTGTTTAAATATTTTAAACGTTAAATGCTCCAAATGATTATACATTAAATCTAGCTGCAGCAATCTCGGCAAAAATGTGAACACATTTTCGCTAATGTTGCGCAATAAATTGTGCGTTAAATCGACATACGTCAGTTCGGGAAGATTGTGAAAGCTGTGCATGTCGAGCGAAGAAATGTGATTCGATGACAATCGCACCGTGTGCAAATTCAGCAAACTGTCAAATGTATTTGTGTAGATTTTTGTGAGTGAATTGTATGATAAATCGATCTCTTTGAGTTTCTTATGGATTTCGGCAATAAAAATGGTTGGTGGGAACATGGCGATGCGATTAAACGACAGATTGATGTGCACCAATTCCGTTAATGTGATCAATGATTCATCGGTGATTTTTTTCAAATTATTGTTGTCCAGCGATAGCCACATCAATTCGGTCAAATACTTGAATTGTTCAGTTGGAAAATCGTCACGATAGAGACCGAACGACAGCTCGAATATGGTGAGCGTTTTCGAGATATTTTCAAATACCAGTGGATGCAGATAATGGATGTCATTGAAGCTCAGGCTCATTTCTTTAATAGCATCCAAGCCGTTAAATGAACCATAATTTAAGCTCGTAATTTTATTGTTGCGTAAAAACAATGTTTCCAATTTGCTTCCCCAATCCACAAACACATTTTCCGGCAGATCAACGATTTTGTTGTAGCCCAAGTTCAAGTAGATCAAATCGGTGCACATATTCAATGCGGCCACCGGTATTGTGGTGAAATTATTTGCTGCCAACGACAATGCTCGCAGCGTGCTCGGGAGTGCGTCCACCGTACTGATACCATTTGACGGTAAATATAAATAACTTAATTGTTTCAGCGACATTACGGCTTTTGACGGGAAATCCGTTAGTAAGTTATGCTCCAAATCAAGATGCTCCAATGTCTCTTCAATTCCATTAAATGCATCGCTGTGAATATGCGTGATGCGATTGTAGGCCAACGCGATGCGGCTCGTTGACAAATTACGAAATGCATTTGAATGTAAATGGTGAATCCAGTTCTTTTCCAGTATAATTATTTTGATGGTCGAATTTGCATTGAAAAAATGTGAGAATTGTTCGATGGTGTTGTAGCTGAAATCGATCCGTTCCAACAGCATCGGCGTCGCATAATTTTCAATGCTGGCCAACGATTTGAGCAGATTGTTTCGCATAAAAAGCGATCGTAATTGATGTAAATGTTGGATCGTATTTACAGGTACTTCAGTGAATAAATTATCGCTTAAATTTAATGTGATTAAGATTCGAGGTAAATAGTTGGGTGCTATGTGTGATATGCGATTGTCGCTCACATCCAACCATGTCAGTTTGCGAAGTTGCGAAAACGCACTACGATATGTGGTGCCGCTAATCGAATTGTAACCATTGTACGATAGCATCATTTTGTGATGGAAACGCTGATGTTTTTGCTGCTGCTGCTGTTGTTGCTGTAGTTGTTGTTGTTGCTGGTATTGAGTTGGCAGCAGGTCGTCGTCCGCATAATCATGTTCCTCATCAGCGAAATTCATTTCCGTAATTGAATTTCCTGACACATGCAGCGAACGTAATGAGTCAACCAAATAGCCCCAATCGCCATCTAAACTCTGTATTTTATTTCTATAGTACGATTCGATCATCAATTTATCCATCCATCCATCCAGTGTGTTGGCAAAAAGCAGAGGAAAAGAAACAAAAACAGTAGATATGAGAAGAGTTTTCGGTTAAACGTCTGTTCCTATTGCTTAATGATTAATGTCATTATATTTGTCGGCCTATTCACATTCCAATCGATTTAAATAGAATTTTGGTCGGATGTGCCTATGTGCCAGTGTCACATCATTTGAATAATCGAATAAATGTATTCATCCGCACTCTATTCTTCCGAATGTAGAAAATACATATATACGCAATATCTGACGCATAATCAATCATATAAGGTGTAAATACCCGACGAGAGTCTCGCTCATGAAAATCTCGTTATTTCTATTGATACGATACTAATATTATTTCCTGCGCACACATTTTCGTATCAATCATCTGTGAAAAAGCTTCAAAAGTTTCTTCCAAACCGATGAAATCTCGGGGCGCAAAAGGCCGTGTAAGCGAGAATGTTTCTCGGCTTCGGCTTCAGCCTCGGTCGACAGAGCACCCTGTGTGTGCAACTAGTGAAACAATATATTTTGATTGATTTGGTTGTATTTCTAGTGATTGATAATTAATTTTTCTTTTTGCCGCTAATGAACTCCCACGCCACCACCGCACATGACACCCCCTCCTCGGCAGTGTTATATAATCAATTGATCCGCTGTCTCATTGTTTACTATACATTATTCATTGCCGATGGTTTGTTCGAATTCATTGAATATTAACATACATCGATCACCTACTCAGATATTCATTTGAGTTACAGATTGTTGACCAAATCTTTAAGCATATAATTCTATGTAGAGAAGTGCCTCTCTTCGCCCCATAAAGTTAAATTTACTACACTACTCATCAATATCTGAGTGGCGCTCGGAGTTCTTCCCCCTCCGATCGATAGTCACTAGTTCCACTGGATCATTTTGAATTGATTAGCAGCCCGATTGAAATATGTTAATGCGAGGAATTTCCTCAATTTAATATTCGAATTTATTACGGTGTACCTGTGTGCTTCTAATCGGCTAAGTGTGTGTATATTCCTAATTGCTTCTAACGGCAGCGCTCCAAACTGATTTCCTGATATATCCAGCAGTCTCAACGAATGTGTCATCGAACTGGAAATGGAACAAATCAATGAATAAATATGAGGGCGGATTGAAAAATGTGTTGTAAATAATACATTCAAATTACTTTTCATTTGAAAGGACTTAGTTGAAGAATTTGATTCAATTGCTTAATTCAAAAATTTGGTACGCGACAATGTGAGAGAAAGTTTGTTTATTACGAGTAAATTGTGTGTGAAACGAGCAGCTGCTTGTAGATATATTCATTGTAAGTACATTGTCAACGCAAATGACTTGCCAACCTTGCACGCAACATTATTTGAATTTTTGGGACATAATGACATAGAGAGCAAAAAAAAAAAAAATCTATTCTAATTGGATAATGCAAAATGACATTCTGTTTAACGAAGGCCTGCTGCTTGGACGACACTCAAGAACGGAAAACGCACTCTGCATAAAACGACAGTTGAAGTTTTGAGAATGAAAAGCAGCAAACGAGCGAACCTCAAATTCATAAAGCCAACGCATGGAAATGGCAGAAGGTTAAAAGCATTTCAAAATTGTAACAGCTTCCAAAAATCTAATGCGCCACATCCTCATTACTCGCTTTACATCCAAGTTTTCAATGTTGCAAACAATGATGTCATTGTTATACATATAATATTTTTGGCGTGGATAAAATTATTAACAGGCGACAACCGACGAAACGAGAGAGACAAAGAGAGAGAAAGAGAGAGCACAGAGAGTGTATCAAAGGTTAATGAAATGATATGCAAGAGTGGCAGTGGACCTTTATGTATGGTTCTTTCACATTTTAAACGAGAGACAGAATTTTAACATTAAAATATTGTAATTCTCTCTCTCAGCCGCTTTTTCTCTTCAGGTCACCAAATGAGCATAGAGAAGAAAAGGGAAAATGCAAACTCATTAAGCGAATATGATAAATGCTGGAATTGAAGTCATAGCTTTTGCTCTGACTCTGGATAGTATCGACTCAAATGTGTATTCATTGCTATTTTCTCGCATCAGGATGCAGAAAAGGTTTTCTGAAAAGAAACAATAAACCCAATTAAGTTTTTGCGCATCCATACAGAGGCCATTTGGCTGCACTAAGATTCAACACATTTGAATATTCTATTCCATTTGTCACATTCGCTCGTCTCCCCGTTGGATTCCTTGTGAATTCATTGTATAATTAGATATTTTCACTCATACGGAACATTCTAACACACCGTTTGGAACTTTGCTTATGGAATACGCTTCATATCCACATAAGAACACCACATAACGCCACCAAATTGATCATTAAAATTCAAGGCGAATGTTTCGGATTTTATTTATTCTGGTAGCTCAATGAAGCCTGACTGAGATTGACGTAGAAAAGAGCCAACCGAAATTCGTTTTTGAAAACCAAAGAATACAAAAACAAAAAACATATGAAAACTAATTAAGGTACATTTAAATGCATGTCGAAGCACAGAATATAAACCAACAATAGGGAAATAATTTCCGCTAGCCTTTACCGCTTAGCATAAGGCAATGACTTCATGCTGCGAGAAATCAAGAAAATTGTACAAATGGATGTTTCTAAAGAAAATACTGACACACATTAGGCAGATTGGAAATGTTGAGGATTTCCACTTAAAGACGCTGACTCAGTTGATTCAATTCGTTTAATCATGTGTACTTACTGAAACAACATTCTGTCGGATCGTAGAATGACCTTTTCTGTTTCTATCATCCATTTGACTATAGGAAAATAATAGTTTTAAATAGTTATCGACCGAAATCGTTCCGCAATTGGGGAGAGTTTGATTGATTTTCAGTCGATGTTTGCGTGCGTGTTTCAGTGCTAAGTTCGTTCTTTCCTAACAATATGCTGATTCAATTTTCATTCGAACAGATTGATTTAGCCTCCTCTGGCCTTTTTTTCTCTCAATCTCTTGCTCTGTGCACTGGGTGTGTGTGTTTTTTTTATCTTTCAATTTATTCCATCGCGTTTGCAAGTACATACGCATGTAATGATGCGTATACTGTTTGCGACTCATCTTCATCAACATTGTTAACATTGAAATTAAGTTAGCTTGTTCGGAATCGGATTGAACTAACCGGGTGCTGTCTGTGTACACTTGATGCGCTCGCTCGCTCTCGTCTATCGTTCGATGAACATTTTCACATAATAATTTGACCTTTTTTCGGCAGTTTGATTACGTCGTATTCTCTTTATTTTATTTGCGTTTCATTCTTTTTATTTTGATTGGCCCTTAACGGAGTCTCTTTAGTCTAGAAAGGTTGGCTACTTTCGTCTTCCTCTTATTTGTCGGGCTGAGAGTAAAAACGGTTAAAAATATTTTATCTCCTGCTCACACCAAGGAAAAATCTCGTAAGCGTGAGCATGACGTAAGATGTTTTTAACCGTTTTTACTCTCTGCCCGACATTTATCTAGCGTTGCAACATTTATTCGAGAGCGCCGATGCTGCTTAGGATGAAAATACATAGAAGAGAGGAAAATACAGAGAGGGAGAGAGAGGAGAGAGAGAGAGAGAGAGAGAGGATGGAGAGAGAGAGAGGAAAAACCACATAATTCGAATTCATATATCACTACGAGCCAAAGTAGCACTTGTGTGCGATTTCCTTCATATATATTCGCTGAAAAAGCTTGAAAGTTGATTAAGATGCGAACGAAAAAATGGCAGGCTAACGTGCATATGTTGGATGGGGAATAAACGAGCACATAAAAGCCTTTTGTGCATACTTTATGTCAAATCTAGGAATTAACCGGTCATTTGGTACTCTTACTTGACAGGATTAATATTGATATTTGTTTTCCTTTTTCCTGCTACCGTCTTATCGCTGATATACCACCCTCTTTCCCTCGGTTTCGATGAAAGTAATGGTGAATTTGCTAGAAAACAGCTACATCAGCCATAATAATAAGTGAACTGATATCATGCTGTGCGCCGTGCGATCAATAGCTTGCTCATGGCCAGATAAATGGAATTTAATGCTGGAAATTCAATAAAATGTGAGCGGAATTTCCATATTTCCTTCGGTGCGCACAACAAAGCCCAAAAGGAAATAGACATGTGTTTTGGATTTGATATACTTGTATCGATTTTATACACACGCTCCATGCAAACGTGTGAAATATTGATGAATTCTTTCTCATTCACTCGCACCCATTCTGCAACATCTGTGTTCGCTTTGGACCCACTTCCTTTCCCCGTGTGTCAAACCCTATAAACGATGGAAATTAACGTTGATAAGAACCAACAGTGCAATGATTTATAACGTGTGCTCTCGAAACCAAATCAAATATTTTGACATCTTCAGGCATAACGCAATCAAAACAACTTGCGTCACAAACATTTTACTTCGAATAACCAAATCAATGGAGATTTGTCTCTCTGTCCCTATGCATGGCACACTCGACTTTTTTTGTTATACATTTTCTTTGACAGTTTCTCTGGAATGTTATTAAGCACATTGCTTCGAGACAAATGGCAAGTGTGTCAGATATCTCATCAACCAGCAGCAATGACAGTTGCAATTATGATATTTTTATTTGACAAGCCCTGAGTAATCATGCATGAAATAGGAGCGCATTCATTCAAGAATTGTATGTTTAAATTGGTATAATTACTTGGTGATTTGTTGATTACAACTTGTATAACCTGTGTTTCTCAATCGTGTATCGCAACATAATAAATTGAATTGATTTGATGCAGAATGGGCGATGGCATTAATGAAAACGTATGACAAATTCTGTGTGAGACATCGACATACACAAGCACACGCACTCCAAATACATTTCCAATAATTGTTTGGTCTTGCCATTGGCAACTCACCACCCCACCGTGTTCGCACAAACTCCCTGCAAGCAAGTGAAATTCGGAGAACAAAGGCTGCGCAAATAAATCGCATTAATTGAATGAAAAAAGTGCTTTATGCCCACAATGAAATCTTCGAGAATTATTCTCCTTCATTTGTTTCACTCTCACTCAGGATTGTCGATTTATAATTTAAGCGCACCGTCAAAAATGAGATCGCTACAAAATACACAAAACGTTGAATGCTAAAAATGCCTCAAGCCAAAATTATACATATTCTTGCATTTCTCTCCCTCTTTTTTTCTCTGATTTATTTAAATCAATTTGACATAGCAAGTCATAAAGCAAACGAAACAGCAAAAATGTGATAGAACGAATGGAAAAGAAAGATAAAGCAGTGATTGTATACCGATGATCGACACCGATTATAAATCAACAAAAAATAGCTCGACTGACAAATATACAATCAACGTAGAGCAAAAAAGAATGCGAAAGCCGGGGGAATAACAATGTAAATTATATGATGAATCAATATAACCCATCGATGCAATCTACGATATAATCTGAGCAATTAGTGAAGCACTTGTACAAATACAAATGAAAACCATGGAAAACGGGCGTGGGGACGAGGAAATCCTGTGGCCCCAATTGATATTTTGATTTTCAATGTCCATATTCATTTTTCATTCGTTGATTTTGTGACACGCTCTCCCTTTTTTGTGCCTTCGCTTCTTACGCAATCTATATTTCGATGGCAATTTCGGAGGCATTTTAATCATTTATTGTCAATGTTGACGTTCACAACAAGTCTATGTAATGCACATATTTGTATTCATGACACAAAATCAATAGAATCTCTGAATACATAATTTTTCACAATTTTTGCCTACTTTCAATTGCCTCACAACCAAATGCGTAAGCACATTTTTGCGAAAACCGTCGCCCATATTATTTTCCATTCGATGGGGAAGAAAGTTCTTCAAAACAAAAGAAAACCGACGATATTTTTTGCCATTAATTTGTTTCATGCATGTTCAATGTTCAAATTCTTTCAATTGAAACGTGCGATGGCTCGAAACCACCGCCATGATATAGGGAAAAAAAGTCAAACAAAAACCGCATCGAATTGTATCAAGAGAGTAACTTCTATGTGAAAATGTTATACGCGGACGGTAATAATTAAACAGATGGGATGGAAAATGAAAAAAAGTGAAACTCTTTCTTTTGAGGCGCTGGAATAGTCACAGTATTGTGTTTGTGTGTGTGCATATTTTGATAGATACACACTTAAATGTGCGCAGCAACCAACTCTTTGTATTTTCATTGGACACTCACATTTGCATAGAATTTTGATATAAACGATGGTTGGTGTCAAAGAACATCACAAAATTGTCCCTATGAAGTGAAATTGGTTTGAGATTTTTATTTAATGATACAAAAAATAGAAACCAACTTCACTTCAAGCCTATTATATGAAGGGGATGGGACTTCTCCATACTAATTCTATGATGTGTGTGCGACAGCCAAATATGCAAGCAACACACAGTATGAATATTCCAGCTCTGTGAGAGTAGAGACGGATGGTGAAGAGATTCAACTCAAGGGCAAACCAACATCGTTTATCATCTTGACTTCACTGAAGATGGAAGCATATATCTGCTTTTTGTTTAGATAAACAAATATAAATGTTAAAAGCATGGAAATGAACGGTGTACAAAAATAATGGTGAGAACAGCTGCAAGGTTAAATCAACATTCAAGTGAAAATTAAATAAATAATAATACATGGATGTTGATAATCGAATGGAAAAGCAAGAAGCGAGCAAAACCGCACGAACAGAGCGGATGGCACTGAAGAAACAAAAATTAAACAAGAAGTAACCAAGTTTTCACACAGAAAGGCGCCCAACGACGAAGGCTTCCTGCGAGTGTGTGATTGTTTGCCAACGAAAATGTAACAAAACACACGCACAAAAACTCGGTAAATGGTTTTTATTCAGTTATATTTTGATTTCCTCGTGCTGGCATTGTTCGGTTATTTAGCAAAATGTTGATGTATGCGGCGCCTTGATACCTGTCCAAATAAACTACTGGTGAATGGTGCACGGATGCTCTTTATTCACATTCACTGGTTAATTGAATCGGAATCTATTCCAAAAACACAATTAATGGCATAAAACGATAACGCATTTAATGGATTTTCCATCGTCCGTTCGAACGCGACGCTCTCATTCATTTCACTTTCGAAAACCGAATTGAATAAACAAAATCAAAAGTTTTGCCGTGCGTGCTTCCTTCGATTCTTCCTTTCTGCGTGTGGCCAAATAAACAGAAAAACACAAAAGATAAACAAAGAGCGCAAAACTTATAACCGAAGAATATGATTTATACTAACGGAATTCTAATATTCATGAGCTTTTGAGCATGTGTTGCCAACGACTTGTGTCCAGCGAAATCAATTATGGGTCAATAGACTAATGAAATATTCAGACAAACATGTCAATAAATTATTAAGATATATATCATATATCGATTTCGATTCCATTTAAAATCCAATTTCTGAAGAACAAACGGGAACAAAATGTATGACTTTACAAGGTTTACTTACTTGAAGCATTTATCCGTGAAATACTGAATATTGTTGTCAATCAGC
The DNA here is from genome assembly GCA_028476595.1 of Obolodiplosis robiniae. Classification (NCBI taxonomy): domain Eukaryota; kingdom Metazoa; phylum Arthropoda; class Insecta; order Diptera; family Cecidomyiidae; genus Obolodiplosis; species Obolodiplosis robiniae. The sequence goes on from CM052014.1 coordinate 3,392,703, forward strand.
TTCAATGAATCCAACTGCAGCCCCTGGAACGTCTCGTCATCGATACATTGCAGATCGTTTCTGGACATTTCCACATATTTTATCGAGTTTTGAAGTATTTCTAGAAAACATTCAAGGAATAAAGCGAAAATTAGTATCTGAAATGTTCCCAACACTTTTGAGTGTGGCCTAGGTTCACTTATTTGTGTCACAGTCATACGGACGTTCAAATCTCGGTGATGTAATGATTTTATTTCAAAATTATTTTGATTTTGAAACGACAGCGTGCTTCGGAGGGCCAGTTAGGCCATAGGTCCCGTAGACAAAAGGACATATGAGTCCGGTGCTGCACGGTCCTACAAGTCTCTCGAAAAGCTCTTAAAATAAACCAAGTTCTGATTGGAAAAAGAACCTGCATCCGAAAGGGTAACCAGAAAACTGACAGGAATTGCGAGAAATATTTCGCAAAAGAAAGAGCCACTAAATGATACAAATCGCGTCTAATGCAATAATTGATAATGAAAATTTAATCCATCTTCATTGATAATGAATCGTGGGAAATTAGAGAGGTACAAAGCATTACACTTGAAAACACTTAATTAGCTATTATTTCCAGTTGACTTGCACTAAAATAAGAAAATGATCCCTATTAGATTGATAATTAGTTAAATTGAAAATAGAATTTTAATCGTTGTCGATGAATCACGCGGCTGTACGGTACCGCCAGGCACCAATAATAAGCCAGTTATTTTCATATTCGTGGCAATGATGATTAAAATTGCAGCATTCCGTATATAGCGTTAATTGCCAAGATTTGCGCTTTCAATTTTATATTCAGATCCAAATGGAGCTGCATTATAAATTGCTAGACAAAAGGTAATATTTGACAATGATTCAACATTCGTGTCCATTAATTATGACATTTTGTGATTGATTGATTGTTTCTGACATTGCACTATATAATTTTACATTTAACAACAAAATTCCATGAAATCAGCTCTCCACGTTCAATTTAACTTATATTTATATTTACAATGTTTGGGGCAAGCTATTTGCAGGGAGAAATTCATTTGACACACAGAAAATGGATTTCTCTTTCACTCTCATGCACTTTAATTCGCGCCACATGAATTTCACTCGAGTAAATTACCGAGTGGGCCCACTCACGATATTGAATTTACCGCGCAGTATTCCTTAGTTATTTGGCAATTTCGTGTTTGGTGTGATGTGATATCAACCATTTTCAGCTGTGCACTATTGTTGAGTTAATATTTCCTGCTAAGCCAAAATAATTATGAATTACTATTAAAATAGCATGAAAATTCCATTCATTAAGACATTGCTGTCAATTTCAGAGGATTCCGTGATAATTTAGATGGGAAAACCTCGGAGTTATAACGAACAATTTCAATTAAAAAACACAAAAAATAGAGGTCATTCACATCAACCAAATTGGCAATCAGCCATTGTCTAATTGCGTGTAGAAACTGCCCTAAAATTAATTAAAACATTTCAATTGTTTTATTATCAATTTAAAATCAATCCAATTTTAATACATTCAAGTGCTCTGTTTATCCAATTAAATAAAACGCAAATCATTCGCTTATGATGCGATTAAGTTCATAATTATTTTGGGGCAAGTAAAAAAATGATAAACCGAAAGATTTTGGAGTCGGAAAATATATTGTAGGTAATCACTGTTAGTGCAAGCATGATAGTTGAACGGTTTTATCTATCCGGTTTTCATTTAAATGTTTTGAATGATTCCAATTCAGCGATAAAAAGCATCTCATGAACTGCTTGAAAAGGTAAGCGCATACCAAAAATCCGGTTCAATAATTTGGCATTCCATAAATTCATCGAATTCAAATCATGCCCATGAAAATATGCTGGTGCAAATTTTGAAAAAAAGTATTTTGACGAACAATTTTGCATAAAATATGCAGCTAACTGTGTTGAAGCGGGAGCATAAACAAATTAATCGAAAATTCAAAGCGAGATTGCGTCACAGGAGCTTTCGCGCATGAAACATATAATAATGTATCAAATTCATATTAAGCTAAAAAGAATGGAAAAAAAACATACAACAAATTCAGTGAATAGTTAAGTTTTGCCTGGGAAAATGTTTTAGAAGCAAATTCCAATTTCAATATTACTTTGGCTCACGTGAAGTGAATGAACACGGTGCCAGCACCACACTCACCATCATCCGATCGTTTGTCGAGCGAAAAAGCAATATCATGTTAAGCATTATATTTCATTGTAGGATATAAATTACGATTTTTGAATGCCATTAATATTCAACGGTAGAAATTAGTCAGGAGAAATATTAGTTTTAATGTGAAATGGCAATAGCGTGGCAATAAATAATAACCAAAATGTTGTGAATGCTCCGCAAGCGCCTCTCTCTCACTCGTTCACTATTGGAATTCATGTGCATTTGCCTTGAATTGAATACAGTTCAATTGAATTCAATTCATAAGTTTGAGGCAGTACGTGTGTTTATGTGTGCGACGTTTTTTCGAAAGGCTAAAAGACATCAGTTTGTATGCGTGACTATACACATGGGGAGCAACTGTATGAAACGAAATGAATCTAAGACAATCTGTCTGTAATAAATGTGTTATCTAAACATTCTTTTTTGTGATGTGTTTGTGTGTGTGTGTGTGTGTGTGTGTGTGTGTTTTTATTGGTGTTTGTCAGAACACAATTTGTTTCATTCCAATTTCCAACTATTTCAATTTCCCATGGCTTCTCTCTACCTCTTCCTCTCACTCTCTGCCTCCATCGTTTGTATGGCCCGAAAACAGGTTAGCAGGTTCATTGTATTGTCGTTAGATAGACAAACGATTTTGGAATGTAGAAAGCAAGCATACGCAGAACGTACACACATGCTCGTATTTAACCAGCATGTACGGCAAAAACTAACTGCGAATTAATACGTGACAAAGGAAGTTTCTGGTTCCATTTGCCCATATGCGAAGCGATTTCATTGAGCCCGAGCACCACCGTAAAGTTTATAGAGAATTTACCGCTTTGAAAGTTACAGCGAGAGAAAAAGCGGCAGTCAAATAAAAACGACCAAGTTGGTGGAGATTAGCAATATTCATTTTTTTCGGTGATTGAATGCATAAATGGTGATAAAAAACTTTGAACATCGTTTTTTCCGTCAATTTACGGAGGGCGAGTGAACGAGCGCGCAAAAAGAGCAACATTTTTGGAATTTGTTGACCATTTAGTCGGTGTCTATGACTCCCTCGAATCAATAAATCAACATGTTCGAATGAAAATCTATGGATGCGTCGCTAACATATCACCGGAAACATAGATTTGTGGCTGAACATACTAAAGTGAACATGTTCATTCGATAAAATTATAACGTCGCATCCGATTTTGTCATCCTTTAATCTCGAAATACGAATTTTATACAAAATCGAACATATTGAAAGCGATGCACAAGCGTGTGCGCTTTTCCATGATTCGATTCACATGCCACGATTTCAATATGCAAACTTGCCAAACAATATTGTGCGATCAATTGTAAGTTTGTTGCAAATCGAAAATTGGCTTGCAATGGTTTACCAATTTTTTGGTGCAAGAGAAGCGTGTTTATCGCCATATGATTGGAATCCTATCGCAGGCTCAGAGGTCGGCTTCTCTCCAATCCCATTTTCCTCTCACGAAAACTACGACCATTTCCAATAAATTACATTAATTACGGCATAGTTTAAGGACAAATTGGAATGCAAAAAAATATAATGAGACATTTTCCGCGGACAATGTGCATACGAATTATGTTTATGACATAACCCAATTCCAAAATACCACAAATATAAGTGTATATCGGTTCTGGGCCCAGGCGGCCGCCGAAATTCGTTTAGTTTTTATTATTTCTGTTGAAGTATGCGCCTGGTTACACACATTTTCTACGTCCAATGAATCGCAAATTAATATAAATTTGATATGAAAATATTGCGATATTTTGATAATATTATATAGCTCATTTATTCGTCACGTACATAGAAAGTATTTACGATGCTGTTATTTGGATAAACAACCCGCAGCGTGAACGGCACCGTTTTGAATGGCGTGCTCGTGTGCGTTATTCAACTTTGAGGCGGAATCCGGGCGCACTTGCATTCTCACATGAATTAAATTCGTTAAATTCAATGTAAACTTTATTTTCCAAAAATATTGAATTTAATGAGCAAATTAAAATGCAACCAGAATAAATTTCGCATCATGGCCAGCCGTGGGTGGGACGATGCCCTTCCATTTCGTAATCAATTCCTTGATTGAAATTGTTTTTTTATTCAGTTAGTCCAGTTATATTAAAGTGGATATTTATGTTTCGCCGGATCGACGCTTTCAATCATAGAAAAAAGCTTACTCAATATAACCCAAATATATTTTACTTGAGTTCATCAATGTTGTTGTTGAGTTCATCGAGTGGATTTGTTACCTAAATGAAATGGCTGGCCTGGCCCCCGTTTAGGCTATCTTGGTTGTAATTATTACCCATTTTATGGTTATCGCTTCGGTTATTTGCGCGCTATTTGGGCATTTTATTTACATTTATAATATTGGCTGACGAAGCTGATGGTTGTTCGGCTCTTTTGAGCCGAGACGAGCGCGGGCTGTCGTTAAGTTTGTAACCGTTACAATTCTGTCTATAACTCAATATATCGTCGGAAAATATGATTTATATCTGTCGTTCATTGCCATCTAAATACACACGCACGGCCTGCTTTGGCCCAATGGTTTCTTCCATAAAGTCATATGTTAAGTCCACATATCCGGCCGAACGCGCGTTTTCTCTCTTCTTCCCTTCGCCGTCTCTCACTCACTCGAAAAATAAAAAAATCCTTTATTACTCTACCGGAAGCGTTGTAATTTCCTCGTGTTATTTTCAATAATTTTAAAAAGGCGCCGATGTTGCACGCATTCTAGAAGCTGAACGCTTGGCCCCTGTCCGACGTTAATTTTGACGAGCAAAAAGTAAATAACTTTGACGGTGGGCCGATTTCTTAGGCATAGAACTTTACGATTTAATGGTTTTTCGTGTAGTTTTATTTTTCAATAGTCGGGAATGAGCGAGAGACGAAATACAAATCATTTGTTCACACGCACCAGCGTCATAAAGAACGTATTAGTCTCGTTGATAGATTTGTTTTGTTCGTCGTCGTTCGATCGCACGCACCCCGCATTTCAGTTGAATGTGGATAAAATTGCAAACGAAAGAAAATGAGAAAGAGAGCGAGAGAGAGAGAGAGAGAGAGAGAGAGAGATGAAGAGAGCAAGAAAGAGGCCACCGATGAACGTGTAACAAGGGATTTATATATTTCGCATATCTCTATAAAATAAACACCATTAAATACCAAATATCGTGCAGTGAAATGAAATAAACATGAAAATCATTTTTATTTAACGGATTCGTGCTTGCTGATTCGAACTTCTGTATGCTGTGTTATGTTTCATTTTCATTGGAAATTTCCCATTTCATCGAACGACATTTTCCTTTGGGATCGCACCAGGAAAGCGAAAAGTGCTTTTCATTCGATGACTACCTCTTTGTGCCTGATATGCCTCGCACATGTACTTGGGTTTCTAATACGGATTTTTGTGATGTAGGTCGCGTTGTTTGGCAGGTTAAGTGGAAACGCGACGTTGGTACAAAGGGAGACGTAAAATTGAATGGTTTCTTGAAAATTGGTTTGTCACAGAAGGAAATTTGTTCGCTGTCGAGAGCATAAATGATCGTATCTGCCTCTATATGCATTGGAAGATGCAATTTATGTGTGTGCGCGCGCGTGTTCGCTTAACCTCTGATCCAACAAAAGAATTCATGGTTTTCGTGAAGAGGCATAGTTTGGCTTGCGAAGCTTCTGACTAATTGTAATACGCTCATGCGATGTATGAAAATGTCGTAGTACATTTAATGAGCAGAACATATTTTGCTCTTTTTCACTCGTTTGGATAGTAAATATACTTAAAATTCGTATGAAGACGATGATGATGGTAAAATTTTTTGTTCCGGTGAACTTCTTTTGTTCTTCAGATCAACGATGGAACGGTTTTGCCGTCATTCCGTTTCACATACATAAAATACACGATATGATATTGGTGGTGAGACATCCGTCATCCATGTAGCGTTCGAGAAGTAGGTACTCATTTAGCTGAATCAACAAACGTTCAAAGCCATCGTCTGCTTTGCCTCTCATATTAATATTCATTTCAGTTGCTAAAATCGTTATAAAATTAAATTGCACGATAAAAGCAATCTTTTTTGTACTCATTCGCTCTGCCTCGTTGTCGTCACACCGGAACACAGTGCCGGAGTGTATGCGCTTGAGGTGGATACTTGCGGCATTTCACTTATTATTATTGCTGGATTACATGACTTTGACTTATAATTACAGAATACCATGATATTTTCATGGAATGGCAATGTATAATACTTGGGAAATTACGAAAGCGAGAGAGCGATAGATGGAGGTGCCAGAGGAGGACACACAACGTCATTCGCATATGTGTTCGTTCGACTTCGGGTATCAAGAATAGTTTCGCTTTCAAATGCAACCCGTTTTGTTCATTTGCATATTTCTTATAGATTTAATGACACTTATAACTCACCAGAGTTATGACGCATCAAATGGGAGCACTTTCAGAGTCTCTGAACGTCACAGTTAAACGATCATGTGGATTCAAGCGATTCTCTTTGTAAATTACTATCTACCAGTGCAATGTTTTTCTGTTTGATGACGCTTGATGCGATGAATTTCTTGAGGAATTCGTATGATTTTGCATTCATGAAAATGTTTCGGTCCGACAGATACCAAAATATGAGCATTTGATAGCATTTTGAAACGCTATTAAAAGTTAACCACTTGTTAGCATATTTTCAGAGCCGAGATAAGCAGTATGTTGGCCACACACACAGCATATCCATTGCTCTGGCGAACGGCTTAGGTGAAAAGCTTTAAATTCAGAATTCAGATACGATCGTAAACGAAATTGAATGAGTTGTCAAAGAGAAATACAATTTTTATGTAGCATTTCATGTAAATGTATTTCACTTCAAACAAATGGCGTCGCTGCGCAGGGGAAATTAATTGCTTCCAGCAAATTACAAATGTTGGAACACTTTAAGTGGCGTCGTTAAAATATTTGAAAATAAAATCACCCAATTCTTCCTCAACCTTGCAATTCACACATCGCCATTTAATCCACCGCAATTTTCTAGAAATGGGCTTTTCACTGATGTTCCGCACGCTCGCGCACGTATCGCACATCATTCTTCGGGACACATTTTACAGTTGGCCCTGAAATATGCGAGCCAACTCTCCACGATGCAGGCTTTTTTCAGATCTCATATCTCATATCTCTCTCTCTCTATCTCTCTCTCTCTTTCTCTCATTCTCTCTTCCGTGAACTTTATTCGTTTTCTCGATCCGCATCTTAAATTGTTTCAGTGAGCACGTCTATTTCTGAATTAAACGAAAACTTTTTGTATTTTTGTATTGATTAATTAGCGACAACCTATTTATAACATGTTCCATATGCTAATGAAGCATTTTTGTTTCAGTTCCGTTGCTGCTTTTTCTTTCGTACAAATAAATGCAAATGAATGCGAAAGTTCTGTGATGCCTTATAACGGCGTCGCCGTCGTCACTCAATGTGAACCAACGTGCGCTTACCAGCAAATAAAACACAGGAAATGTTTCCTCATTCTTTGACTCTTCACACGGATATACATAAATGGATGCGTGTGTGAATACGCTTTTCCTATCGCCACATCAAGAAAATATGAGGTAACTTAATAACGATTGTGAAATATAACATCCGAATCACAACAGCAAATGATTTCATAAATGTGAATGCGAGTGCACAACAACATACACGCTGAATTCGAAACGAAATTATGAATCAAGTGTAATTAAGGGCATTGGCTACAGTGTATTAAATTCTATGGGGGGTAATACATATCCCCAGCGATTCTATATGCCCATGGAATTGAAGACAAAGTATATTCAACGGTGAAACAAACGATATATATCTATGGCTGTAATGAATAATTACTGCATCACAGAAATGGCTGTCTGAAAAACTTCTAATGATTTCTGGGAATTTACGATGCTCTTGACACGGAGCGGCAACGGTCTGCCGTTCATACACAGTCTGTGACGTACATCGCACCTGTATCAACAAGATCAACCGTAATGATAATGGGATCAGCTTTCACTTGAACGACATTGAAATAGCCAGATGTCAATGTCACATTAATATTTGAGATTCATTTTAATTGCAGCCGTTGCACGTTTTAAATCGATTACACTTCGCTTAATCCTCACTCGTAACACACACAGCTATGTGCAGAGACTCACTTACAATATGAATATACAATCTATAACGAGACAAAGAGACTTACCTGTGAATTTGAAAAACCAAACATCGTGACAGCTTACTTTGTACGAATGCGTTCCATTGCCAGCATTCGTACACATGCACATCGAATTTATGGCACAAGGAAATGTATTTCGCATCAGGATGTTGTGAAAATGATTAAAATTACAATTGACACCAATAATGTGTTGACCGATTAATCGAAACCAAATCAAAAGCACAACAATCAAAAACTTCCCACGTTGCGTCCAGTCTCTGTACAACATCATTATGTTCTGCCGCTTTTGGGTGGTCGCGCTGCAATAAAAAAAATTATAAACAATAAAACCATTAATTCAGTTATTTGTTTGTTTATCGAATCAAATAAATTAAATAAGCGCTTGATAATAATTGTTTAGGCAAATAAATTGCATGCTATAAAATATTTTAGGCTCGAAATCAGTTAGTAAATGCGATATGTTTTATTGCACTCAGTTTAAATTTTATTGACTTATTTTTCGTGTTGGTTATAACAAAACAAATATTAGCTGCTTGGTTTCATTCATGAAATAATACGTAAACTGGTATCACTGATCCTGATCAAATAACAATAAAATTATATTAATTCAGTATGTTTACTTTATCTAGACAAAAAAAAAGTTTTTCCCAGAAGTTTCCGATACCAATTTTCACATTTATTGGAGCATGTGAAAGTTGCTGCACATCAATAAACTCATGTACTCTGTTGATATTCAGTTGCAGTAAATGCATTTGATCAGAAAAAAAGTAATTTCTGTTACTATTTACTTTTCGGGCATGCATGTTCAATATCATAAAATATAACTATTGTGCTCTTTGTTTCGCTGAAGCATTAAAAAAACTGCATGTACAGGAAATAGTCTGCACTTGTTCCCGATGGAGTTGCTGTCTTACTGAGATGTCCCGCACTTGAGCTTCACATACAATACATTTTCCCGAGGTAAAAGTTAATCATTCATAAATTTATCCGTTTTGCATATTACGAATACTGACAAGCACCTTCAAAAGTTCCCATTTATATATTAAAAATAAAAACACCTGCTCATATGCACATGTATCGGGCACGATATCGCTTGCTTGAAACTATCCCACCGATGCATATAACGAGAGAATAATGAGAGTGCATCTCATCATTTCGTCATCACTTCACTCATAGGCAAGGAATATGCTTATTGCGTTTCATTCAGAGAATACTGTGCGGTGAAGTCAATATTGAAAATGAATGCGTCGCGTTCGCAGGCGAATCAATACATTGGAATGAAAGAGATCGATTTCAACAATGTGGAATATATTACATTTTCTTCCTTAAATGCATTTGAATACGCAACGAGTCGTACCGCATGCAATTTATTCGGTAGATTTACTCGGTACAATATTGGGTTCACCGCTCAGTATTCTCTGGCTCTTTCATTTTCGATGAAAATGAGAATGAGCGGAAGAAAGATTGTATCAAATACGTGGAATCTTCAATTTTTCAATGTTTTTTTTCAATTTATCTTTTGTAGAAAATACAAACACTCGAATTGAAAAATGTAGCATGCATTTTTTGAGCCATTATATTTAAGTTGAAAGTATTTAAAGTTTCTTTTTGTTCAGCGATATAATAATGAATTTTCGGAACGAAATAAATGAATCAAGCAGCAAAAATTTAACTATAGATAGAATAAGGTTTATTGTTATGAAAATTAAAAATTGTTCAGCAATAAATGGTGTTTTGTGGCCAAATGAACACGCCAAGCCATTAAAATTGCGGTTTTGATTGAGAGCAGCAAATGGATGATATATAGTGTATCGGTGTGTAATATGTGTGTGTGTGTATGTTGCATGTCATGACGACCGGAAAAACTATCTGTGTAACTGAGAGCAGCCGAGTTTCGCTCATTCATATTGTGATTAAAAAGTGTTTTTCGCTTGTTAATAACGAATATTATTACGTTTTGATGGAGATACCAATTTTCTGCTGTTCTCTCTCGCTTGATCTCTCTCTCCTTTTTTTAAATGGAAATGTAAATGTATCCGAATTTAGCACAAAGGAAAAAGTGGAACAATGTTAAGCCATTCCTATGTTTATAAAGTGAGGAGAGTTTTTTTCTACACCGTCCGAGCTGTGGGTTTCATGTAGCTTAAACAATTTATTTGCGAGTCAAACTGACATAAAAAAGGTGGAAAAACAAAATAAATGTCTATATTTGAATATGAAACAATGTATCACTATTCGTTTGCTCCATTTTTTCCATGAATACACCGCACACACACACACACACACACACACACACACACACACACGCACACACACACACACACACACACACACACACACACACACACACACACACACACACACACACACACACACACACACACACACACACACACACACACACACACACACACACACACACATACATACACATACACACACACCGCGCACGATCGAGCACGATCGAGCGAGAATATGGCACGAAATGCAAGCAAGTAAAGGCTCACACCAGGAAATATAAGGTCGTTGGCAAAAGGTTAATGCTAGCCGTTACAATCACAATGCAAAATGCTAAAGAAAGAGATAGAAGTGCATATCGAAAATGTTGGACAAAAAATAGATTCAAAAGCGAAAACTGCAAAACAAAAATGGGAATGTGTGTGTGTGTGTGTGCGGTGGGAAACGATGAACTTTTCGAAAAACGGCACATCGAGTGAATGAACAGCGAGTGTGGTGTGAGCAACAAGGAGGTGACAGCACGAACCATAACGGAAAATTAAATTTATGGTTTGTTTTTCGTATATTTGTACGCATGTATACGCTTTAAAACTAGCATAACAGACTTCCTTCATATCTCTATGCCCCGGTGAAATTGTGCGATATGCTCGCTCTCTCGTTCTCTCTTTCGATTTCAAACAACACACGTGTGTATTTTTAGCGAATGAACTATTTTAATTTCGCTTTTATTTTTGTTGTATTTGAGTATCATCATCAGCAGTAACACTGTATGCAAAAACATGGCGCAGCTTTTTCTGTGCACAGGGAGAAAGAGTGCGAGAGAGCAATCGCATAGTTTGGCACATCAGTGACGGTAAAATGGTAAATAAAGATTTTATGTGAAAATATTTGTAGCAATTGAAACAATTTACTGGCTCAAAGTGGTGGGTAAATGTTTGAAACGGTTTTTATGTAGCGCTTTAAAGTGAAGCGGGTAGATTTAGTGCCTGGCCACCAAAGGTGTATCATTGCTATTTCCGTTTTATGAGCATACAATTTTATTATTTTCCTTGTTTTTGCCCTCCATTTCCACCATTTTCCCACTTTCTCTCTCTTTCCTTTCCTCCTCCTTTTCGTTCCTCTTCACAATCTATCCTTCTCTGTCTCTCTTCATCTTCCTGATTCCATCTGGCTTTCGCTCGCTTTTCATTGAAACGATTTTTTTAACTTCCAAAGCAGTTAAACTGGAGAAACTCATTTTGAAAGCGTATTTGGTTTGCAAGATATGAGAATAATTTTGTTTAGCCATTTTTTATATGTAGTTATTCCGATTTCATTTGCGCGGTATTCGACTCTCGGACTTCTTTCATCTTCACGCACAATAATCCGAAAGCAAGAGGTAGAAAGAGAAAGAGAAAGAAAGCGCGCGATAGAGTTGTTGCCGCTAAATAACAAATCAAGGCTTGGAATGGAATTTTGTTGCAGCATCGACCATGGCGAGTGAGGAAAAATTGATTAAAAAAATGCGGACACGGTAAAACCATACAAAATGCAAATCTGTGTCAAAATCGAGACAAACCAACAGCACACGCTGTGAAAACGGGCAACAGAAGGAGCATCACTGAACCAGGTGAGATTTTTCATATTTCTGTGTATAATAATTTTTGTGACAAAAACCAACTGTTATTCGTAATACGTGGGAACGTGAACAGAATTTCTATATGGCGGATGATGCGCGAAGGGTAGAGGAGGACTTCAGAGAGCCAGCAGAAGAAAAGGAAATGAATAGATGTGAGGTGTACAATTTCAGCATCGAAAAATGCTCCACGCGAAACGAAAAGAATTGAAAACGGTAATTGTAGTACCACTAAATATGAAAAAAGGGCCCGAGAAAATGAGTTTTACAATAAAGTCCTTTGGTTGTGGCGGTGCGGCTGCTGCTGCTGCTCTTGCAATGTGGCAGCGATGAAAATGAACAGAAGAGAACAAGAAACAATTGACCGAATGAAGAATGAGTAAGCGCCAAGAACAATGAAAAGCAACAAACTGAACGCAGTCACAGTGAAAAAAAAGTGACTACAGTTAATTATGGCAAATGGCAAATTGCGCAAACACAACATACGGCACAACACAACAATTGTGTGAGCAATTTAGTAAGTTTTTTGTTCTCTGTGTTTGGTGCTAGTATATTGTGTTCTCATTCTTACTCGGCAGCCGGTTTTCCAAGCATTTTATTCCGATGCTCAGCTAAACAAAAACGAAATTCCATTTCGAATGAAATATGTTTACTTGCAATATGGAAAGCGCTCAGAACTTGAACAAAAAAAACACACACACACCATCGTGCAAAACACTTTCAATAAATGGAATAAATAAAAACGAAGAATCACATGGCAGAAATACCTCTATTCATGCATGAGGTGGCAAAACTAAAGCACACACCAGCACCATTCACATGCAAATGAAAAACTCAATGAGCAAATGAGAGAGAATTTTTGGAGAAGAAAACAAAAAATCATCCCGGGCAAAACAACTTATGAAACGTCGAAAAATAAATGGACGAATTTTGGTATGCATTTCTATTATCAGCATTTAGAAAGATTTCCTCGATTTTCATCGAGAACAAGAGCGCAAACGATATTCATGTAAAAAGAAAGTTTCATTATTTATATTTCAGTACAATGTACATTTGTTGTATTGCAAGTATTTGGCGCTTTTACACGTGCCAACGAACATAATCCGCCCATCGTCGGATTATTGCAAATAAATAATAAATGAATAAAAGTCAGACGAGAGTGGAATTGTGCAGTGAATTTTAGCTAATGAGAATTGCGCCAAAAACGCATACACATTTCTCCCGATTCAATGCTCAATTCGCAGTTCAAATGAAAAGTTGTGTGCGTGTGAATAAAGCGAATAATAATTAATCGCATATTACTGAGGAGAAAATCGTAAACTCGTTTTAATTATTAGGCCAATTTTTTGAGTTGGAATCTTGAGGCTAATTACATCACCAACTTCCATTACGTTTGTGTTCCTAATTAAATATAATTAGGCGGAGTACGATTTTCAACTCCTTTGCTAATAGCAAACCGAAAATAATAGCGCAAAACCCATTGAAATTGTTTTGATTCGACACACAGAACAATCCATAGGAATGTATGTGCATTGAATACATGCTGAAGTCTCAATTATTAACCAGAAAGATATGTAAGTATATGTTTATAGCATATATTAATGTGAATCATATGTCATGAGTGCTAAAAGCACGAAAACCAGGCTAAACTCATTACTGCGGCGGATAGCTAATTGATCCATTCATACACACATATTTGTTGATTGTACACACATCGTTTGGCAATTGTGAGGTGTGTGTGTATGTGTGATGTGCTGCGCTCGGCGATATGTTCAGTCTGCTGACTTTGTTAATTTATTATAACAAATGGAAAGCAATGCAGTACACATTCAAGCGATTACCCATTCATTAGTTAATTTGATGGCGCATTTCATACGCCGTGTATATGAATCACACAAATGTGTCTGGATTAACATGCAAAACTTTCATTATTATTAAGTTGTCGGGTCCAAGGTCATTGGAAACACACATCAGTCCAAAAAAAACCATGCTTGCCGCATGCCCACTGCATTTGCAAGGCAAGTAAATTGAAAACGATCAACGATAATAACGCTGCGGCATGTTTTATGATTATCAAAAGTGCACCCGATGTCTATAATGCAAATGAATGGATTCGCGTTGGTGGCACAACCGCACATTCGGCATTTCTGTTGAAAGGATTTGAAATGGGTGCCTGATTTTCAAACAATAATTTATGTTGTTCCTTCGCTTTATTTATTTTTCAGAAATTGTCTTCATTGTTGACTAGTTGAAATTTATTTTTCATCCAGGTATTCCATTTCGTTCATGTAAATCTCGTGCAATGTTTGCCGAGATTCCCTTTGTTATTCCTCTCCAGCATTCAAGAGAGGGTGAGAACGCGAGAGTGGCTCGTGCACACATCAGCTCAATAAATTTTAATGAAATGCGCACGATTGAAATCCCATAAGCTTTTGGTTTTTCTTCGATTATTTTAAACGGGAAATGCCTCTTTGTATCGAAAGAGATTTTATTTATTGATGCCGCTAGCACGCATAAATACACACAAAAAACAGCTTCAGCGCTCATCTATGACAGCCTATTGATTCACAATATATAAATAACATGTGCTCAGAAGCAAGTGAAGCGTAACAGCAGTAACGAATTTCATATACACTCACTGAATATTCGAAAAGTTGCAAATATCGTTTGACTGGGGGAATTGAGTGCAAGATGTGCTCCGAATTGAAAACTCGCTTTTCATTTGTCTATTCTCTTAATTTGGTTTCAGTGGCACGGTACGCCAGCCCATATATAAATGCTTTCCCTTTTTTTACTGGCTTGTCAATTGATGAAATATTCGAAACCAAATAAACGGTATGCGGGAGCGATTGCGGGTGCCATCGAAAAAATTATATGAGTTTACATGATACGACTCTATCATTACACGTTGCTAGGAGAGAAAAACACAACAGTAATAGCAACAGCGGAAATAATAATTCAATGCGAAGAAGAAAAAGTACATTTGAAAAATGCCAAAAATGAACAAATCGGATGAGATACACGCAGATACCGAAGACCACTATGACAAAATGTAAATTAATTCACATCACAAAATGCCTGCCACATTTCTAATAAATGCCATCCTGTCACGAAAATATTATACCGTATCGTACAATTTGCCACTTACTGACATTTTTTTCTCGTTCGTCTGGGTTTTTTGCTTCCTTTCTTCTCTGCAAAAATGTAACAGCACACGAGAACTGACTGACAAAAACAACCGCAAAAGCAAACGAGGGACAGAGGCCGAACGAATGAATTGCACTCAATGAAAAAGGCAAAGTGATATTGCAAAAATACTTGCAACCACACACAGTTGGTTGGCTTACAAAAGCAACACAAAAACCATGGACAGGTATACAATTTCATTTCTATTTTCGTTTCGGTGTTGATGAGAACGAGCGTAGTTACACTAACACTGTACACTATTCACTGCCAAAAATCGCGATCTCTAACATTTCATTTGTTTTCTCTTCGAATTTCATCCTGTTTTTGTTTTTATCTTTTTATTCCGGGATGAAAAATGATGAGCAAACATAATTCGCACGAAGTTGTTCTTTTTTTGCATACTTTTATAATTTATATTTGGTGCGTTGTTTCTCTAGCACATGCACAACGGAAGTGATGAGCCACGGTTTGACCTGAACTCAGCCCATTTGCTGGCGAACCTAAAAAAAAGATGCATTGTTTCTGGTGACATCATTAGACGGAAGCGAGTTTTCAATGTACTGAGTTTCATTTTCAGCCACAATTGCAAATGTATATCCGTGGTGCATTTCGTAATTTTAGTCATGTCAGATTTCACATTAGATTCCATTTTTTGTTGTTCTTGCAGTCGCTTGTTTTTTCGAAACAATAAACTAGCGAGTGCGGTCGTTTTCACAATTGTTCATCGTCACCATCACAGAATCATCATCTTCAGCATCGATGCTTGTCCAAAAAACCACCATCATCATTGTCGTGTGTGTTACTTAACGACACCATGTACTATTCCATCGAAAATGTAATTGAAACCATTGCTTTGTCGCATTTGCTCGTCATTTCTATCTCTCGCAACGCTGCCTAAAATGGTTTTTCCTCTTCATTTTTGCCATTTGACTACAACTCAGCCTCAAACATATAGAATTTAGTGTGTTTTTTACTGTGTACGATGGTTTGAATTCAATAGTTGACACACAGAAATAGAAAAAGACATTTTTATTCCGGTTAAATGTTGCACAATTCTCATCTTCACTCGCTGGTTTTTGTATGCATCGCTGATTGTTGCAGTTGATGTTATTGTAGTGTTCGTTTTAATTTCTCATATTTGTTGTACTTTCTGTGCTTTTTGGCTTAAGTCATTCTGGTGCAAATTCATGTCACAAGTGATTTTTCTCGGAATAATTGTTTTATGCACGATTTCATTTGATATGCTTTTCAATTCCTCCCATTTGATATGCTTTCTATTGCAAGAATTCTATTCAAAGGGATTTCATCTCAAAAGGCGATTTCATTTCGCAAATGTCCGACACATTTCCCGGAAATCGAAATAAATAATCAGGAGAAATGCTAAATCCTGGACTATTTCCCATATACGTTTATATCCATGGCAAAAGGTTTTCTCGTTTAGAAATTCCGGTAAGTTTATTGCAAGCCATCTTTTTACATTTAAGCTATATCACATATCACAAGTCGAAGTAAAAAGCATTTATGTGAAGTAAAATGTCCACGTACAGTTTTATTTGCGGGTTAGCACAGTTTGCTGTTCCACACACAACCTTTGTGTCCATGTTTTTGCAAGCATCATTTTTAATCCTTACGATGGAATTGTTTTAAATTCGTGCATGCTTTCCTTTTATTCTCGTTTATTCGTTGGCCCGTTTATTTTTCGTTCTATCTCGAATCAACCACCGCACCGAAAAAAAGCTGCGAATGCACCGAGACTGTAACTATGAGTAACGGTGTCAGCAAAATGACTATAATTCGAGGCGATTCGTTTTAACTTCACAAAATGGTAAAATGATGGGTGAAACGCTGCGACGGTTTAAGCAATAGCCGAAAACCATTGAAACCAGACCGACCGACCAAACGAATGAACGGAAACATGATGAACCTTCAAAGAGAAAAATCACACATTACGAAGAATTGAAATTCACCGACTCCATCGGAGGAAAATCGCAAAATGAGTTTTCTGGTTTACAGTCGAATCGTTTGAGTTCTAAAATAAGCTAGATTTCATATAATATTGGATATTGCTGATGCTGTCTCAGCTTTTACACATTGTGCATTAAAATTGAACCGCTTTCGAAATGCAAACCGTCAAATTGACATTCCGTACACACAAACAACATAAAACATCTTGTTGATTGTGACCTGGTTTCTTAAGCTGTCATGAATTTAAATATGTTCACGCCACGACACACACAACAAGATTTGCAGCGCACATCGAGACTAACGAAGTCGGCACTTTTCCATGAGGCCTCGCGTATTCCCTGTGCTTGAGAGCACCCAATAAAATAAATAAGATATATAAAATGTGAAATGTAAAGAAAACAAAGGGGAATGAAAAAAAAAATGGTTGTTCGTAATCGTTTGTTTGCGGTTTGTTCGTTTTCGATTTGCAATGTGCTTATTTCTGCTCTTCACTTAGGCAGTACTTTTTCCGCTCTATAAAATTCGATGGTTTTCGCAGATGCCTTTGGGAATCGACAGCGGCGAGAAGAATTTTTGTATCAACATCGCCACCACATCAACAATAGTGTAGGCCATGTTTCGTCTCGCAAAGTCGACGATTCATCCACTGATTGGATTAAAGCAATTGGCTTAAGCGAACTGAATGTATCGGAAGGGAAATTTCTCCCATTTAATAATTTCCAAATAATCGTGTCCGCTGGTGGTGTGAATTGTGCTTACTGATGCTATTGTATCCATCACACTCCTCTGATCGCTTGATTCAAATGACTTTGAAAGTCTGTCTGAAATATTCGAAGCTTTAATTTTTTCGAGGAGCAAAACGAGAATGAAACGAGAGTCTGAGAAAACAAGACGGGAATGGAAAAAAAAGACTTGAATTTGCTTGCAAAACGAGAGCGAAACATATTGGAAAATGATTGTAATCAAGTATCCATTTGAGTTGGTTTAATGACAATTTTTATTGTTGTGTCGAGCGATTCAGCACAGCGGAACCACAAACATCCATTCTCGCTGCCGTCGAAGAAAAAATAATGCTTAATAATAACTGGGCCGTTTGAGCACCATTAGAAACTCATCCAGCGCGGTATCGATTATTTCGCAGCGCTGATAACAAATGACCACATGCTTCGCGGATCTTGTCGGCCATCATACTTTATCCCATGTTCATTCTGATATCTCATTTTTTCCACATTACCGTCACACAGAGACACAATCTTTCGATATGAACTCATTGTATGGATGGATGGACGTCCAGCAATTATCGGGCCATATTGAGGTTTGTAAGCCATTTTAGATACTTATTACCGTTCTAAAGTCGTTCAAGACCCGTGTTCAAGATAACTCCAATGTTGCATATGACTTGAATGTTATCATATCGAATGTTAATGATCGAATTCAGCTCGATGTTCAACGGCAGGAAAAAATAATATAAGGAACTTTTATTATATCGGTCGATAGCTGGGAGTAGAGCAAGCAACAAAAATGGCTACTGCTCTATCCCGGGAGTATCAATATGGTGTGTGTACATGTGTGTGAAGACAATAAGGCAAATAAATGCTCCGTAGACAATAAACGTTAACATTCATTTTATCACCACTTCACTCCTCCGGATTGAGGCCGAGGAATAATCGATTGGAGACCGAGAGTAAAAAAGTTTGGAAAATCATGTTGAATAACAATTTCCATTTTTCGGTTCGTTGGTAATTTTCCGTACGAAGTAAAGAAAGTTGCACTCATGAATTGGATTTTTATGTAGATTATGATCCCTTCCAGATGACTTTATGAAAAATAAAATCGAAATATTTATTTGAATCACTTTCGACCTTTTTCCGTACTCTTTCCCTACCTATGATGAAAAAAAAACTCTTGCCCCATAATAAATAAATCCAATTAATCTGTTTAAGCAAAACATGGGGCAGATTGTGTTTGGCAATAATTCACATGGGCAACCGTTAGAGACTAAAAGCTATTTTGGCCAATTGGTATATTTATCACAACAGCAACGGCCGTACCAATCGCCGTTTATCACCTAATTATACGTTTTTTCCCCACTTTAACAACCGACTTTATTCGAAACACTAACTCATTTTGTGCAATTCTACACTATTTTCACCGCATCGCACCCGAACCAGTGACCGGTCGAAAAGCTAAGTGGGTTTAAGAAGGAATTATCCACACTTATGTACACGAACATCCGAGCCGCACCGAACATAACTGAAATAAACATTTGCCATCGAGAAAAAATACGGGTCACAGAAAACCATACGATATTGGCTACGGTTAGTTTATTTATTACACCTGAATATTGCCCTTTGACTGTCCGCGCACCGATCTCATTTAGTCGACATTTAGCTTTGGCTGAACATTCGGTGGCCATTCGGAACGACACTTATCAGAATCAACGTGTAATTGCATAATAAATTACATTTTGTATTTGCTTTATTGTTTCTAATGTGGCAATCGAACAGTCAAAATAATGAGCGTTCGAAAGGAATATGGTGCTGTCCAGCCAAGTTCTGAATAAATAATTAAGGAATACACACATTAGCCACTTTTGGCTGTGGATTATTTCGATTAAACGAAAGCACAGCAAATTGACGATTGCCTCCAGATGCTCGCATGTCACATACAACATTTATTATATCACTAATATTCCTCCACGTTATTACAATGCTTTCATTTTTAATCCAAAATATTCTATAAATTGTGGTAATCTTGGATGATTCCATCGGCTGGGTGGACAAGCGCTCTGTTTGCATTTATTGTTCTTTTTCAGTTTCACATTCAATCTCGTCTACCTACATATAAAAAAAAAAATGTCTCTAATTAACCGTTTATATTTAGGTGATTCGATAAAGATAATGAAACCTTCGTTTTGCATTTCCATGATTGATACTAGAATCATATTTTCAAAGAAATTTGTTTTTAATTAAAGCGAATTCGATACTCTCTCTACAAGCATATTTAAATTATGTTTCAAATTTCAAGAACCACTACATTTTCTGTGCGTTCATGAAACAAACCCTACGAAAATCAACAAAAATCCGATCCATTCCACAATCAACATTCATCTTCATATTAATACGCATTGGCATTTTACCGTTTCGGTTGTAACAAAAAGTCTTCTTTTCAAGTAGAATGTCGCTTATTTTACGAATCGCTATTGATAAGAGGCTTTCAAGATGGTACTAGTCAGTACACCGCACTCATATGTGCAAGCAACCGTCTTCTGTTGCAAGGGACCAATGTCTTCGGTGGGATATTTGATTATTTCAACTGTCAGTTGGAAATATGACAGTCAATTTTTGCTCTGCGTACGTCCCCCGAATGTGATGTGTGTGAATCTAGCCATAAAAAAACTGATAAGTGGACAATTTCTTCCGCCTAAGCAAACAAATTTTTTGCGCGCCAAAAGAGAGAAAGAGGAAACAGCGCACCAATCTCAATTTGAGTTGAGCGTGAGTGCCGCGGGGAAATCAGGCCGACTCATAAAATTCACTTGTATGCAAATATTTCGGACATTCCGAACAAAATGTGTAGCTTTTGCATCTATTTGATTTGATGAATTCTACTCGCATTCGGTGTGTTCCGGTTTATGATGGGATCGTGGCAGCGACCAAAGCCTTAAGTTTGAAAATTAATAATACACACCGGATGTGCATGGTTCTAGATGGTTTCGCCAAATTTCAGCCACAACACTCCATTTTTTTTTTCTTCTTATTTTTGGTCGTAGATCGAGTAAATCGATTTTTTTTTGTCGTTTGTACATAGGACGGAATCGACGCCGTCAAAACGGAAATTGTCGCTGTGAATTTACGCCCCTCGATTCCGGTAGTGAATGCAAAACAAGGCAGAAAAATGGTATTTGTAGCAGTTGAAGCAATAAAAATGTTGTTCCACAAAGAGTGTGCTGCACGAGCATCGAAAAAAATGTAATACAATTTTTAGAGGACACTAAGGACAACTCGTATCGAGTTGCGGCAACGACAAAAACATGCCGAAAAAACATCCAAATACACTTTCTATCCATAGCGAATAAGCTGGTATCGAAAATGGAAAAACGGAATGCAGTTTTTGACCCGCTTTAGTAAAAACGGAACTTCACAAATCGCATATAATCCAAAATAGCTTCGTCGCAAAAATTATAAGGCGCATTTATATTTTGGGATAACCGGAGGATAAAGGAAAAATGTAAATAAATAATGCTGCCTCTCTTTCGCTCTCGTTTTCTCGTTCGGCCTCTGAAGTTCTCGTAATCTTTGTACGCGATCCGATTTATGATACATTTCCTGGTTTATATTCCATTTGTGCTGATATGTTGAAAATCGTCTCTTGACAACCTCTCACACACGCGCGCATCGCCTGATTTGGTGGTTGAACAAGTAGTTCAATATTTGAATTCAGCTCATTTTTTCCAAGTAGGTTGCCGTCCATTATAAAACGAAAAATGTCGTTTAAAAGAATTATTGTATTATTTTTACATTTGTTGCGTGCACTGCACACTTTTTTTGTCTCGTTCAATAGTTTATATTCACGTCGCATAATGATACTATCTCCGCGTGAATTATTTATGGTCTGATATTCATTTAAATAGAATAATTTTCCAATGTTTTTCCAAATTTCACTACAATAACTATCATAAAGTTATGCATTTGCTCGTTTGAGTTGTCAGTAAATGGTCATAAAATTCCAGCAAATTCGCTCGCTGCGCATTTTTATTGTGCATCTTTGTTTAATTTAGTACAAGGAAAAATATTCGTACGCTTATCAACAAGAAGTTTGTGTGTGTGGAGCAAAACAAAATTCATCGATTCAGATTGATGGCTTCGAGTCGCGTGATACTTTCAACGAAAACAATGTGCGCTAAAATTTCCGAAGAATTTGTTCTCGGTGAGTTTTGTGGCATATTCATTTTGATTATATCGATTTTGTTGTTGCCGCTGTTGTCGGAGAGCGCAAAAAAGCTTAGTCTTACCTTCGCACTCTATTTACAACTAATAAGTTGGTTGAGCATGCAGATAAAGCATGCACGCTGCGACATAAAATATACCAAATTCATTAATATTTATCCGTGCATTTTACGATGCGAAAATATGGCTTGCGGTATTATAAATGGCTGGTAAATTTATTTGCCCGGCTACATAGACACACTGTCTGAGCCGGAGCGCGTCTTGAGAGCGTATTTTTGTTGCGATAAGTTTGAGCAAAAAAATTTGTTCATAAAAGCGCCAAAGTGATTTGGGCGACAAATATATAAATTCATTGGCGGTGTGTGTTTGAGTTTAATTTGACCGCACCAAAAACTCAAGATATTTAATCGTGCGTCATTAATTGCATTAAAAAAGAAAATAAACGACCCTAATCAAATATTAACAATCAATCAAACAGACAAAATGCTCCAAATCATAGATGAATGATTATAATCTTCATGAGGGAGAGTTTGGAGTGTGGGTATGTGCCGCATATGCCAACATCTCACACACCCCAAAAACTTAGGACAAACTAATGTACAAGCGTAAAATTTATAGAAACTCGGGACAAGAGTTTTGCTGTTGTGTGCGCTGTCCTCACGCATATTCAAGTGAAGCACGCACTCATTACGATTATCAATCGCTCCGTTAAAGTTCAAGTCAATCTGTGTCTGTGAAAGGAAGATGGAGTGCGAGTGAGTGAATTTGGTGAATTTAAATATCAACCGTGGAAACGTATGACCGTTTATTTCGAACGATGTCACACAAATGGTATCAAGTTTTATGAATGTGCATATGATGCGGAATTTAAGTGTGTATTAACTTTCACAACGTGGCATCGTTTGATATGGCTGCAAGGAGCAGCCAAATAAAATGTTTCTCTGTCGCCCTGTCGCTGGAAGGGCGTCATGGTAATTTACCCAATCTACGACGTATAAAAATGACAGACATTAGATACATTTCATTTTGTATTTCAAGTATTTCGTGACTGGATCCGTGAGAGACGTTTAAAAGATTAGAATGTTTCGACATGCGTGAAGGCATGTCCAAATTCCAGTATATCGTTTCAATAAAAACAAAAGCAGAAAGCACACTGAAACCGTGCGAAGCAACCCAATTGTAATATTGAACCGAATTTCCATTTAATCGCTTATGAGCCATTGTGCATTTACATTACTTATTATTTGGAAAATAATTTTGAAATTAGTTTCTTCAGCTCATTTGCTGATGCGAGAAGAAAACATGAAAGCTCACGGAATCTGAGGGATGATGGAAATAAATATAGGCATTTGTATCGAAATAATATGGCCATTGTTCACCTGTCCAATTGGAGAAACGTGCAAACAAAATCAACAGCAACTATTTCAATATGCAAAGCGATAAAATGAGTCAGCGATGAGATAAAAGCCAAATAAGCGACAATAGCGTGTAGGTTGCCAAACGAATGAGCGAGCGAGCGAGAGAATGAATGTGCAAACGAACGAATGAATGAGCGAGTAAGCAAGCGCGCAGAGTACGAGCAAAGCAATAATAACAAACACATTATACTGTTCATATCATAATAACAATAATTTTATTATGTGTACTGTTATGAAAATGGGGTAGATTTTATCATATTCATACATTGAATTTAAATGTATTATGCGAAAATGGGAACTGGTTAGGAATGGGAATGTGAGAATGGAATTGCTGTTGCCGTTACCGTCGCTACTGCTGCTTGATGCTGTCTTCCATTTTTGCTGTTTGTCTACTTAAAACGTACTTTATCTGCATGCATTTAGTATTGCTAAGGAACGTGCGTTGCTCCTTTGTGCGAAAAAGATTTTGTCGCCCAGCATTTTCATTGTCACATTTTCGTACATTACATTTATTTGCTGCCATTCATACTCACTTGTTCGTTGCCCGCTCCCTCCCCACGCTCTCTCTCTCTCTCTCTCTCTCTCTCTCTCTCTTTGTCCCACTCTACTTTATCTTCATCACTCGACATCACCAACCATTTCGACAAATTCGCATTTTTTTGCCGTACATATGATAATGTAATCTGAGTGTGTACACTTTACACCCGGTGTATGTGTGTGACATGAACACGTTAAAGATCCGAAAAATGCTCGAAATGCCATCAACAAAAGATTGACGAAAAATAAACTCAAGTATTTTATGTATCTTTTTTGGTGCACTTCATCGAATGGTTTTCGACGTTGTTGTTTTTTTTTCACATTGGCTTTTCCATCATTACCATTGATAATGCTCATTCTTAGAGCATATTTTATGAATGCCCATAATCTTGCCGAATGATACTTTAACTAGTTCGGTTAATCGTATATATACCTCAGAATAAATTGGTATTGTTTGGGATAATGTATTCTCTTACGATCAGCGTAAGTCGAACCAAATACAATATTACATAAGGTAAAAAGCCTAAAAAATTCAACAAACAAAAACCTCTGGCTTTTTCTAAGAACAGAGCACAAACAGATACGCACTATAATCGCACAGAGGTAGCAAAAGCTTGGCCGATTTGTATTTGTGGCATTATCGTAACCATGATGTGCTTCGAATCCCATTGAGACCATTAAAATTTCATGCTATTTATGTGAATTTTCACTTTTAGTAAACGTCAGAAACTCACTTTCGAACATCAACCGACAATATTTATTGGACACACGAAATCCTGAATCATTACGTGTGTTTGCGGCGCATGCATGCAGATGTCTAAAGATACCTTTTCCGAAGAATGCCCTATCTGTATAGCTAATGAAATGTACTGCTGCTTGGTGCTGCTGCTACCTGCGGCGGTGGCTGCAAAGCCTAGCTCCTCTATTTCTTCAATAAACAACTTTCTCAACTATTTATTTGATTAGGGGCTATGAATGGAAAGTTTTCCAAGCATTTTGAATTGTCTATCGCATGAAACCAGACGGCCATTTATCGTATACATCAGAGACCAGAGGCAAACTAAACAATACCCAGCAATCAGTCATGACTAATCAATTTCGATTATAAATGCTTGTAATGACAACTGCTTTGATCGAGCTATCAACTCTGTGATTCATATTGGCTATTCAACGCACAAACCGATAATCAGACACTCGCCCATTAAATTATGGAATCGATTGAAAAACGACTATATTTCACTGAGTTGACAATGGGGAAGTAATAAGTGAATGAATCGCATGTAGAAAGTGGCCAATTTGCTGTAAAGAGAGAGGCAGCAAGCGATCATAAATTCTATGAAACATATGCTCCTCCTTTCCATTTTCGATAGAATAAAGAAGTGGCGCGATAACAAAAAAACGCACTGTACCATTGAACATGCCGAAGAAAATTGACTCGTTTCAGTTCTGATATTTTTGCAACAAAAATACAATGTTCGAATAAGAACTCTCGACTTCACTCCATTGATTCCCTTCCGTTTTTTCCCTCAATTCTCGCTCACAGTCTGCTCACACTGAGTTCCATTTCATTTTTCATCGATTCATGTCTCTTTTTTTGCTCAATTCTGTTCTCAGCTGAAGTGATAAAATAATAAAAAGCGATTTTTCACTTTGTAGAAAACAGTCTTGCAGAAAAGAAATTCAATGATTTACGACCATTGATATTTTTGCGAATGGTATAGAATCAATATGGATAGTCGACTGGTTGCTTTTCCAGCCTCATGTATAGTAAGCTGTCAATTTTCTAATAAAATTGAAAATAATGACGCAGAAAAAAGAAGCGAAAGCAAGCAAGATAGAGACAGAAAGGCAGCAATGCCTCAGCTTTGAAACAGTGCGACGGATGATAAAGGTGCGGATTGGGGATATGAAAGATTCGACGATATTCTTATACATCATTAAACATTGGCTTATGAATATTTTTTCTCAGTCGATATGCATACATAAAACATTAGATTGAGAGATGGCATTTAGCACTCGAAGCGATGCGGTGCTTTTTCGCTCATTTGTATCATCGCTATTATTATTTTTGCATCGTGAAGTGATACAAATGTGGGGAATATTGGCATTTTAGTATATTATTGTGAATCATTGTTTGCCCTTTGTTTTGGATTTGACAGCGGCTGTAATTTGATATGTGATCTCTCTCTCTCTCTCGTGCTCGCGTGCGTCTTCATTACGCTTTATTTCTGTCTCTTTGAAATAAGTTTTAAGTCGCATTTATAAATAAATGCTGAGCATTTCCACATCAAATGATCCATTTCTCATATCACATGCGATTGTGATTTTGTGTCAGTTTGTCATTGTACAGAACACAAATCTAAAGGATGGAATGCATGAAATAGTGAATATTCTATGGTTTTTAGTCGGGCTGTGTCATTTTGCCTCAAGAGGATTTCTCGTCGTCATTTCAGACTTTACACAAATCGATACACCGACAAGAAAAATAATGTGTAACAGATTCAACTGTATTTCAGATGACAAGCAACGCTAAATCCGAAGCCCTAATATTCATATCATTTGGCTGCGTGAAAAATGAGACGACTTTTATGTAACGAAGATTACGCAACACATGCAAATCAGTCGAAATCAAGACAAGTGCGAGGGAGAGAGAGAGAGAAAATAAAGCTGCATACAGTCGTCCAACTGTGAATATGATTCAAAATGCGTGTTTCTGGCAAAAATATATTTTGACAACTGTATCAACGATAATGGCAAATCGTTTCGAACGCATCAGTCGAATTGATAAAAGAAGGTGAAACAAATATGTAATACGGTGTCATGTGTTGAACACTGTTCAAATGGAATTTATTTTCTTCCATTCATTCATTCAACGTATGCAATTGTTTCACTGACTGAAAATCTTTCTCCTTTTTCGATTTGGTGAAAATGGGGTGTTGCTCGACTGCTTATTATAATGTTGTAACCGTTTGATTCGTTTCGCCGAATTCATGTAATATTTGAAATGGAAATTGAAAACATAAAGCTTATTGCGACTGAGAAAATGGTAGAAAGAGAGCACATCATTCGAATAAAAGAGGTGGGGATCTCATGCTGGGTGAGATAATTTTCGAGTTTGTACAGTGCTCGAATACAACAATAGCTTAAACATACGTAAGACACGGTGCTGCACCTGAATGGTTATTTATGTTTGACAGTCAGAATGATGGGTTTTGTAATTCATATGCTGCCGTCTCGTTTCGAGACTATTCGTTGATTGGCTGAATTCCATTTACAAAGTATTGTTTGATATGCCGTTTCGGCTACAGTTTTTCGATTTTTCTGCTGTTGCCGCCGACGCTCAACGTGTCAGGTAAAATTTTGAAATGCATGTATCGAAACTATTTCACTATAGAAAGGACGAGTTGAATTGAACGCCTCTCCAGGGGCGCCGACACATATGCACATTTGCACATTCATAGTCAATTGTGTCAATTTCAAAATTTAAATAAAAATCCGCATTTCAAATCCCCAACGATTTCGCCTCTAGACGAAAATAGCATTTCGCAAAATTTGAGCACTTCATAGCGTTGCAATTCTATCGAATGAAGTAGTTATTTGTTTCGCAAACAATCTGCTACGATCGCAAAATCCTCAAATTCCAAGCTGTGACAATATATTTAAAATCGAATGCTCGCTGCATCGCACTCTATGCTTATCTGTCTATCTCTCTTTATCTTCAGCTAAACCTTACACAAATTCAGATCAACTATTGAAAATGTGTGCAAATATAATAGGAAAAGTTATAAGCCGTCCTCAATTTTGAGTGTCATCAACTTTTGTGAGCTCTAAGCACTTTGCAGTTAGCATCCCAGTGTTGGATGGAAATCGATTGACGAAATCAACAGAGTAAAACGAAAAAGGCGCACATTTCAATAGTTGAGTCAATGAGAAAAGCTCAGCTTGCGCTAAATTGGCTGGATATCAATTAGATTAGATGTTAAATGAAATATATTTTACATAGATTCAAAGTGGGTGAATGTGCAAATGCGCATTGAATACGCTGCACTTTTTGATACGCACACACGAAGAGAGATAAAGAGGCAGAGACACAAGATTCTCGCGAATAAATGTGATGATAGCAAAATATGCATTCAATGGTTCAATTGATAAGATTACGCCCGGATTTCCGTTTGCTGGTAACGTTTAAATTATACGGCATACAAAACCAACAAAATACTTTGTATGCATTACAATTTTCGAATTCGACAGGCATATCGGAATATCATCAAACGTTGCGAACGGCTTTCCCACTCCCTTCCGCTCACTCATTCCGTTTCACACTTTAAACAATGTTGACAATTTTGCTTTTTGTTGCTTCTCATCCATTTCATTTCCCTTTTCGATGCGCATTTCTCTGTGTGTGTGTGTCTCGGTTGGTACAGACTTTGGTGCATGTAGAATGATTTGATTTCTGTCGCTGCCATTTTTCATCCGGGGAATTCGGAACAAAAGTCATTCGGCATGGATATGGGGGCGATAGAACGTGTGCTTGTGCATGTATGTGTGCCAGAGCAAAATGAATACAGGAGAGTAACACTGAAAAACGAACGCTTTGAAATAATCAAAAGAAACTAGTACAAATTTTAAATTAAATATGGAAATTTTTGCTGAATTTTCATATGCCATAATGTTTGCGAAAATTTTATTTCGAAATCAACCGGCTGCTACTGTTTGTTGCCATTCAATCTGGCTGTCTCACTTTTCAATCGCAGCCCGTATGGTCTCTATCTCTATCGCTCTGTGTGTATGTGTAAGCTTGTATGTGACTTGCAGTCTCAACTAAAGCATGCAGCTAGTAAGCAAAAAGTTTTCTCTTCAAAACAGTTTTTTCTATGTTGCTGACTGTTTCACCGAATACAGTTTCATTTTGAATCGTATGTGAGTGTTTCTTCGTCCTTTTCTCTCTCCCTCTCTCTCTCTCCTCTTTTTTTATGCTCTATTTGTTATAGATATTTCACTTTTGGTGCTTCTGTTTCTGCTACTGTCACTGATTCCCGGTAGTTTCACAAATTACACACAAAGAACCCACCCGAAAAGTATTTTGATTTGATGGGAGCAATTTGTATTTTTCAGGACTTGTGGTTATAACAACCGCAAATCAACCGTCAGCCAAACGCAAAATGATGGCAATGGTGAAAGATCACAATTTTTCAGCACCAACATCACCAAAAACAACGCAAAAAAGTAAATATATAAATTGTATTTGTTCAGTTTTCGGATTGGATCGGCTGCCGCTATCTGTTGTAGTATTGGAAGCTCTAGTTGATGTTGTTAGTGACGAGCAAATGTAAAGAAAAACGACGTAACAAAATAAATAAAATGAAATAACTCATAGACATATGCAAACGATCGAGAGAATGGATACAAAAACGTTTGACACATGAGAGAGAGAGAGGGAGAGATAGAGCGGTAGGCAACAGGAGAGACGACAGAGCAAAGAGACGCAAGGACAAAACCAAAAGAAAGATTGGAGTGATACGCAAATGAAATTGAAATGAAATAGCGAACACAAAACTTTAACAGAATGTAATTTGGATAATGCATGAAGGGAAATCGCTTGAAACTTTTATCAATGCAAAGAAGTTTTTATTTCGGTTTGTTTTTGTTACATTTTCTGGGTACCGTTTCATTGCGGCAAAATGTGAACCCACAAAAAATTGAAGCATTGAATGTAGCTGGTGATATTTGTTCAACAGTATTGCTGCAGCGACTAAAGTAGAGTAGAGCAGAACCGAACGAAATTAATGAAAGAGATAGACAGAGTGAGTGGGAGAGCATGGCTTTTCGGGGGCAATCGATGTGGTGGAAGTTTTACATGCAAGGGCGTGAATTATAGTGCTGAGAAAACCGTCGGATACCGAAGCACATACATTAACATTAATTTTAAGCGATACATTAAGAAACACACCGAGAGATAACATACTTTCAACAGAAGCTTCACTGTCAACCGGGATTTAGAAAATACAATCTGTTTGCTTTCATTGTGTATCACTCTTTTGCCGTTATTCACTTTACGTTCGATGCTTTCCATTTCCCACATTGAACCATTTCAAAAAGTAGGTAGTTCGAAGCAAATTTCGAATATAAAATATAGAATCTGTTTTTGCGGATATTTTTATCTAACCAAAACTCCATTCGAAATGTTTACCAACGTGCTTTTAGCTTTATAGCACCGTTGCTTCGGTGTGGCCGAAGTCACCTAACCCAATTTGTGTCATTTGAGTTTTTGCGTATTAATTTCCAGCCGAAAACACCATACACAAAACTTTTACAACTCAATTGAAAACTTCATTCCGAATCAAATCATCGAGTGTTAGTTGGTATTTACAATAAATTATTTATGATTTCAATTGAAAATTGGCCGACATTTCGAAGGGTGCTTTTCGATTGCGGAATATCTATTGATTTCGCATATATGGAGATTTCGATGTTTTCTTCGTATATGTTTCGGTCTAATTCTTAGTCGATAGAATATTTCTTGAAAATTTGTGATTTGCTATTATTATTGAAATAATAGACTCACTTGTTTCAACAAATTTTATATGTTCGAAGAACCAGACGCTTAACAGTGTAATTTTCTTTTTATCTATACTCATAAAGAGAAAAAACTAGACAGGGAGCCTAGCAAGTATCACAATTCATAAAAAGCTTTTACGATGTTGACAGTTTACGCACATTTGACGTCTTTATCTGTGAATTTGTTTTAGTCATATCGAAGTAAATATCAACGTGGGCACTGAATCGCTAGACCGAGACGAGAGCATCAATTTAATTTGATTTTCCAACAGGTTCATTCTTCCTGTTGAATGGCTCACATTGAAAACCATTATGCAAATTATTAGAATTGACATCCATAGGCACTCTAATCTCAATTTGAATCCAATATTCTTGGAAATATATTCGAAGTCGTATGCGTTAAAAAGCTTTCCAAAATATTACAGGAAATTTCAATTTTGATTTACTTTTGACTGGCGCGTCATTTCACGGCTGTGCTTCCTATAAATAAATACCATGATATATCAATTTGAAGAAAATTCCAGGAAAATAAATTAATGATTTTCAGAAAGTGTCATTTCTGTCGGTGAAAAATGTCGAACGAAATGCTGGCGATGGCGATAACGCATTGTATGATGATAAGCCTTTTTCGCCTGTAATAAGATTACGAAAATCTTTCTATTAATTCAAAAGAAACTGAAAAAGCCCAGGTAAAACGGATAAGCAAATGAAAATCCAAATAAATGTGTGACATCCATAAAATGTGTGCTTTATTCATTCGGAAGCATTTAGAGTTTGTGGTTTTAATTCTATTTGGCAACGAATTTCGTTCATGTTTCAAGCTTTGATGTCAAATTCTCTGTCGCGATTAAGCTCCTCATTCAAGCGGCTTTCAGCCGACGCGAAGTGAATAGTGGAAACGTCTGTTTTGTTGATACGGAATGGAAGAAGAGAAACCGACAAAACAAAAGGCGAGTCAAAACGATAGAGCCAGCTGGTGATGCGGGGGCATTTAGTATGAAAAGATAAGATGATAAAACAAAACGCTTTCACTCCATTTTTCAAGATTATTATTTTAAATCAAAGGAAATTAATTCCATGATACCATTTTGTGACAGAAAATGAAACACCGAAACCGAACACGACTTTTGCTAAACGGCTCTTTGCCAACGAATGGCTTCATGCTAACGATGATGATGGCAGCGACGGTGGCGGTAGTCGTGACAGCGAGAAAAGAATTAGAACAAAAGGCGAACTAAATGAATTGTTAAATTACCCCTTTTGTGCGGCTCTGCTGCAGGTGGCTTTTCAATCGCCAAACGAACATTTTCTTTAAATTACGGTTAGGTAATTCGATTCGATGCCATCAATTATTCATTTCATCTTTTCGGGTGAAAAACAATAAAAAGTGAAATACAAAAGTCGCATTGACGGTGGTGATTTTGATAAGGTCAGGCGATTTATATGATGGAAAAGGTTCTTAATAATATATTCTCGCACACAAATCGACCAGAGATTTTTTTTTTTAGTGCTGACCGAATCGAAAAAGTTTTTTTCGATTACACTTACTACGTATCTACACTTGTTTATACCAACTTATCTGATATTTCTTTCCGGTTTCATTACAGAAATGCTTGGAATCCGCTCCACGCAAAACAAAAACAAAGTGAGTTATTGAAGAATCCGAATATTTTATTATTTATACGAACCAATCTCGGTGGAACCAAAAAAAAATACGCACAAACACAACAATAAATTGTCCGTGTGTAAAATTTTGAATGGTCGTTTAAATGAACACCCACTTTGAAAATTTAATTGGTAGAAGGCGTTTTCGGTGTGATGTGCGACGATGACAATTTTCAACATTCAGTTAGTCGATATTATTTTATAATAACAAGTTTTTGGGGTTTATTTTCAAATTTATGCATGACCAAACAATGCCCGAACTCGATTCAACACAGCAGACAACGAAAGACGTGTACAATTTTGGGTAAATTACTGATCATTTTCATTATATGTAGCTGCATTTTGTCTGCTTTTCAACGCCCGCTTTTTTTTCTATCTTTCATAATTTTGATTATACATCCGTGCCGGGCCAATTTAAATATTCATTTCGAACTTCGTTTACAATAGTCCTTAAGCTATAATGGCTTCGGTTAAAATGTTAATACCGTCGTGCGGCTTTATGATGTATAAGTATATGTATTAAATTTCTCGCTGAAGACTGTCAGCGCCCCCATCAGATTTCTTTGTCGAACTAAGAATCAATGTCAACACAATCTGAATTGAGTGCGTTTCATTCCGAATAGCCGTTTGAGAAGAAATTTCATGTGATGACTTTCAGTTTTCATTTGGTTCCCTTACAATATAGATATTGTCATTGACATCATATATCAAACATCTCAAATGATGGCTTCCGTAATTTGAGCCTATATATAAATACATGCATGGATACCCCGATATTTAAATCAAATCACGTTATTGAACGCACTCATTCTGAATATTAGGTTGATACATGTTGACAGCGACGTCAAAAATACGAGAAAAAGAAGAGGAAGAAACGCAGAAATTGGCAGCCGCCCGATGGTTAATACTAAATCGCCATCATAATTTGATACAGCCTCGTCTCATTCGCCCGGTTTCTGTGTTCGCGGGTGCTGAGCTTTTATGCTGCCCATGTGAAAAAATATCGATTGGCTCCTCAGTCGAATAAAACAGAGAATTAAAATAAACTAAAGTTAGTCATCTGAATTTAATGTTTAATGGCAAGAAAGTGACTGAAATTATAATTATTTTCCATTGAAAATAAAAAATAGTCAGCGACAATCGTTTATTTTCGATAACAGTTAACTGATCGCTAGTCATTTTGCAGAAGGGTGATTTTAGCGACCACATCCATGTTACTCGCCAAAGCCTTCCTAAAAAACATTAATCATTTATGATTAGATTTCCTCAGCAATTCCATACTTTTAATGACTTATCTAAATTTTTCTGTTTTCTGTCGCTGTTTATGCTGTTGCGAAGCATTTTTTTTAGTTTCTCGCACACAAAAGCCATTTGCAAAAACAAAGAACTGAAATTAAGTGGAATTGAATGCAATTTTTTACCCTCGACTCTCTTCGAATGAAAAGGAATCGCAATCCTTTTTAGTCTAATTGGGATTGAATGCCATTCGGGTTCTTTTTTTCCCGGAAAATAAGAAAAAAAGATGATAGAAAAACTAGCTGAAAGCTTTTCGACGGTGAAATTTCGCGTTGGGCATTTGCTCGCATAAAGAAACCCACCGCAGCTGAAACGAATAGTTTTCCCTGAACAAAGTGCAAAAACCATTCGAACCGCTCGAGCTCTGCGTGTACTTTCTTATTTCCGATATTTGAGATTGGTTTTCCATGAATCAAGTTGAATGAACCCATTTTTCGTTCAGCGTGAAAGAGACGGAGAAAGAGAGAGATAAAGCAGTCGAAATAAATGGAAGCACACACCGATCGGAAGAAATGGCGCAATTTTTCTTCTTTCAATTTATTGATTTATAGACTATGTGTGCAATTCACTTGCTCATCGATGATGGTGGTAGAAAGACGAGAGCGCACACAAACACACACTAGAACACCAGATCAGACAGAACAATGAAAAATTTAGAAAATTTAGTCAAGATTTGGCGAGAAAAGAACAAAACACACACCAACGATGGCAGGAAAAACCAGCCAGGCAAAAGGAAAAGGTACAGCAAAAATGTGTGTAAAATATTTCATTGGTTGCTTATTATTGTTGATCACGTTGCTGGCAGCACGCGAAAGAGATTGTAAATTTAATAAAATTGGATGCCCATTTCATTTTCGCATCTGGGAAATATGCGCTGCCACCATCGCACGATAATTCTCTTTCTGTTTTCCTCTCGTGCAATTTTAACTTGTGCAAACATTGCTTCTGAAACATTACCCTTAATCTAATTCAGGGAAAGAGAAAGAGAGCAATCCAACAAATATGTATATTGAAATTATTGACAGGATTCAAAAGCATCTATCACTTTCTCGTGCAATGATTGAAGAGAGCTGCTGAAAATCAAAATGTACAATAACGGAAAAATGTACATACACTCACTCTCACTCTCACTTTATTGAAGTGCTGAATAATAAATTCGGGCTTTCGCTATGAGAAACGAATTAATTAAAAATGCTGAAATTTTTAACGCGTATAAAATTGCTTTCATTCTTTAACAAACGTTTTAACGAGCTCACCGATCTGGGGGGTAGGACACAGATTCTAACATAGCTGTAACGGACCAAATTTAATTCAATTTTCATATTTTGTGCTTAGTCGCTTCTATTAGCCAATAGTCTCTACTTTTGATGGCGCGCACTCCCATTTGAAATGGATTATTTTTGAAGAACACATTTAACTTTAAGTTCAAATGACAAGTCAATGTTAAATAAAATAATGGAACAAAATGAGACATGTATATGACATTAGTTGAGTAAAGTTAACTGTATGCGCCACTATTTGTGTGCTAATCTCAAACACTAGCTACTTGTGTTTAACCCCTAGTCGCCGATGCGACCCAACAACCGACGGGTCTGTTTGAAAGAGGAAGTACGGCATGTTCATTAAATCTAACTGGCAAATTTATTTTGGATATTTATTAAGTGTTCATCGAAATTAATTAATTATTCAAGATTCAGTGGATCCGCGCGCTGTGCGTCTGTTCTCGTGTGCCTCAGGCCAAACAAATTGCGATGAATGTGCTCAACACCTCGTTCCGACTATGATAACGCATTGTTGAGCATTTATAACTCAAGCTAAATGGACAATCGGATTCGAACCGTACCGTAACGTTCCGCTTTGTTTTGCGTGCTTCCCATTTTTGAAATCATGCTGATCATAAATTTTCAAAAGGGAGTACAGATTTTCTGGACGCCAATTGGTTCGATAGAGTCAAACCATAAATTGCCCCATTTGAATGAAACTTACAGTGAAAACAGGGATCTTTGCGAGGTTTATAAATTGGTAGCTGAAATACGAAATGATTTCAGCTGGAACGAAGAGAGTGAATTTTGGGGGCGCAAGATAGTGATTGTTTGTAAATGAATCGATTGGGAGCAAAAAAGAAAATGCCGGAATAAATGTCGATTGGAGTCAAAGTATTGTATATTCGTTATATTTATAAATATCAAATCCACTGGCAATCGGCTTCAATGCAACTAACAAAGATTTATCCGGATAATTAGTTTTCAGATTGGATTTTTTTCTTTCTTTCCACCGTTGTCTTCTCCTTCGCCATCTCTCTCAGTTCATATTTTAACTTTACCAATAAATTTAATCCGCTTTTCGACGTTCCACTTTGGCATTCCGCACTTAATTCTTTTAATATACTCTGTTCATCGGCCGGGTACAACGTGGAATCTGCATGCTGCTCAAGTAACGATTCCCCTCTATTATAGTGGCAGCCATCTAATAGGAATATCATTCTGAACGCATGAGACAGAACGGTGAGAGACAATCACATAGTGAGCGAGAGATTGATGTTGCGTGGGGGGGAAAGAGAAGAATTAAGGAGGAGAACGTTGCGAAATAAAGGATTTCCTTGGTATATTACTGTGAAACTAAACTGTTCGTTGACTTTCGCACAAGCATTTATTCACCGTAAAATATATTTTGCTATTGTTTTGTTTTTCTCGTGTTCATCGCTTGTTTGGTTGATTGTGTGCTGAATGTGTGTTCGCTAAGATTCCAAAGAACCTCGCTATGCTCACAGCAATGTACAGACACGAATGTGCCAACAAACGTGTAAAATTCGAAGCAAGAACAACCGTGGCGGAGGAAAAGAGTGAGAACGAGCGGAACAAGTGTGAGAGACAGAGGAAGAGAGGGAATAAACGAGAGGTGTGCTAGCTCCAGTTGGCTGACTGGCAAAGAAAATTTATAGACACCATGTCGATGAATGGCTTTAAGCCATAGCAGTTGAAAAGTTTAGATTTAAGCCAGGCAATGCTATTAGTTTTGATTCTTTTTGCAACGCGGTATCGTTTTGATTCTCTCTTTATTTGTCTTTCTCCGCATACATTCACTGTCTTTCTCGTGCACTTTGTGTGCTGTTATACCATCTGCAAGTGAGTACATGGCGGTGCAATCACCGGAACACACGAATCTCAAGAAGCGTAATTTAGAGCATTTGCTGAATTCAAATCGATACATGATTTCGTTCCCGCCAATGAATACATATGTGCAGAACGTGTATTGCCATTTTGCCACGCCACAAGAGCTAGCGCGCACAAATTTGTTGCCATGCATTTCTTTATCGCTCTCTCCTCAGCTCTCAAAACTTCGTACATTACGACTTTGAATTGAATCGACACCATTCTTTCGAAATGTTTGGCATATTCTTCATGAATTGGATATTTAGAAAGCCGTGCGTATTGTTCAAATGTATTTTATTGTTCTGATTTTATGTGATTAATTACCAAATACGCCGAATGTTCAATAAATTAATGACGGTAAATCAGCTTCATCGCGAAAAAGAGTTGGGAGGTAGGACTTTTTAAGTGCGAAGCTTTGCTTTGAGCATATTTTGCAGCTGCTTGGATCGAGCGAATGTGATTTTTTTCTGATTTTTCGGATGAATGGTGAGAGATTCATGTATCTTCGGTTGGAATGAGCAATGAATATTACGTCCATATCTCATTTTGGCAACATCAGAATAAGCAAAGGTAGCGGTATTAGTGTCGGACACTGTTTCCGACCTTTTTTTCACAAAACGAAGAGAGGAAAAAAAAATTGCAATGTTATTGCCGCACCATTTTCAGGCACTTAACGTGCATTAAGCTCATTTGGCTCCTTCAAAAGAGATTAACCACGTTGAGTTGGATAATATTTTTTATGTCTTATCTTAGATTAAATATTTTTTTCCACTCATTTTGTTCGGAGCATGGCGCGCAATTAGTAGCGACAGACACGAAGCAGAAAACAAAGACTACCGTTCAAGTTGATCCTGATATTTTCAAGGATTAAAATGATAATTCAGTCAATTAATTTCGGTTTTTCAAATAGACAGTGATAAAAGTGTGGCTTGCGACCGACGATGCATTTAGCAAATCCGATGGGACGCACGAGAAATTGAGTATATAAGCAATGAACTCACCTCGGATACGCATAAATTATTTAATGTGTATTCGATTGGGCTCGATATGTTGTGTTCGTTGGCTCATTTCATTTTGAGTGAACATTAATTGCATCGGCCAGTTTGATGGTCGTGCCGTGCCTATTTTCCACTTAAACCTGTCTGTTGATCCAATTTCAAAACTTTTTTTTGGTACGTGTTACCGTTCAGTTCGGTTCGAATAATATGGGAAGTTTCGGCTGTGCTCTGTCGGCTAACAACTGCATGTTACAAGCGTATCGGTGCGACCGAAAACGTAATAAGGTCGAGACTGTGTGTAGTATGTGTAAAAATCGCTAGCCATTTGAAATCGAATTGAAGGTGCGAGCCGACTGCTGATGAAGTGCTTCATTTGTGAATTTGGCTGCGACGTAACACGAATATAAAACATCAAAACTTTGACCAAAGAAATTGCATGAAAAGCCAACGATTACGGGGTGAAATTCGTTTAATGCGTTGGTGCACTCTCTCTCTCTCTCTCTCTGTGCGGTCAACTCATTAGCTTCGATGTACTGTGTTTTGGTCCGAGGCTTTTCATTTTATGCTTTTGAATAAATTGTATGCAAGCACAGCGGCGATTTCTCTCTCTCCCCCTGGCCGAACGCAACATTCACACACACTCACGCAGCAGCACCAGCAACACCAGCAGCTACAACAACGGCAAAGATACCAATTTTTCGTCAGTGGCCGTTGCGAATATTTACGTTGGTAATCAGTAAACGTAGCTTATGCTGGTTGCGGTCATACCAAACACTTTATACGTATGTAAAAAGTAAATTTCCATTTGTGCAAAGTGAATTTATTATACACTTGAGCATTTTGGTTTAATCTCACGTGCTCACAGGTTGTATCCGCTATTTAAATAGAGCATTGAAATGTGCGGCCGGATGGAAGCGCTGGCAAAGTTTTCTGAAGTACCTCTCTGCTTGATACTGTCCGCTTTGACTAATTAACATTGTCCTTGTCCGTGTATATATTCAAGGTAAATGTACAGTGTACACAACCCTCTACCAACTAAACGCCTCAAAGGAAATGTCGAAACACACACACACACACAATCACAAAGAGTGATAGGGAGCAAAACTTTTTGGGTTGCTCTTCGACGATTTTCATTAATTTTTATTATTTCCGGTGAATGGGAAGTACTTTATCGTGTTTACATTCGCTTACAAATTGCTGGAAAATGTTTTTGTTTATGAAATTTAATTGCCTTAATCTTTTGACTGTTCCAATTTCATTCTGTATATCTTTCACTCACTTTCACAAAATAATAATGAAACTGATTATTTCTTGAGTTGGACAATAAGAAACACGGAGCGCACACCAAGTGCTCGCTGTTCGCAGTCAACAACTCGCTTCTGTTTCGGAAGGCTGCCTATATATATATGTGTGTGTTTTATTTTCAGATTGCGACGCATTCTCTTTCGTTCAATTTAAAACTTTATCACAATATCAGTTGGATGTCTGTGTGTCAGATTTTGTATACTCATTTTGAATTGAATGTTCACAATATTGTATGAAGTAACTGAAGAATAAGTTGTTAAATGCAACAATGAAACGTATTTTGTATGTTTCGTCGTTGTTATCCTCAGGCTCTCAGAAATGCTACTCATCATTTCTCAATTTCTCAAGATGACGACGGGCGACGATGTGGACTTATTTCTTATAAAATGTTCTGCAAGGCTTCGAGATCACATTTTATTTCTGTCGCTCTCTTTTTCTGGTTGTTGTTGTAATACAACAAAATATCGCTCACTAAAACTCGACATTTTTCATTCAATAGTTTTACTCTCTCGCCTCGTCTCTCTCTGTCGCTTCTATTTTTTGCTGTAAAATAGTTATGCGTTTGTTCAGTGCTTCAAATGACGGAATGATGCAATGAAAACGAATTATCCAAAGATAAATAGAAAACAAAACGTTGTGAAGCAGTACAAAAAGCGCCCATTGTGTGTGTGAGAGTGTTTCAAAGTTTCCGTTGTGATAATAGCGAAAACTGCTTTAATGTTGAGTGCTAACAACGAAACTAACAATAGGATAACTGGAACACTGAAATAGTTTAGAAGAACAGATAATTGAAATTTTTCTTCTTCTCTCTTTTCATTCATTCACTTTTTAGACATTTTGTGTGTGCAAACGAGCAGGCGCGACGCACTCGCATTCGTTCATTTGCTCTTCCACTTTAACCCGAAAGCAATTTTTATTATTAAGCACTCTGTGCACATTTTTTTTCTCTCATTTGTCACAGAGTGAAGCAGCCAGTTAACGACGAACAAAACTATAATGAATACACAAATCATGAAATCCTATCAGCGAAACGTGCGCCCGAAGGATGGAACATTTTGAAGTTTGGAAATACACAAACATATTCAATGTAGCATCCACTCGATAGCAGAGAGCGAACAACAATTGTTATGTAGGCGTGCGATGACAGTGTGATTCCATATCAAGATTGCCGAAGGAGCCATTAAACTTCATCGGAAAACATAATCAGCCCTTGGGCCATACTAATATTGGACAAGCTCGTTACTTCTTCTTTTCACTTCATATTGAATGCTGCTAATCAAAGCAAGAAAAAAAAGTCAACGAATGATCTCTCATTACGAACTTGGGTGCAGGCGCGGATACAAATTTCAATTCAGTTTGATTGATTACATTTGATCTCAATGATCCAATAAAGAGGTAATATTTGGCATTCTTACAAATGATTGCGTTTCATGCTTTGACCAGTTCTAAGTTAACACACGAAATAAGGCGCAACTTAAAAAGTACACGAATGGTTGTGTTCAGTGTTATTACGTTGGCGCTGGGTATGACATTTCTCTTTGTTTGAGGATGTAGTTCACGACTTTTTGACAGAGGTTGCAAACTATTTTTTGGCTGAAAAGCGATACTCTTTCTCTCTCTCTCTCTCAGAGTATAAAAAGTGTCAAAATAATTACACAGCACCAATTGGATTCATTGCATCTTCAATAAATAATACAACGCTTTCCATTGTTACCCATCGAGTATTTACCTTTTGAAGCTCTCAAAATCAGTGCAATAAAAAGCGTAAAATTCAACAATAATCACTGATCGAAATGGGATAGCTGCACAGTAGCACACAGAGATAACCGGTAAACACTTTGTAAGAACGAATCAAATGCAAGTGAAGCTCCAACGCAACGTTCGCTTGTTGCATTAATACGAAGGAAGAGCCGTAGAAATATCTACCAAGTGAAAACCATGAAGAAAATCAAAAGAAAAACACAGCAGAAAAACAAGAGAGAGGAGAGACGAAAACCATACAAAATGAAAACCATTAAATAAAAGAAATAAAATGTTTCGCGTTACTGTTTATAGCCAGTCAGCCAATAAAGAAGCATATTTTTGCGATGCGGCAATGACGCCGCACATATAAGACGGAATGGGATAGATAGAGCCGATTGAATAAGGGTGAAACAAAGATCGAAAAGAGCCAAGAGTTGAGATGAAAAGTGAAAAAACAGTAAAAATAAACAAGAAAAGTAAATGCTTGAAAGCCGAAAGAGGAAGATACGGAAATATATCAGTGTTTCGTTTGTAAGAGTGAATTATTTGCTCTCTCTTTCTTTTTCTTTCTCTCTCTCTATCTTTTTCATGCTCTTTCTTTTTCGCTATATTTTATATAAATTGTGTATAATATTGTATAAAGGAGACGATCTCCCCAGTGAATTAATGATCTCAATTCAAGATTTATAGTTTGGGTTAAAATGAAATATTTTTCGTTTTTAATATGTTTCAGGTTGAGCGCGCCGTCCGCTGATCTTTTATACATACTTAAGTGTTTTTCGGGTTTTTGTTTGCCTTCCAATCCGTGTGAAGCTTACACATACCGTGCACACGATTATTGTTCTTCGAGGGAGTGTGCATGTGATAAAAAAAATCTTTATGGTTGTAAGTAGGGATGTGTGTTTCAACGAACTATGAAAATAGCGTTTTTACGATTTCATTGTTTTACGGAATCCATGAAATGGAATTTCGACTCGTTAGTTCCAACACATCGTCATTTTCCACCCACATATGAGATACAAATCCAGATTCGAAATGGCATTTTATGTCCGAAGAAGCAAATCGTTTTGGCCTTCGGAGAGGTGACATTAACGGAGGTTCAAGCAACACCACCATTAGCAACAGCAACATGCACATAACAACTTTCGTTGGAATAAATTTCGTGAATTTGCGCTTATATCGACCAATCTATCTTCAAACAGAGCACGGTTGAACCGATTTACCGGGGCAATGCTTACGGGTGTCTTATTTCCGGCCAAGCGCACTTCAGTTCCATAAAAACCGAATCAACTGAAACCGTGGATATGTTTAACCAGGAGATTTGTTAACATCGACACTTATCCTAATCACGCTCAAAATAAAGTGGTTCATACTAGAAATGGTTATAATTTTTTAAATGCCACATTATGCGACCATTAGTATGGCGGTTCTGGATCCTTTTCTTAGTATCAGTGTACACGGACACGTATACGAAAATACACACAGAACATTCTCAAATAGGTTAAAAAAGGCCCTAAATATAAACTTCGTCTCCAATATGAAAAGAGAAGAACTAGACTGGAAATATGAATAGTCGCCAGCTCCACTTGTTGTTGATGAATTTATCCTGACAATTCCTTACTTTTTTTTATTGTTTTTATTGTTAAATAAAATGTGCCCATTTGTAAATTCAGAAAAAAATCTTCAAATATCAAGAATAGCAACAAATATATTTCAAACTAATGAACTCAATGGAACTCACAGTATATATGAAGGGTTGAGAGTAAAAGTGTCCAAAGTAATCTCACCTCCTTTTCTCGCTGATGGAAATGTTTATGAACACGAGCAGGAGGTGAAATCACTCTGGTCACTTTCACTCTCAACCCTTCATATTGTATATCTGTCAGCGAGAGTGTAACCAACTTCATATATAAAATACAGCGAGAGTATAACCAACATATAATAACTCCAGCAGTCAATTAAATGTCACTTGTACTCCGAAATTTGAAGAGAAATGTACATATTTTAGGTAGAAATTTTTTTTGTCTTTATTTTGAAGAAAATAATTGTTTTTTATTTTTGCAGCCATTAAAACACTAGTTTAAAAGGTTATTTATTCCACGAATCATTTTTTTTTCATCTGCTTTTCCATAAAAGTACAAATGTATTGGATTTGTATTGCATTTTTACTGACTTTTTTCGGTATAAAGCCAACATTATTTTGTCGAAAAAAGTAGAATAAATCCTTTTCTATCCAACTAATGATATTCGTTCTATAGGTTTTCAGAATATGCCACCAAAAAAGCTTAGAAAAAATCAGAATTTTCGTTGAAAATCGCTGAAATTTTTGTTTAGTTAGTGTCAATGGTGTGTAACCGAAAAATTCCAGCGAACTCATGAAAATAAATAAAATCCATAGCATTTTTGTCACTAGTCAAATTAAATCATTTCGGATTGCGTTCAGAACGCAGTGGGCGCAATGAACGTTGCGTTGAAATAGGCGCTGCTCAGCAACGGCTGGCATTTGCCACTGTTAGCGCAGGTATGAGCAGATAGCTTAACGGAAAGTCTTAAAAAACAGCAAATAACGAAGTACCTTGTTCTAATACTCGTGCAAACGACATTGGAAAAAATAAGGAATCTGATGTACATAATGACGACCGGATAGTGCATTTCAAGATCAAAGGAATGATCAATGCGCTTGAAAAGAAATCTGAAGAAAATGAAAAGAACTATGAAAAGAGAATGGGAGCTCTCGAAGAGAAGATAGAAACGATGCGGAAATGCGCTCGGTGCAAATCTGATTATCAAAGCGACGAAACAAAATTCTACTCAACAAAGTGCATTAAAGAAATGTAAGTAAATATAGGAAATGTTTTATATAAAATTTATATTCTAAATCATCTTCAAACAATTTCTTTTTCTTCCAATCTAGGGTGAAAAAAGTTGTTACAAAAATGGTTCATAAGTATAGCAAACAATGGTATCGATGAATTATCGGAACGAGAAATGATTAATCCACTTACTCCGAATTCATGTCCATAAAACCATATATATATATATATAAAGTTAAAAGTGCTACTATTGACACACAGAAATTGATATTAATTCGATGGAGAAAAAAAATAAACTTCAACTCTCTTACCGTGGTAGCGTGAATTGGAACTAAATCTAGTACATAAGAGCCTTTGCTACTCATCGTCTATGACACTTCACGATATTGCTACCACAGCGATCTCGTTCGTCTTTAGAACGTATTGATTGAGTAAGTTGCCAGCCTATTTCTTATCATCTATAGTTTGCTTCACTTTGTTGGCGATTTACAAACCAAATCGTGGGAAACCCTATCAAACATCCCATATTTAATCATCGTGTAAAGAATTCGTCACTAATATTATTAAATTGAAGTTAGATATCACGCATTCAGGCCCATTCACAATACAATCTAACACATACAGATCAATTCACAGAAATCAAAAAGAAACATTAAGCGCAATCAATCATGTTAAATATTTACAGCAGCTACATATTCCATCCAAAATGCATGAAACTTATGTTGTGTTACCATAGGATGTAAGTTGTATAGTGTG
The DNA here is from genome assembly GCA_028476595.1 of Obolodiplosis robiniae. Classification (NCBI taxonomy): domain Eukaryota; kingdom Metazoa; phylum Arthropoda; class Insecta; order Diptera; family Cecidomyiidae; genus Obolodiplosis; species Obolodiplosis robiniae. Next base: position 3,437,277 of record CM052014.1, read on the forward strand.
TATGTGTGTATTTTCGTATACGTGCACACTAATACTAAGAAAAGGGTCCAGCAAAAGAATCATGATTGTTTGACGTTTACACGCTATGCGAGCGCCTTTTACGTTTGTAGCGTTTCTCTAAACTAGCAATACAGGACTAGTTCGAAACGTGTGGCAGAAATTTAAAAAAACACGACATTGCACATTGGCGCTAGTGTTCTATACTTGATAGTCTATTTACATAGATTTATATGTAAAGATAGGAGATGATGCCAGGCTGTGGGGTCCGGAACCGCCATAACTATACTACTGCGACCTTCTTCATTAAGCTCCAAACTGATTGGTTTTGAAAAGATTTTTAAAACTACATGGAATGGTTGAGTGTAATTTGTTTTGTTAAGCTTCGTTTTCGAAAGTTTGTTGAAAATGTGTTTCAAAGGGATTTAAATTGTGCTCCGAATCAAATATTGATTACAAAATATAGTTTTTTTCAGATTTTTATCCAGTTGATGCTACTTTATGCATCCCAAACCTCTCTTAGTAACGCCACTGAGCTCGAACACTGCATAAATCGTTCGTTAAGCTGTATAAATGACACATTTAACATTACAGCCAGTGATTGGTCTCGCCGGAAAATCATAAAATCTGATCTATCAAGGATTGAATTTTCTTTCTGCAATGTTTCAAAAATAAAAACATTGAAACGACTTCTACCAATCGAAAATGAAAATTAGATCTCAATTAATATGATGAAATCCACGTAAAATAAGAAATTTTTTTACAAAATGATCAAAATAAAAATTTATTCAATGTCAAGTTCTGATACAATTGTTGTATATTATTTTGAAAAATGGAAGAATTTTTCTACTTTTTCTAGATCCACGCTATTAAATGTTACATAAAATAATAAATTTCCAAATAAGAACTTCAAATGAAAACATTTGTTGCACACAATTCATGTGCTTCATGCATGCATTTCCTATCAATGTAGTTGAGTTGTTCCAATGAATTAGTAGAGTTTCTATTTTAGGCACGGTCGAAAAAAAACTGCTGTTTAAGTTTTGCATACAAATCGGAATTAACAGGAAAACGTTGAAATCATTGGACAAGTTATGAAAATTCAATGACGTATTCCTGACCATGTCAACATCAAAAAGTATTACTCAAAGCAGTGCACAGTTTTTTTTTGAACGTTTTTGTCTATCAATTACTTCACTTAAACGTGTATGAAATTTATCCAAAAAATTTGCATGGGCATTTTCGTCTTCAATCTTATCAACACATTTTACCTTCAATTCGAGAACTAAAGTTTTGAATTCATCAATCGTTCTGTTTTCGATGAACTCAATAATTTGGTCATATTCTTCTATTCGAAATTTTTGGCTTACGTTCAGTATTTGATCCAATCTTCTTCTAGAATCTGGATTCGGAGAAAAGAGATTTTCGGTCTCTATTATGATCAACCTATCGTGAAAAAGCAATAACTTGAATGCCAGAGGAAACATTTCGGTGTGCCCCGCTCCTATAACAAATCTGAAGACTTCCATCGCTCTTTTTTTTAAATCAGGCCTGAGTTCATTATTGTTGTCATTCATCAGATCCTTTATATTACAGCTCGCCAACTTATTGATATCGTCTGAGGTGAACTCGACATCGGTCTGAACCAAATTGTTCGGATTTTCGTTGTCAAACTTAAAACCTTGAAGTTTTCTTGGCCTCACCATTGCGATATTCCCGATTCTGCTAATAATTTCTCTTACTTGCGTTGTTAATTAGTAAACGGTCGCTGTTGATATCAGTGTTTTCCAAAAAAATGAACTTGTATTTGCTTTTTAATGTGCATTACACATTATTTAATTTAAAATCCAACTTAATTATCGGTAAATGTGCTATGATCTCGATAGTTTACAGCAATATCCTCGCTATCTTCAAATCTATTTTCAAATACGTAAATCCGATGTGACTCTGACAATGTTTATTTTTTGAATGCACTCTCCATATGTTAGATATTATTTGAGTTTCGAGCAAGTTGACTTTTTCTTGGATCAAACTTATAATTTTTTTGTTTAGTTGATGTGAACACAGTGATAGAAAAATATTGACTAGCCGAAACAAATAAATTCCAAAATGTTTTGACTGACCTATTGACAAATTTGACGAAATGCAACATGCATGCCATAGGTAACAGGTCTGTTTCTTTCTTCGAATTTATGGTTTATTATTCGTTTTGAAAGCATTCATTCTACGTAGGTTTTGTTTGGAAAAAAACACGAACATCCTAAGTTCAAATGAACAATATAAAACGTACTGGATCTTCGTCTCAGTTCGGGGTAATTAGTTGTCGAAACAAAGATGCTGGTGTCATAAATGATCCGTCATTCTATATTGTCCTCAATATGTTTATGCACTAAAATCAATTGTGAGGCGAAGAAAGTTCAAGGTTTAAGTCGCATAAAAGAAAGACATTTTCAATGTCAAAAAGACAAGAAAATGTTTGAGTATTTCGTGTTGTTCTCTTTCGCATATTGTTCATGAATCAGGTAAAGTGTAATTTTTTCAGGCAATATTTTGGAATATCGAAAGTATTAATGATATTTCCGGAGTCTTTCACGTTGATGGGCCTTATTGCAAAATAGACGCTTTTCCGGAAATATTATTGATACTATCGATATCTCCATGTATTGCCTGTACTTTCGCAGATTCGACATCAGGTGAAGCGTACGTCCATTACAATTTAGACTATACCGAGCGAGTTTCAATCAAAGTGCTATTGGTGATGCTGATGGTGATGGCAGTGGTGGCCACGTTTGATGGAACGTTTTAGCTCTTTTCCGGTCTCTTTATCTTGGTACTATCATTTGCTAATGATTGATTCACCTGGCTCAAGTAGATCAATTAGAGAGCATGACCGAGGTAATTGAATGGAAACAGCTCACGAGTAAAGCAAATATAAATTAAAGCTTGATAATCTTTTTCCAATCACTTAGAATGGTGCTTGTTGCAAAATTGCCATTTTGTCGGTGTGACTGGGCGCCCTTTGCACACGCTTCAATTCTCAGTGAATCTGTTGGTTAGCGACGGCGTCTTTCGAGTAAATCGTTCATATTTATTTCAATCAAGCAGCGTCATCCCTCTCCCTCAAACGAATGACCGATGATCAAAGACACACGATGCGCCCGTTTGCTTGCTTCCACCGAAATGCAATATTTATTCGATTGGCGAAGCATCAACGTTGATTGATTCTCGGCTAGTCGGCTAAAAAAAGAAACAGCAACAGCCGAAGGATGAAGGAGGAACAACAGTGATGTTGTGTTTTCATTGAATATTGCATTTCAGTGCTATGCAACGGAGCTGACACTCGAAGCTGGCGAACGTGTGGTAAATATCATGGCTCAACTTCCAATCTGCTGCACACATGCACATTTTTAAGTGAGAGATAGAGCGATGGATTTATTGAATTCGATGGATCTTAAACATTTTTCAATGCACACATCATTGCTAGTTGCTCCGTGTGTGTGTGTGTGTCTACTTCCAATTTCACATTGAATGTCGTTATCTCTGTACGTTCCATTCATACATCGTTATTGTTCCTACTGCAATTTATATTGTTTCCATGGATATTGATTTTGTTGCGAATCCCTATCGTTTAAAGCATTTTTTATGGAGTGTTACTTTTAAGTTTGTGCATACTCATGGTGCAAGCACTGCAACGATTGCTGACGGTAAACACGGCCATTTTTTCTCATTTCTTCGTGGTCTTTCTCTCCCTTTCTCATACTCGTTGTCTCCCTTGCTCGCTCTCTCTTGGTGTTTCCGGTGGAGAACGTCATGAACAATAGACGTGTAATGAAATTGCGAAAACAATTTCAGATATTTTGTTATAAGTGCAAACTATTTATGTATAAATAAATGGGAGAGAAGTTTTCATTCAAAGAAATTCGAATAAGTTTCGAGTCGTCGCTTATTCATTCAACGCTGCACAAAAAAAAAAAAAAAAAAAAATTAGAAATACGATGCACAAAATGAAATTGTAATGAACATCACTTTTTGTTTGTTTCAATTTGTATATATGGAAATGTATTTCTGTTATTTCTGGAATTGCATTTTTGAAATGTGCACGCTTTGCCTGAACATCAACGAATGATGTCACTATGGCCGCCTCGATCGAAACTCAACATTGAGATGTTTGTTGAATATTTCAGCAGGTTCCAGATAGTCCATTGAAATGTGCAAGTTGATTTTTATTTTCATTCCGAGATATAACTCGGTTAACCATGAACTGCTTTTTCATGCTATTAACATTGAATACGACCTTTCAGGGAATTTGAGAAGTTCTCAATCTCTTCCCTTATGTAATCTTGCTTTGCGTCTTTCCGGAAATCGCATTAAAACTTTGAATTTTCATTTGAAAATCATGTTGTCTGTTCGAAGAATAAAAGAAAAAACATCGTTCAGCTAGTGATTTGTCCATGATATTAAATGCTTCTGTTATCACTTTTATTGATTCTATTGTTAGCTTCAAAGATGCAAATGAATTTATGTCGGGAATTACACGTTCGAAAATTGCATCTGGAATCAAAAAGGACTCAATTTCAGTAGCCCCGCTTGGAGCATAAACACACTATTAATCGAACAAAAAATATACAGCCAAAATGTTGTAGTGTACTGTTTTTTTCTCTCTCTAGCTATTTTGTTATGAACATAAAATCAACAAGGACGTTCCGAAGCACGGCAATAGCAATCAACAATTGCGGAATGATGGGAAATGGACAAAGAGCTTAAGCATACATTGAAAACCGAATGGAATAAAAGCGAGACGATAGAAAGAATAAGCACATATCGAAACAAAAATATTTAATACGGCGAGAACAATTGACGTAAGAGGCAGCGAGATCAAATGGATGGCAGAAAAAGAAATCTTTTATTATCTGCTACTTTGTATCGCACACATATCAACGGCCAAACGATTTATTTAGGTTTTTTTTTTACAATGGGTCCCCTTTCATTTTCCTTCATTCGTTTCGCTTTTCAAAGCGACTTGCCACTCGAATCGCTTGAGTGACACAAGAAGAACAAAATAAAAGGAAATAAAATAACATTAATTCTTTTTTTGCATTCGGTTTTAACGTGAATGTATTCGTGTGTACGGGCTGAGCAAATCGACGCGCAAAAAATAAAGAGATGATAAGAGTGTGAAGAAACGAAAAAGAATCCCATAAAGAATCATGTTTTGGAAGAGAGTATTTATTGTTGTTACAACATATTTAAAAGCTGTTTTTATGCGATTCTCATTCGAAATCTCATTCGTTTTGGCCCATTTTCAAAAGTAAGCGAGAATTTCTGAGATTTCTCATCCCAGCTCGATTCACATCAATACTTGTGTATATATTTTCGTTGCCATTGCTGTTATTCTATTTGTGAAATCTTATGCTACATATTTTTGGTGTCACTCATCCCAAAAGTGACGATGCCATATTCGTGTCTTGAAAGTTCAAACCACCCCATGCATGAGATGTATGGGAAGTGGGAAAGACACGTTCAACCAAGCACATTTTATATGTGTATTCGATTTACGCGTATTTTTCTGTTCGTTGGATGTGCTGTTGGCATTGCCACTGCTGCTGCTGCTGCTGCTCTTGCTTTCACTTATGCCAGCACAGCACTGAATGTGTTCGTTTGTTTATTCAAAATGGGATAACGCATGAATCTCGAGAGAATAAAAAAAACGATATATTTATTTGTTATCGCCTATAGGCTTCACGAATATTATTTTTATTATGACATTACACCTTTCATGTTTCATGATGTTGGCCGCCAAGCTATCGTTCGTTCGCTTGTGCGAATTTACCTCAATTTTCGTCGTCGTTATTTCACCGCTCGTCATTTGGTTGGTCGATTCGGGTGCTTTCCGCCATCCAACGACCTTTCCTGCCTTTCATTTTTCCGCTTCCTTTTTATTCTTTTTCATAATTTTTTGCTTCTGTCTCGCATGAGAAGCCCGACAAACAATCATTATATAGAAAACAGCACAAAGTGACAATCGAAGAGATAAAGGAGACGAAAAAAGGCGACGAACAAAAATCAACAGCGAAAAAACATAAAACAACACGGTTACGGATGACACATTCACAACATTTCTCTATGCTTTTATGCGAAATATGAATATTTAAGCTTTTTACACAGCACGAAGCGGTTCCACTCCGCATACTATGATGCAATACACATACACAGCGAAGACGAAAAACAATGTAGACTCGCCAGTTAAACATAATAATCTTTTAAATGAGACATAAAAAAATGTTATTTGTTTGTTCGCGCATTTCCTAAATATGTGCTGATTTATTAAAAGTTTGCACGTGTCAAACTATATGCTCCAGAGGCTATGCGGCACGCTTTCACTGAACTTTATGATAAAAATAAAGAGGTTTTCTTTTCCTGTGATTTTTATATCTACTGAGCAAAATCACGGCATTTTCACCTCTCAAAACCTATTCGGATTGACTTTAGCACTTCGTCGAACTCTTCTTCGGTTGCCTCTTCCGGTTTTGTGTGCGGCCGTACACAACTTTATTGGCCCATGTCAATCAATATTTATGTCTGTTGCGTTTACCGAGCGCGTCTTGAGAGAAAGGCAAGAAATATGATTACATTTTTGAATTATCTCTGGGATCATGTCGATTTGACTGACACCGAATATGATTGGAGAGAGCGGGCGCGATTTATTGTTACAAAAAATATGGATGGAGTTTCATCGTTGTGCCATATTTCATGATCAGCAGAGAAGGCCACATTGGCACTGTATTAAAAGGCAAATGGAGCACAGGCTGTCGCGTAAATCCCAGGTAAAATGAAATCATCATTCCAAAATTAGATATCAACCGTGCTGTTCAAATGGCAAACGATTTAAAATTTATGGTGACATTATGTCGATTGAAGTTAGGTTCGGCGCTCTTCACATCTTCTGGTAACAGATTGGAATATCTAGCAATTGACATTTATGTGTAGAGAACCATCGAAGTGAAGCGATGACAACGGCAGCACCAGCAAAAAAAATGGATCCTTTGAAATTGTGACACGTGGATGGTTCGATTCGTAATTCACAGGAAAAACCACAGGAAGTGAGAACATTCGCCATTGACAACAACTCGCTGTACACATTTTCAAGTCACTGAGAAAAAGAAAATTGTCTGGCAGCAAAATTGAACGGAAATGGTGTCTGAGAGCTGCGTGTGTGAGGAGCGGTATCGTATGCAAAGTGCTCGAATGAAGGAGCGAGACGAATTGAGTGAGTGAGAGAGATTTTGAATTTGAATGTATTAACACCTCAATGTGTCTCGGTTTGTTGGGGAAATGTGGAACTGGCATTTATAAAATTGAGTTGATGTGCAAGCGGGAGGGAATATCCGGAACTAACTCACCAAAAAACCAGCACAAATGCGAAAATCCTGTCGAAATGTAATGACAAATGTATCTTTCGACTATATTCTTTTTCCCACTGTCACCGAAAAATCCAATGTAAATTTTACCGTATTATCTGTTCTTCTTCTTCTTTTTCGTTTCTTTTTCATTTCATTTCGTTTTGCACATCGTCTTTGGAACAGTTCGCAAACGAAGAGATGTTACCGCCTTTTGTTGATTTCCCATTCATTTCCGGGGTTCACAGTGACTATTTGTCAACCTTCAATCGCAAAAATTTATTCGAATTCAAATGTGTGCGGCTTCCAATGGATGCAACAGCGAAGTCAGCCGAGAGCATTCAATTTGCTTACTAGCATGGCGAAATGCTTTTCGCTTGCGTTGAATTTGCATAGATGTTAGCAATTTGTAGCCACCGCAATAGGAAGTAATAATAATTTTTTTGTGCATCTCTTCTCCCTTCGCTGACATATCTCCTTATATTCGTCCGCTCGAATCGCACCATGCTATTTAATTTCACAAGGTACGGAAGATGAGCTAATTCCAAATGAGTTCAAAAAGAAATAGAAATGGTCAAAAAATCGATTTCTTTCATCCGATTCTCAACTGATTGCCTTTGATTCTGACCGAATGCCACAATGCAAAGTTAGATGCAGTGCCCACATGTACTCATCACATCACTTTAAATTGGAATTCATTTGCACTAGCTGGCTTTTTTCATGCCGGATATAGTAATTCGAGGCTTCAATAAACAGAAAAAATGTTATAATCATCCGCTGGGCAAAAGGAAATTCCAACCAAATTTCCATTTCAACTTGTTTAACCTCAAATAAATTCCATTTCATGAATGGTCATAATGTTGTGTTACCCATAATTGATGTTGAAAAACATGACAAATTAATGGGCCGGATGCTCTTTGGTTGGCGAACACAAAATAAAACCATTGTCGCTCATCCATCTAATAGATCAACCGAAATATATGAATTTCGATTATAATTCATTTTCATTGAATTCATGAATAGCGTTCCAATATATTCAGATAAAATTACATCGATAAATAGAGAGAGGGAGGTAAAACAAAGCACAAGCTCAATACTTTAATCGCATTTCGCGTCATATTTGCGCCCAAGGTATTTCACTCAGACTGTGTGCGTGTTTGTATGTGAATGCACGTTGCTTTGAGTTCATTTTTTAAGCAATATCCACCCATATGCAACCAATAAAAACATGGCCGCATACTACACCATTGATTGCGGTGTGTTAGCCGTCTTTTCAGCAAATTTCGTTATATTTTGCTTTATTACGCACGCGATATTTTCAATCTCAATTCAATATGCTTACCGATTTAATAGCATTTAAACCAAAAATGAAAACCAGCAATGTATAGAAAATGAAAACGAGAGGTACAGCGCACACGACCTAAAAGCACCGTCAACTTCAGCAACAGCAAAAGCAAAAACGCACACACATTTACAGTATATCCAATACAATGTTGTGAGGACAGAACGAGCATTTATTTTTATGATGATATTCACTTGTTGTTTGGGTTGTGTATATGTAATGGGAATTTGGTTTGGTGTTGCTTCGGTTCGGTTTGGTTCGTTGTGTGCAGATTGGCCATTGTGTGTTAACTATGAACTGGGTGAGTGTATATCGACATTGAGTGCTGTAATCGCTTAATTGCATGCCACATATTTTTCATTCAACAATGGCAAAAAAATAATCCGTGCGCCATTCAAAGTACTTGTGCGGTCGATTTTATTTTTGTTTTTTTCTACCCATGAAGAGCCCATATGGAATGGCTGAAGTTCATTTGAAAAAGTATGAAAATCTCATATACGCAGAATTGTGTGTACAATAAAATGAAATAATCTACCAGCAATCGCATTGATACACCTTCAACCCGCGCAGAGCGCACCGCCGATTCTGGTCCAGTGCACACAATTCGCACAAAAGCGACACAGATTACGTTTATTTATGCAGGAATGTGTTGCTGTGTCCATATCGACTTCAAAATCCTCAGTTTAAGCAGCACAACAGCACAATCGAGCTCTCGAAACTCGGTCCAAAATATTTATTGTCTTCCATGTATATTGTATTTTTGTGATCATAACAATAAATTTGGTTGGTCGAAACGGATGCGAATGTTCCGTTTATTATTCATAATAATGTGCTTTTTTTGCAGGCAAAATGTGCAATGTGCGACGGAAAACCATTTTCTTTGCTACATGAATCTCAAGTTAAAGAAAATTCTATAAAATATTCAATACAATTAAGGACTCGCAATGAACAACTTTTCGCTGTAAAGTCGTTCGTCAAAAGCTGCGGCCCGCTGAAAAACTCCATTTGAATTTGTCACAAGAAAATTGTACAATTGCAAAAGATTCACGACAATTCACGCGGCTTTATTTTTGAAAATCATTATTTTTATGCCTGTTTTTATTGAGAAGAAACTATTCAATGCACTTCACCGAGTTCCAATGCAATTTCCGCCACCAACAAAATCCAGTTTGATACAATACTCACGGTCGGCCAAATAAAATCGTTCGTTGGCTCTTTTTGAGGTTGAACAATAATTAGTGAATTCCGCACATTTTTATTTAATGCGATAAAAAGCTTGTCCATTTGAATGACTGTAGTATTATCGAATTATTTAGTAATTTAAAATTGTTGGATATTATTTGGTTTCCCTCGGCCGCCATTTAAATTGTCAAGGTGTAATAATATTGTGAATTATTACAATGCAGCAATTTAGTGAATTTTTCCGAACGTCGTTTATTTGGCTATGTGCTCTTTAATTTTTCAATTCATTTCGTTTGGTAATGCTCGGTGAGCTCGGCGGTGATGACATAGCAATCGCAATATAATATGCCAAACACATACACTTTTTCCACTCACTTGCACGCACACGAGTAAAAATAGCAGCACAGGAGAGTGCAGAGGTTGAATAAATCCATTCCATTTCATCCAATTTAAAATTCAATGGCTTTTGGCTTATGCATAATGTGATGTCAGTTGGTATTCACATTGTTGATCATGTACAATGAGAGATAGACAGAGCAAGAGATAAAGGCTGAATGAAGTCAGGTGAAAAATAGTTGCATTCGTTCATATGTTCAACGTTTAACAATTAGTTCATGTGAAATGGTTTATCAAGAATGCATCAATTTTCTCTTATTGAAATCGAAAATTGAAAAGAGTCGCTTTAATTGAAAATGTCGGAGCGTTTGGCATGGGCATTTTCCAATTAAGTTCAATCAAAATAGTATTTTGACCACAAATAATATCTCTGCATGTGTGGATGCCGTAGCAATGCACTTCATTTTTGTATCTATCAAAGGAACATTTCCATTTAAACTGTTTTTTTTTTGTGCAGTCCAAATTATTCGAATGTCGAGCAAAAACAACTGGCGTTGAAATTATTTTAATTGAACCGCGCAAAGGAAGCCCTCGTTTTATAGAGAGAATCGCAGATTGGTGGTGTGTATCTTGTGTCCATGTCGCAAATTGGTGGTCCAGTGACACAAAAATGTCATTTTTAAAAATAAATTATCACCTAAATTAAAAATAGGTTAATGGCTTACCTTTTTCTCGTTAAATATAGACGATGCTAATGAATGCAGAGAGCTGAGAGATGGAAAATACAGAGGCCGCAAAAAACAAGTGCGATTGTGTTGAGTGAAATGTGCCCTTTGTTATTCGGTCCTTCTGCTAGATGCTAGTCTCGATGTTGTTGGCATTTTAACGAAACGGTTTTCTTTCTTTCGCGTTCTCTCTCTCTCTCTCTCTCTCTTTCTGTTGTTTATTTTTTTGTGCTGTGCTGTGTGGCGTTTCGTCTTGTTGACCTCGTCGTTTAAACCCAAGGGTTTTATTTACATGGATGCAATAGCAGTTTCAATTGGGATTTGTCTCAAGTGTTTTTACAATTTCATTGCTTCAACAACAATTTCAACGATTAACTCTCTGCAATATTTTCTCTCTATTCTTCTCTTCTCTTTTCGGAACTCTCGCTTTTTTCTGCGAACTGTTTGTTCGGCGCACAGAATTCAAGAACCATCAACCTAAATGCTGGATGGCAGTAGATAGATTATGTCTTTCGTAATTTTTTTAAACTCGGTTACAGTTATTTTGGAGCACTTACAGATTCAAATGTTTTGTTTTTTATATCGATGTATGCACACGAAAAATGTGAATTTTCATTTTATGCATCCGGATTTAGATGGCGGCGATGGTGATTTTCTTGTCGATTTCGATCCGAAAACAATCTTTACACTAATTTATTATTGCTTCTTGATGCGATCAAGAAAATTCTCGGTTCATATAACATGAGCACTGCACAAAGATTCGTACGCATTTTGCTTATTTATGTTTAGTCTGTTTTGAGTTTTCGACGCGGCACATCGTTCATTCTTCAGCTTAATCAGCCGCACACAATCGTTCTTGATTGATGCGATTTTTCTGTCGCATTTATTTCTCTTTTCATTCATCTATTTTTACTCCATGCTCGATAAGGTAGCTCCGTTTTTCTGTGTCCCACAAATGTTTAGCTTTAGTTGATTTTCGATAACTCTTTTTTCTTGTTTGTTCGAATGTTTGTTCGTTTTCGTGGCACTGTTTATATTTCCAAACGAAAGATTTTGTTTGCTTTTCTTACATCCACTTAACTTCCGAAGATATATGTATCTTCTCAACATTTGATTGTGACTCGGCGCCAAAAGAAAATCACTGGGTAGGCAAATGGCATTGGAAAATTAATTGAGATCGAAGTTTACTGTTGGTTTGTCTGTATGCTTATTTCCATGCTCTCATCACACCAAGTCATTTTTCATTTGCACTGACATTTATAAATGTATATCCAATCAATGAGCAATGCCCCGGAAATTTCGGACTGTATAAAGTTCATGTCAACGTCACATAATTTCACCTTGTGTTCACTGTGCCAAATTTATTCTCTCTTTTTCCACTCGCCAAGCGAGCGAGCAGGCTCACCCGAAGAAAAAAACTTACGTAAGTCGTAAAAACAGGTGCATGACCAAAAATAAACTGCAATTTTCGGTGGCACAATAGCATCAATAGATAAACTAGCAAATACGCTTCTACTGCACTGTTTAACAATTCATCGTTTTGAAAGAATGATGACTTCACTTCGGTGTCACGTTTTCGAACCAACAAGAGAATTCGTGAACTTCCAATAACATATCATCTGGATTTGGTGTAGTCAATTGTGAATGGTGTCGCATTCAGGACGTTACTTAAAACCGAACTGATTCAAACGAAACCGGCAAAGTGACTGGTTCGTTCCGTCAAATCACTTCGGATGTTTAGTTCATCCTTGTTTGAAACTCCAGATTGAAAGCTTTTGCATTGCAGGAGAAGCGACATGTTGCGTTGAGCTTAAGTGGTGAGTATGCGCAGCACGTGTGTGTTGCTTCATTCATCCACGTGTCATGGTAAAAAGCTTTGCGTTACGAGCTGTTTGTGTGTACGCGATTTCTTCAATTATATAGTCTATCATGTGAATCTACGACACAGTTGTGCATTTATCCATGCCGAAATATATTCACACAAAACATAAACAAAGAGTCCACCAAAAACGTGCCCGAGAAGGAACAGTAACGGCTATAATACGGAGTAAAGTCGTTGTCAGTGTGTCAAACAAACTAGGCAATTGATGGTTAAATCAAACGAACAGAGGGGCAGGTTTTTGGCGCTCATACGAAGCGATCTATTCAGAATATGTGCTCGTTAGCAATAAACAAAAAAAGTTAAAACAATTTTTTGTTCGCCTCGTTCCATCCTCGGGCTGCTGAAGCGTTGAGAGCGTTGACGATTTTTCTGTGAATCAGTTTTTCGTTAAATATTATATATATATATAAGAGTTATTCATAATGATGTTCGGCCAAAGTTTTCGTAGACGCCGCTAGTCCGCATGAAAGCACCATGAAAAAGGACACAACGTAAACAAATCGTAAAAAACAACAGTACCATTCACATTTAACATAGAGAGTGCATGTGCTTTGGTGGAGTTGTTTGTATAAATGAATATTCGCTTGAGCTTGTTCAAACAGCAAACGACGGCTATGATGATTATAATGATGATGACGACGACAACGACTTCGCTTTGCTCCAATATCCTTTGTTATACACAGTTTTTTCTCTGCCGCAATGACTCGTCGAGAACTTTGTTCGCTCGATGCGATAGTTTCCGTGAATAATACTCCGGTTTCCCCCATCATTCTCCTTCACCTCTCGCCGAGTCGCCTATATCGAGACACACACATTTCGTTATAATGTTAGCTACGTTGCCACTGCGACGATTTTTATTTTCAGCTTTTTATTTCAGGCGGTTACTTAATATGTCGACTTAATGGTCTGTAATCCGTATAGGTTGCGGTTTGTTTTCGTTTGACTGACATTGACACAGCATGGTAAATTTCTCTGCAATTAAGAAAAAAAATGTTGATATAAAAATGGGCATGTATGGTGGCGGCACATACGTAGTTTGCACGTTGAATTAGTTGTATCAAAGAAGCGATTGTGTTTATATTGGTCGCTTTTATATCGCATGACTTGTTTTCCTTTCGGGAGTGGATTAATGAATCATATACAAACATTATGCCCTGTTTAGTAGTGAATTGTTTCGCCAGACCGCCTGTCCCTCTCTTTTGTTCCAGCTCTCTATTCCCCCATTCAATGAATCTGTTGATTCAAACCAGCGATAATACACCTTTTGCATGAAGTGTATAATTGTAATACAAAGTAATTGAATGTAAATACATGACGAGAGAAATTAACGTAAGCGCTGAAAGGTTTTGGCTCGTTATTTCTATTAAAACTTTTTTCAAACTTTATAAAAGCGTCGTATTATCGCAAGTGTTCGATCGGAAAATTTCAGAAAAAAAATCTACATCTTCTCAGATTAATCATTGAGCTCAATTTTATTTAAATATGGGGTAGCAATGCGATAGAGTTGAGAAAATGTCTAGCTCTAATATTCGCATTAAGAGTGCTAAAACTATATGGTTAGGCTAACCGACATTTTCCACAAGAAATTCATATGGAACATTCATCGTCTCAATATGAAAATGCAGAAAACATAGAAGTGAAAAACTTCGAAGAAACGCTCGATAAACTTGCTTAAAGGATAGCATTTGTGGCTTTGCATGCATTTTTTGCAAAGAAGAGGAAATGAAAGAAAGTGAGAGCAAGAGAAGGAAAGAAAGGAAGCAAGCGAAAGTAATATCCAAAGCTTACTTAGTGTCGGTATTGAAGAAAAGGTTCGAACAATTCAAAAGTGGGATTGTTCAAGTTTGAAATATGCGAAAGATAACGGTTGAGGAAAATGAGGATTTATCAATAAAGTCCAGTTATAAAAATATATCGGTCTCGTTCACCAATATTTCGTATGTTAGTCGGTGTCTCTAAAAATAGCTACAGGGAAATACGAGCTCAAACTTTGTCTGTTCGTTATATAATTCGCCGTAATTCCAGTATAAAAACTTTTCAATAGCATTCGGTTGACTTTTTTCGGTTAATACTGCTGCTGCTTCTTCTGCAAAATGTCCGTTTCATTTTCGACAACAAATGTTCGACATGTTCTTTATTATATGAATATGAACGAATCATTCGATTTTTATTGTGCCTTTTTCATCGTTATTATGTTTTGGGGCTCGTTTATTTAACCAACAATATTTTTATTTGGCTTTCATGCAGACGTAATTTTCAAATAACAAATATAAGCAATTCATTATGAAATAAGTTTGTGTATTAGAATTCGGAATCAAGGAGTTTCTTGCTCTCTATTGGGTCATGAAATTGCTCTCACTTTCCAGTTTGGTCATTATAATTAATGTGTGGTGGCTTCACGTCGCCCAGCAAGTAAATGCCAATGCAGAGAAGAAAGTATTAAGTTAATTTGTTCTGGATACGGAAAAATCTCAACTCATTCTGTGTATTCAACGCTAGTTATGCTCTGTTTACCATTCGATTTATATTCCGCTTTGAACAACGACATTTTTTCAATGTTATTTTCCGTATACAGATTTATCTTTGCCCTTTTTGCCAGTATCAAGATCTAATGCCATTAGTGTTACAGTTATTGGAAAAATGTTACTCCAAATGTTCTGTTGCGCTTTGCCACACATCGTGCATTGCATGCTCCAGATTGGTTTGAGGAGCTCGAGTTACTAACCGGCAAACAGCGTTTTCGATGACATTGCAGAACTTGAAAGTTTGCAATCCGAGTAAAAAACGAAAAATCTGAATGTATAGAGTCAAACTGAAATGAAATTCGTGCATTTCAACGTTTCGACAAAGTTACGAAAAACTTCCACTTTCTGTCATTGCATCGACACGAAACAGCAAAGATAAAGTAAAGAACTGAAATGCTCTTGAAATGAAATGTTCACTTTGGCATCACTGACTTCTTTCTTCTTCATCGACCCCGAGTATTGTTGTATTTAGGCCACTTTAACATATTCGCATCGTTTTGTGTACGTATTTGTAAATATGTAGTCGGAAATTCAAACAACATTTTTTCGCATTGCAGCGACCGATTGCTCGATCGGCACGTCACATTGGTCGGATTGCCATTTCGAACGGCAATCGCATTCTTTCATTTGGCTGAGCCTCATTTTTCGGTTCACGCTTCCATGCGTTCCGTTTATTCTCCATAAATGCCGGCGTGTTTATTCATATTGCCGGGTGACAGGTGCACTCGACGAAATGCTTTCTTAGGTAACTTAGCAACTTTTTCTTTTTATCGATTGATAAAGTTTATTTATCTATTCATGAGCAATGTAGCGTGTAAAAGTCGCTGCATATACCAGCATCTGATATATTTGAGTGGATGCTGAATGTTGGAATTCGGTGCTGTTGAAATGACGACATACACACAAACACACTGGCATAGTCAGTGTGGCACACTCATGTATGCATGGAAGCATCATTTCCATTCTTGTCTTTCCACTCCATTCTTCATTAGCATAATATTTTCCATTTTTTTTTCTGCCGTCTTTTCTTTATTTTCACTCAAACAAATTCCTACACTGCATACCTTTAATGTATTCTCTTCATTCATCTTTAACTGTCACCCGATTTGTCAATTGTTCGCCTTTCTTTTATCTCGTTGCTGCCACCGCCACCACCACGGCCGCTTCTTCTGTTTTCGTAAAACGACCCAACGAATCTTCTCGCCATTGTTGTAGTCGCGATGTTGTCCTGGTGTATGTCGATGCCATTGCAGTGATAATGATGAAATGTCATATATTCTGGCTGCATAAAAGCACCGAAAGTCGCCCCTATTTTTATTGTTCAATGAGATCTCGGTTTTTGATTTTACTTTGGTCATGGTTTTTATCTATCGTCTCGTTCGCAATTCTAGACGAATATTTGTGTTTTTATGGATACAGATTCTCTCTTGTGTTTCTTTTTTGCTGCTGTTATGTCTCATTTGGCTGTTCAGAAGTAGTGCCCGCTTCTCCTTTTTTTTATTTATATTTCTTTTATTTGAAACGATTTTGTTTTTGCCGAAGACGAAACAAATTTTCTGAATTTGTTACTCATCGCATCATTTTCGGTGGCTGTATATTTCGTATCAATTTGTCTCCATTGTTGGACATAATCATCAATCGACGAAATCATGATGCTGTGAAATGTATTGGATGCATTTTACCAATGACATCTTTTTGAACGCAAACCAATATTTTTGTTGTTGTTTCTCATAAAAAAAATCAATGTCTCGTTATTTCGCTTTGTTGTTGGAATTTGACGCGCCAACAGCATTTCTTGAGTGTCAACCCGAGCTTCTGGCTCGCTCCTTGAGAGCAAGCATCAATTGAAATTCTACTGCAACCTTTTACGGCATTTAGACAACTTCGTTTAACTGTTAAGAAAATATTTGAACACTTTAGTGAATAAATATTTAAAGTTCAGAGTGTTGACGAAATTTAAAGAAAAATCTGCTATATTTTAATTTTTTTTTCGCATAATCTAGTTAATGGTAGTTACCCTTTGAAACAACATATTTTTTTGATTCTTTTGCTTGGACGATCGGTCATCATATCTTAGAATAGTTTTCACTACCATTCATTACAGCGATGGAATTGCTTCCTCGCGAATATTTGTATGGTACTTGAACTAGCCACAAAATTCGCATAACCTTTGTCATTTCGTTAAAATGCATAAAACGTTGAACATATCATTTCCCGTAATTTAATTTCATTCGTGTACCTGCTCGACATGATTGGAATTTATGGCGTTTTATTTCGATTGGATATACAAAATTGATGAATTCATTTTCTTTGAAATTGTTGTTTTTCAAATATTCATGGTGGGTTGTGTGCCGGTTTGAATTTTTAATATCAATTCATGTTAAATTATTGATTTAATATGTGTTGGATTTTCTCGTTAGAATGTTAAGTATCCGCCTTCTAATGGCATTTCCGAACCAGTGTGAGTGTGTGTTCGATACGGAACATTGAACAAGAGGAGCACCTTTCATGCACATTCTTAGACACCATTTCCGTATGCCATTTAATATATATGATGTGATAACATTTCATCATGTGATGAAATATGACAAAAGAAATGAACAATGATTCCCAGTCATGTAATGGAATATGGTCAAATGAAAGTAAACATTTTATCATGAATGAAAATGATTTATTTGCACTGGTTTCATTCATATTAAGTTGGTGCTGGTGGGCACGAGGCACCAGCACATCACGAAAATGGCTAAACTGCGGTGTGTGTGTGAGAGTGTGGCGCACAAAAACCAAAGTTAATTTACCTCAAAGAAACAATTGCTGTGTGCTTTTGTTATGCTTGATATTTGTGCTGGCCATAAATGCAGCGCAAACACGAATCCTCTGGTACTGCTGGCGGAGAGCTGGAGCAGCCGGAGCGACGTTATGGGACTGGATCTGAAAAACATGTTCATAAATTGCAGGTGTCTGTTAGCGTTTGTTGCGACGCAGCACTTTGCGCGCTGGAACATGATATAATGGAAGAAAAGCATAAGATCCCAATGCGCACAAATAAATTGATCCACTTATATGAAATGGCAGGTAATAAATCTCATTCAACGTTTTCTTATGTGAACGATGTCAGGTTTTTCGCAAGATTCGACGTGAAAAGGGTTTGGGAGTTGACGGAAATGGACTCTGTGCGCTTGGAATGCATAGCGGTGAATAAATTGTCTGAAAAATGGAAACTGCTCACATTTGCATGTTGTGTTTTGTTTTTTCTTATATTTTGTTCAGGATAAGGATGATTGTTACATTCACTGGTGACTAATCCTCAGGCCAATTGTGAACGAGATGAAAGTGTGGCATTTATTGTAGTGCGTTAATTGGACTTTCTTTCTCTCTCTCTCTCTCTCTCTCTCTCTCTCTCTCTCTCTCTCTCTCTATGCAACTTCGTGTTGAAATTCTGTTAAGCTGTACACATATTGTAACAAAAGGTCCAAACTGCTCATTTCAAGCAAGCGTTAATGATATCAACATGTTCAAATATTTTCTCAAACATATTGTGTATGTGTGGATCGAATCAATTACAATGCCTGTCTTCTGTGATGCTACTGCAAACGAAACTTAAATGTGCTTTTTCTGCCCCATTGTGTATATAGCATAATGGTGCGCTTATTCGATTAAATGTTTTGTTGCAAACCATCCACTTGTGATCCGCTTTTTATCGCATGTGAAGATAAAACAAACGAAACATGCAAAAAAGCAGTTAAGTGATGGATTAATATGTGGAAAAAGAAGCTAAAAAAGCCTTTTATTTTTGTTTTCGAGGGAAAAAATGTACGTTATGCTGTTGATGTACAAGATGTTTTTCAGTGGTTCATCGTCAAACAAGATGAGAACACAACTTTTTCTGGAAAAACATTTTTGAAACAAACGATGAATGCGTCAACGGCACCGATATTTTCTTTGAACAACCACAAATATCTGCAAATTTCTTTCCACTTTTTCACTGAGTTTTTTCTCTTCCGTTTTGCATTTTGGGATTTCCAAGTAGCGAAAGGAAAAGCACCCGGAATTTACTGGTAAATATTATTTTATCCAAAGCACGGGACAAAAAAAAAGATTCCATCTGGTTTTGGTTGCTTCGATTTTCGGCGAATGAGAAAAAGTAACGCTCAGCACGACTTGAACCAGGGCTGAATAGCGGAAGTTGGAATTGCTCGGCAAGTGAGTGGCTTGATGTTTGTGTTGTTCTTAAAACCTCTTTTGTTGTTGCTCGACAACCAAAATTACGATTTCAAAAATCTATTGCAAATTACGAATTCATCAAAAATCACGTAACCATTTTAAAAGCGTATTCGACTTTAAAATTAAATTTTATATCACAATTTGCTCTCTGTACGAATTGGTGTGGCTTGTTTCTACTAAAAACGTATGTTTCAAGTTGAAAGCATTTCGCACAACACATTCCACCCCAAATGGATGAACACATAAATTTCATTTCTCTCAATTTTAGATCGAAAATTTGATTCAGCGACATGGAAAATGAAACTATTGGAAATAAAATTGAATCAGCGTCTGTTGCTTTGAAGATTGTTTAACAAGTTGGCAAGTTTTGCATAGTTGTATTGTTCCAGCGCTTGTGTTGTCTTGATGTGTGCAACGCGATTCTTGGTTAGCGAATTTGCTTTGCTTTGCTTTGGTTACTCTTTCTTTGCTTGATGTTGCTGCTGCTATAGCTGAGCGGGTGTCTCTTCCTCTTTCTCTAGCGCCTCTTTCGATTTTCGCATTTCCGTTTGTGTTGCCGATTGCTTTCATTTTCCATATATAACTAAATTCAATGCTCCAGCATTGATCGCATTTCGTGAGCAATTGCATCGTTTCATTTTGCCCGTTGCATTTATTTGTGTACATGGTTTGCATTAAATGAAGCGTATTTTCTTGTTAAACGGGATATTTTTCTCTGACTTTCCTTTCAATCAATTGAAAATGGTAAGTCAAATATTTGGAAAAGTGTAATAAAAGAATTGAAGAATAAAAAATGCATATACTCATTTTTTCTTCGTTGGTGCAGCAACAGCAATGCCAATCTCCTCACCACTCCCGCTCGTTCGCATGCATCATGTCAAGGAGAGCAAAGGTAAAAGCTTCTGCCGATGGCTAGAAATGAAGGGAATAACGATACAAAATGTCAACAATGCAATTCGCCGTATTTGCGCGCATTCAATTGTCGATGCAGCACTGCAACACAATGCGAGATGGGTGTGAGCGCCGATGTATTTTCTTTGGTGCACTGTATTGTTGATTTGGTTTCCCTTTTCCAATTTGGTTTCGTGTTTACCAAGTTATAGCTGATGTTTTCGCATCGATATCGAGATTGAGCAATAAACAAGCGAGAGAGAGAGAAAGAAACTACCGATACACTATTCATAACGTATAATTTTATAATTTGCTCGAATACTTCGATTTTTTTCCACTCAAAAATGAGCACGCTCTGCAGGGAACCGGAGATACAATGAGACGATGAATTTTAAATTCGATACGAACATTATGCAGTGTAGCTAAGGTGTGTTAGCTTAGCTCACTCAAATGAGCATAATAAATTGCTCTGGAGAATATAGTGCTTCTTTTTACTAATAAAAGCATGACGATTACGTATGAAACAGGTACACACAATTTTCTATCGTTGAAAATAGTGGAAGAAAAATTGCTCAAGTCACAAGTTTGCTTTCCTTTATCATTTATTCTACACGAGGGTGCGAGAGAGAGAGAGAACACTTGCACAATATACATGCTCTTATCAAGGTGCCAACACTCTAAATCTTAATCTCTGACCCGATTCTTCTTCCTTTTTGCAAAGCACACACACATGCCAGCATCATGTAAAATGTGCTTTCACTGATAACTTGCAATAAATGATGTGACATTAAATAATGATCGGGTAAAACGAACTTATTTTTCCATTATTTGCGTTTTACGTTGTCTCATCGCCATGCATTGCTTATACCAAAACAAACATGAAACACAGTACGATGCGCTGACGTTTCAGAGTTTAGAAAGTAACAAAAGGGTAAGCGATGAAATTTGTCATTGAACAATATACACAACAACAAAACTTGAAAAGGCCCTTCCTTGAACAAACTACGTTCCACCCGGAGGTTCTACCTGCACTTATGGCACTCTCGTGTTTGTGTAGCTATCTACAAATATTCAGCACAGCATTAGCTAGCGCCAAAAGTGGTGTTGAGCTCCCAAAGAAATAGCTTCTCTCTCTCTCTCTCTCTCTCTCTCTCTCTTTCACATCAAACACGAAAATATGGAAATTTCCCCGAAATTTCAAAGTGGTTTGATTCATCTTAAAAATCGTTAAATCACTTTGAAAAGCACAAATACAGGTGAACATCAAGCAAATAATACTGATTCTTTGGCTGAGAAATGTGGGCACCACTTAATCAAAAATCAAAGTCTATTTAGCTGCAAGAAATTGAAAAGAAGACCGACGAATTTTCACTTGCTCCAAAGTTCTTTGTGGTATTTGCAATATACCAAATAGCTACATTTTCCATGCTTATTGGCCATTGGCGAAGCGCATTTCTTTCTGTTGCTGCCAAGTCCACCAGGAAATGAATTTTAATTAGAACGAGTTTCATTCTTAAAAAACTTTGAGTTGTACTTTGAGTATTTTGATATTTGTATATGAATTAACAGAAACTCTGGTTCTGCTTCTCTCTTTTCCGGTGAACGAGAACGGAACCAAATAGAATTGGTTGTTATTTAAACATTTTCAACCCAGAGACATTTGACAAGGGTCTGAAATAGCCGTGTCTTCATTAAAAATGAACATTCGTACACTGTGACGCAAAATTTCGTTTGATTGCCAATTAACCATCTAGTGAATGCATTTGCTGATTGCAAAAAGCTTTCGACTTTTTGAAATTGAATTATTTAAAATGTTCCGAGCAAATCTTGGCGAAAGCAAACTTTGCGATTTGTGCGTTGCACACTGAAAGTAGTGTAAATAAAATCATTGTGTTGATTGAGTTGAAATTGACAGACACAAAAGAATGTTGCAATTCGTTGAAAAGAGAGCTGTTCGCCGTGCACTCGCAAAATATTGTTGCGTATGAATGTGGAACTTGTTCATGTGTGGCTAAATTGAAAGCGGAATGAAAAGTTTGCCGTAGCAGCAAAAGTAATTTTTGCAATTTCAATCGAATTACCATCGCTCTCTCTGTCTTTTATCACACATACAATACACCACACGAACTCTTGTGGAAATGACTGTTTCGAAATGCTTCGTTTACGTACGGAGAATATAGTTGTGAATGTGGTTCCTTTTTGATCAGGATAAACATCGTCGGAAGTTTCTTTGGATAAACAAGAAAAAGGTGAAAATTGATAGAAAACATTAATTTTGTTACACAGTTTCTTGCTTACGAGAAACTTTTGGATTGCACACTGCATAAAATCGATTTACCTGCATTCTCGGAACGTCAGAAGTCGACTTGACAAAATAGAATGGAGAGAGGGGGAGAGATAAATATAGAGCGATTGGGAGCGGAAAGAGGTGCACAAGTACACACTTGTCCAACGATCAAAAGATACGGGCAACAAGAACGATAGAAACGCTCCACTCACATTCAACTTATTTCTCGTTTTAATTCGATAAGAAGTATGTGAAGTGTTATCAGTGCATTGCATTTGAATTGCACGAACATGACTGTAGACATTATTGCGGTACAAGGAGACGATGAAAAATTTATGGTGCTGGCAACGAAGAAAAAAGGTGGCGAGCCCTTGCCATTTCTCTCTCTCTCTCTCTCTCTCTCTCTCTCTCGATGAGTTACAAATTTGAATCATGAAAATCGACCGTCATCCACTTAAAATGCATCCGATTTTAATTCCATGCCGGCGACAGTGAGCATTCTTTGTGTGTGTATGTGTGTTCGTCATGCTTTCGTTGAGCACAAGCAATCGCTCTTGATATATCCTTTTTCGATTACAAAATGGGACATAAAGAACGAAACTCAGGCCTCAGTCAAGAATTTATAAATTAGTTCCATTTGAAATAAAATGGCATTGGACAATAATTCACCGAATGCGACACCACACAATCACATTCACACACACAAATCATTTCGATCAACTGCAAGCATATCAATCTCTCTTCTTTTAGGCGCTTTATGCTTCATATGACGTCAACATCGTCAATATGATATTTTATTTGGTTTCATTTGTAAAGTTCAGAAGAACTTATATTTCCAATTCCCCATTTAGCATTCATAAGCCACTTTTTATTTTGAACGTTATCAACACTTCCTCGAGTCAAAATCAATGAAGGATCCATCAAAAATATTGAGAATGCATTTCGAGTGAAATGCACGAAAATTATAGAATCCGTTTATAAATTAGAGAGAGTGAGAGAGAGAGAGAGAGAAAGAAAGCCAAAGTTCTTGGTGTCTATCGTTTGTTCGAAAATGAATACAAGAAACGTTTTCATGCCAATGTTATGTTATGCTTTCATTTTATTGGCATAAATGTTAATAAAAAGTTTAGCAAACGAAACACCATTGAATAATAGAAGTGGAGCAAATGGGGACGAGTGACGGATGAATAAGAAAAACTTAAATATTTGTAAATACGGTGCAGTTCAATGCAGAAATGCCGGAATTTTGCTTCACTTGTTTTTCCTTTCGATATCGTCATTTGTATGGCGTTGTTGCTTCTTACATCGTGAGCTTGCTCCTTCTGTTTGTTGTATTTCTTGTTGTTTTCGTTGCTTGTCAAGGTACAAAACATATACAAATGGAAAACTTAGTGGAAAACGACAATTTTTATCTTACTCGCTGGTTAAATTTTGTATGTTTTCTGTACATGCAAAAAGTTGTCGTTTTCCCAATTTTCATGCCACACTCGTTTTGTTATCATTTAGTTTCTTGACTTCTTTCGCTCGTAGTTTACCACTTTTTCACGTGTCGCCTGATTTTCCCCCATTCACATTTATCGAAGCTGATGCATCGAGAAGAAGTTAAATGAAGTAAATGTAAAAGCCACCAAAAAGGAAAGAAAGTCTGATAAGAATTATTATTTACGTTTGTGCAATGTTGAATGCAATTTTTTTCTCGTATGCTTCTGTTCCTGATGCTGCATTTCAAGTCACACTCGGACAGCCTCGAATTATACACTTACAAATTTTACTTGACTTAACTGATGGAAGTTTTCGGTATTATCCAAAGTAGTTTCAAGTAATCATGAACACGAATCAAAAACTTCTTTTTTGCGATAATGACTTTCTGCCACAATTCTCACGTCCCCTCGAACGCCACAGAGTTCCAGCCAATTAAGAATTTTGGAAGATGTTGGTGTTTGAAGTACGACCAACTTTTGACCAAAAATAATACTTAATATTATTCGTCATAATCCCATGGATTAACAAAAACATGTCAATATTTTTCTTCTCAAATGCTTTTATTCATCGTTTTTTAATGCATTTCGCACGGGATGTTATCAGATAAACTGTCATTTTGGGTCATTTGTAGAAAATTTCATGAGATGTAAATTACAAAATGCAACCTGAAAAATAGGAAATCAAATGATTCAATCTTGCGAACCAAATGTTCGGCAATTTGAATGGTTCGTCTTCAATGTATGATCGATTTTCCGTGAGCAACAAATCCTGAAACTGAGTTAAATTTTTCGATCAATCCCAGCTCTGTTACGCATGCCAAGTTCAGTGACAACAAAAATTAGAGATTCACTGGAACTCTACGCACTCTTTTTGACAATGACATTTCCTCCGAGAATTTGTAAACTTTTTTACCAGGACTTAAACCGGACTATTTTCACAAGACGATTTAAAGAGATTTGGGTGCTTGTATATCTCGAGCCATTTCCGTTGGCACCACAGTAGCTTGCGGCGCAAAAAGCAAACCAAATCGTCTTAATTGAATATTATTAGTTAGCAAATAATTATCCCCTACTTACTCCTGTACCATGGTATATTAATGTCGCTTCCACGCGTTGAAATAGTTATAAATAAAGTACAAATAATATACAGCAAGATGTATCTGATTCATAGCAACGGATTAGTGGTCATATTTTGTGTATTTCAAACAAAAGAGTGGAAGAGAATGGTAATCGCTAATCGGATTCGGTATTAGATGTGATTACATAACTATTTCTGTTCAAGTTTATGAGAAATGAATGGGTGAGAATGAAAACCGGCCTTTTACTATTTTGAGAATTAAAATGATACCAGAAAAAAGTGAGCATAAAAATGAGATCCAGCCTTTTTTTACGTGTTGTCTCATTTTCATCTCCAAATATTCCGGGCTCATTTTGGCTGCCTAAATTGTTTGGTCTCATTTTTGTATCCGAATTTTAAAATTTTACAATCATTTTTATTCTCAACATTTTCCCGGTCTTATTTTTATTCTTCATTACATTTTTCTAGTCTCGTTTTAATTCTCACAATAGTTAGAGGTCGGTTTTCATTCTCATCCATTCAAATGTAAAATATTTGTTCGTTGAATGATGAAGTAATAAGAAGTACTAGCACAATATGATAAAAAAAAAACAAACAAAAGAATTACAACTGTATCGCCATTGAGTCTGAGTCCGACTTCGTTATTATAGTCGAGTGTGTGGGTGTGCACTCTATGCAGAGAAGATGGTGGGTGGACGGTAATTTCATTCTTTAATCTTAATCGGGCTCAATGTAAGAAATAATTATGCAATA
Organism: Obolodiplosis robiniae; assembly: GCA_028476595.1. Classification (NCBI taxonomy): domain Eukaryota; kingdom Metazoa; phylum Arthropoda; class Insecta; order Diptera; family Cecidomyiidae; genus Obolodiplosis; species Obolodiplosis robiniae. The sequence goes on from CM052014.1 coordinate 3,463,377, forward strand.
TTATTATTGAACCTCTAATAAATAGCAAACAAATGGTATTGAATGGGATTTGGCGGAAGCACACAAACACTTGGGAAAAGTGAATGAAAAAAGTTTTCGGGGAATCAAATGAATTTCGGGACAAAGTGTTCTTTATTTGCTTAAAAATAGGTTCTCTATCTCGAAAACTCTATGTAAACAATTAAAAGTACTTATGCTTATAAATGGCCATATTTTTCGTGATTGTGAAATGGTATTTTCGAAATGTGACACGAGTTTTAAAAGAGGCAACGACAACGATGGCAGCGGCAAATCATTTCAATGGACCAACACATTGTTTACAATCATCCATATCCTGCTGGAAGCGTTCAATTTGCAATGTTGTTTCAAAGAATTCATATTTCTTTTGAATAGCAGCATTCGATCTCTTCAGCACATCCTCCGGATCGGCGTTTAAGCCTGCAATGGAATCAAAAAATAGAGTAATTTAAAATGCCAAAAACTATGTTGCACCTGAAAGTTTCGGTTTTCCATAATTTTAAACGGTTGCAGCACAGAGTTGAAATGTGCATTGCACCGAGAACGCGTGAGCTTGAAATAAAATGGTACAAAACAAGAAAATCTAATTACCGATTGCTAAGTGAGCCGATAGTGCATATTTGTTGATGCTCAAACTCCATAATCGTAAATTATGTACACGAACTACACCGTCGACTTGCATAAATATGGACATGATATCAGTGTAATCTAAAAAGGTTGGCGTGGCTTCCATCAGTACCTGTGTGTAAATAGGCGTAATGAATAGAATGTTCAAATTGATAGTGGTTGGGACGAGAGACAGAGCGAAAGGTAGAACCGAACGAAGAAGCGTAAAGGTTAACAGCAATAACATCAACATCAACATTAACAAAAACAAATTGCAACCAGATAGAGAGACAGAGCGAAAAATGTGCGCAACATTAAACACACAACGGACAACAATATACGCAAGCAGCAGCACCACCAACAACAGGTGTAATAACAATTAATTTGCTGGTTATTTTCTCTTAATATCCACTTTGCTATTCTTTTCGCTGTGTGCGCCCAAGTTTCTTGTGAATATTCCGAGAGTGAGAGAAAGAGAGAGTGAGGGAAAGTCTTTGCGCGGGGGTCGCATTTGTTTAACGGCACGAATGAAGCACACAACGGTAAAGCCGAGAAATTGAAGAGATAAGGCCATCCAGTCATTATCATCGAATTTCTAATTGTTGCATTGAATGGGGTAACTTGAGTAGAAACAGAAATTCACTTCTGCTATGCAATCGCACACACGCACAGCAAAACGGCATTTTGTGGTGGCCGAAATGAATGGCAGAATTGCATCATTAAAATCCAACAACGGAAAAACCCAAGCGCCATAATTTATGTTTACTCACCAGTACAGCATCCTTCAAAATAGTTATCGTGGTCCAGAGTACAATTATTGAGAAGATGAATGTGCAAATTGGATCGGCCAGTTGCCATGTTGGTTGGAAATAGATGATAATAGCAGCACAAAAAACGCCGATACTTTGTAGAACATCGCCCAACACATGTATAAAAGCGGCACGCACATTTATATTTTCATGACCATGACCACCAGAACTGCCGCCTGCGCCACCATGTGAATGTCCATGAGATCCATGTAATTGCCATCCCATGCTGCAACACATTGTGTGTAACGGACGAACAAGTGAAATTGGAAAAACACAAGAAAGCATATCACATTTAAGATTTCGCCGTGTTCGAAGAGAGGTTCAAAGAGGAAATTCGGCGTTACAAACGTGTCTGTGTGTGCTGAGATGACGAAATGCTGCTTCATGTGACAATGAATGAAAAACGGGTGGATGTGACAAACACAACAATACACGATGAAACCACCCCAGTTGAATAAACATCGGATCACGATTTATGTGAGTTTATCTTTGAAAATGTCTGTGTTGTTGGTGAAGTTCTAATAAATTGCGCCTAATAATCTGTATATATGATCTAGAAACGATGGGACTACAACTTATGAGTTTGCGGAGGCGATAGCTCAGTAGTTGTAGTCAGTTTAAAATTACGGTTGAGATATCTCAATTCCATTCTTGGAACCTTTTTGGTTGCATTTCATCGGTCGAACCGAGAGCCAAATAAAATAAAACAGATGAGATCGACGAGCAAAAGTTTTCACAGCCGAAAATTAATTGCAAATGTCAGAGATCGCACTATTTTCACGCACCGTCTTCACACTTTCAATGGCAAAGCCCATCAAACTTTCACATCTTGTTCATATATTTCATTTCTCCATCCCGTTCCCGTCATCATTCTAACACATGAATTGACATTTTCGTACATATCGCTCGCGCGCATCGCCTTCAGTTTGGATTGTATCGGCATTTGACTTACATTATATTCACCAAAATCGCAGTAGCTGACGTAATGAGCATTATAGTGGCATCGACTTCAAAATTCTGCGTGATACATCGTATAATCGCCCAATAAACTAGAATCGCTGTTATAACCCAAATCATTAAAACTGACACAATTGCACCCAGCACCTCAGCGCGATACCAACCGAAAGACATCCTGTAATTCAAAATTTAGAAACATCCATTACATCATTCCGGAAGTACACGGACACACATGCTCGCGCAAAATATGCGAAAACCATTTTACATGTGTTCGGTTAATATTGCAAACTGTTTTGAATTACTTGCGTGTCGAAGGGCGACCAGCAATCCAAATTGCGAATAATGATATCATGAAACTTGCAAAATCTGTAAGTAAATGAGCAGCATCGGTTGCAATGGCCAGACTGTTCGACCAGACACCGCCAACCACTTCCAAACACATAAATAACAAACACAAAATGCTCGCTATAATAAGCTTTCTTCGGGCATGCTTATCCAGTCCTTCGATGTGACCATTATCTGTATGGCAATGCTCTAAAATGCAAGCAGGTTATCTTAATTAAAATTTACGATTCAATGTTGCGCACTGGAAAACTGAAAGGATGTGCTTGCACCACATAAAATCACTATATATCCATTCAATTACTTTCGATTTGTGTAAGTTCCAATACTTGCTCATTGCAGCAACTTTTCGACAAACGCCCGTGTAAACAATACACAATGGATGGTGAATTTGATGCCGTATTCGTTCCGTACGATTTATTGTCATAGGAGCTAAAATGAAATGAAAGAAAATCAAAATTAATTGGCAAGAAATTGCTAGCAGTTTGATTAAAAACTTGAACAAAAATTTCTACGAAATGGACAATTGGAATGGTGAGCGAATGACTGAAATGACTGTGAAGGACAAAGAGAGAGAGAGAGAGAGAGATGAGAGATAGAGAAAAGTAGAATGAAATTGATTCGTCTACTCCGAATCATTTATCAAAGCTGGTTCGATTGCACTCTCGATTCGTTCTGGTTGATCGCTCCATTTTAATTGATTTCATCGAACGATATGTGCAACGAAAAACTATTCCAAACGATGGTCACCATTGGAATGTTCAAGTGTGCCCTGTATTGAATATCACACCCGATTGTTGCATGAGCAGTGAACACACAAGTATTGCGGTCAACCGAAGTGAAAAAAGCGACAACTAATACTTTTTATGCCACGCTGTTATTCATATATAAATCGTATTGTTTATTTCCGAAATTAATAAAGGAACGAATTGCATTCTATGATTTGTATGTTTGCTATTTAGTATTTCCAAGTGGAGAAATTAAAGCAATATTGATTTCAGCCTGATCCGGATGCAGTTCAAGTGTGGAATATTATTGGCACGATTTGTTGATTATTTCTTGCACATTTTCATTCGATAGCATGATACTGAATCGATGAAGTAGTATATAATGCAAAATAAATTCATCATCATTCGATAGAATTTTCTGCACTCGATACAGGTTATCTGTTTGAGCTAGTCAATTAAGTTGATAATATCCTAACATCAAGCTGATTTTCATCACTTCAAACGGTTTGCATTTCATGGATTAATTTCGATACAGCAATCGTTATTCAGGAATATCGTCCAACTTACGGCTTGCAATATATAGAAATTCCAATGCTCCAATTCGAAACACCAGAAAATTGCAATCAAATATATTACCTACAAATTAAATAAATCAACGATTTCCGGAATTTGGACGCTCATGAATTTGTGTGCATCATTTTGGACATTGCATCATTTTTCTTGGTATGGTCTTTCTTCAAGCGACTTTGTATTTCACTAAGCTCATTTGTTTACGGTTAATTTGCGTTCATTATTCTGGATATGAAAGTAATTTGAAGTGCTTTGTTCAACATCAGACGTAGTCGTTTACTGCGATTGCATCGTATCTTGTTCACTGGAAAATCAATTCATGGCAAACTTTTGTAATTTCAACAATGCGCATTTTCTTCGGTCGATTAGCAAATGTACATATCGCAAACATTGTCGGCACTTGACCGCTTATCTCTTTTGTTATATCAATTTAATTTCCTGAGTCAATGGTCTGAACATGAACTGAGCTGAGCTAAATTCAGTGTGTTTGCACGCGTGTGTTTAAGAAATTAAAGAAAGTAAAACAACGGATATATTCTAATATCCGGGTGGTCATGGCTTGAAATGAAGTGAAACAAAGGTCTGGGCACCGGCTGCTTGTCATAAAGTCTGCTCCGGCATATGCTATTTTCAATCGATAAGGCAAGTTGCACCCATCAACCGTGCCAGTGGTCCAATAAAATTCAATTTCGGTTCGGATTATGTACGAAATTGGCAATTAAATCGGGCTTGCAGATAAAATTATTGTTATTTTTCCGCACACACCACTGTATGTGGTAAAGGTATTGCGATCCGTCCAAAAAATTCAAAACGCTCGGAATAAGTTTTCTATGCGTTTTGAACCTAGAAAAAACGATTGCAACCATTCCCGGAGCAATTTTTTGTACGTGTGTTACGTTGTCCGTTGTACGTTGGACGCAAATATTTGTTAACACGATAACTCAAAAAAATGATATTAGAATCGATCAAAAATTTAAACACGCATTGAACTTTATTAGGAATAGTAACCTATTAATTTTCAGCCTAATCGGATAATTTTTTCGGGTAGCTCTAGTGGAGTGGAAGCAAAAAATGGGCTGTTTTTCAATATAATTACGAAAAATTTGTATGGGGACTATGACTATTTCGCATTGTATCATTATGAAACTTTCAGAATATATTTTTTTTTTGAAAAAAATGAGTCATGCAAAATTTCAAGTCATTCCAATGAGATTCAAGACTACCTCCTCTGTAAAATTTTCGATTTTCGGGGTCTTCTCGTGGTCGAAACGAAAAATTTGTATGGTGGCTATCTTAAGTTCACCTTGTATCCCATTGAAACTTTCAGGATATTATTTTTTTATGAAAAAAATGAGTCACGCAAAATTTCAAGTCATTTTGAAGAGGTTTAAGACTCCCTCCCCAACAAAATTTTCAATTTTCGTGGTCGAAATTCAAATTTTGTCATTAAATTGTATGAAGTATTTGTGTTTTTTAATCTGTGTTTTTTTCATCAATTTGAATGCTCATTAACTTTTTAACGAAAGTTATACATAACATGAATGTGGAACCATGGCTATCGTTGGCATGAATCAAAAGTTCAGATCAGAGTAAACTAATTCGTAGTTGTTATTACCAATTAAAAACCAGCGAAGAAGCGTTTGTTGAACTAAAAATTATTTAGAAACTGAGATGTTTATTCATTTTTTTATTAAAATTAAAATTTAAATTACATGATGTGTAATGACTTGAAATTCGATCTCATCGTAATGACTTGAAATTTTCTGTGATTTATTCTCAAATTTGCATGATGATTCGATAAGAAATAAACATAAATCCAATACAAATGAGTAGCAATCAATGAAAAATGCGTAAGCCCGAACAATTTCGGGAAATGTGCGGAAAAGTTATTAGTTTTACGTACATAAGACCATTTATTTTACAAGTTTCCACGTAATTCCCCTAGCAAAAAACCGTTCTTCTTCAAAGTTTACTTTGTTTCAACCTTCATTTAATAACACTGTGGAACAGTCGATATAATGCTGCATTGATCTATACCGATCCTGAAAGAGGACCACCGACTGAGTTCAACGCGCATAGTTCGGCTTCCAGGTAAGCTAATTTTTCTTTATTATTCACTTTCAAAATTTGCTAATTTCGCGATTCAAAATTTGTGAAATTTTGTATGGGGATTATGCTCATTTCTCAACCGATCGCCATGAAACTTTCAGAATTACATTTTTTGGGGAGAAAAATTATCCACACCAAGTTTCATTAGGATAAGATTTCAGCGTACCTCCCATACAAATTTCTCGAATTAGAGCCAATTTCACACAAATGTTTCACTAAAAAGTAGTGCCTCCGATATAAATAAATGACGTTCGCATAGAAATTGTTTTCTCTCATCAAAACAGAGTCAACATTGGATTTATTTACTGTTTTAATTGCTGAAAATAGACAAGATATGTAAATTGGATCGGAATTCGATTGAGATTCTGAAGAATCAGTTTGACAAGTCCACCAACAAAAATCTACCAACATATGGTCCAGTTTTTTGCCTTTGTAGCGTTTCTCCTAAATACATTAAAATGATTTTGTCAATTTTTATAACAAAAAAAATAGCAATACTTCAAATGATTTTTCATTTCTTCAGAAAAAATTTAGGTGAATTTGTTATTTATTTAGATCATTTTGTCATAGATGTTTTTGGAATCAGCCATTTAAAACCAATCCAGCGAGATATTTATGTATTCTTTTTTTATCAGGCATATAAAAAAGGTATCACATAATGCAAAATGAAATCGACTTTAATGCTGAAACTTTCGTTGCTAAGACTTTATATTTCGGTTCAAAACTTCGAACTTTGAATATATTATTATGAATATTTGCATTTCTGAATATATCATTCAAATTTTTTTTACTTCAAAAACTGTATAAATACCATAATTTGACACCAATTTGTCAGTTTCATTCGACATTCTAAGCAACATGCAATTTTTGAAAACCGCCTTCTGTTTATTAGTCATCATTTTGATGCATAGCGTAAGTATGAAATATTTGTGTTACATAATAGCTACGTTCACAGTTTCTTCTCCTCTGTTCATCTGTCAATTGTTTTCCCGAAAATTTCCCAATGTGTGATCGGAACATTATTTTTTGGAGAAACACTGTCAACTTATTTAATTTCCAGCAAAGCACATTTTTTGGTTACACGTCCCTCAATTTATATAAGAAATTTATCTCAGTTTATTTTTTTTCATCATAGATTCAGATTCATGTGGAGTCTACTCAACAAAAAGAGAACCCAATGTTTGCCAAAGAATGTAAAAACAAAATATACATTAAAGATGTCAAGAAACATAATATCAGTTTGACATTTTTTCTCCCGTATATGACCGAAAATATTCATCGTTCTGCCAATCCACACCAAGATACTTTAACTCTAATAGAAAGTCTCCCCAATATTCTGTCACTTATTGACAATGCTCTTCGACACTTTTTAGACTTTCATAATATTTGGGAGGTTTGTTGCGAACAATTTGAAACATATTATTACAAAAGGTGGATAAGAACTATCAATAAAGAACAGCTGGATTCTTTAAATGTAATAATGAAGCCGTTCAAAACAAAACTTGAAAGAGACTTCAACAGTTTGTTTGAATTCATGAAAGTATTTGAGTTTGAACTGCAAAGGGCCGCAATGTCGTTTGGATCCTACGTTTCACGTAATGAAAAACAAATGGATGCGGATTTTCTTCAAAATTGGCCGCGTGCAGTGCAAAAGATAGAGCATGGGCGTAATGCAATCTTCGAATTTATGGTGGACGTAGATATGAGGGAAAAATGCTCCAAAGAGTACGAAGCTTTCAAATTAGCATGTCAAGATAAATTTGATGTCAGAAGGAGCAAAAGAAAGCTTGATGTTATCTAATAAAATACAGAGTTTTATTAAAAATATTTGTAATTGAAATATTTAATGTATCAAACGAATAAATAGAATAACATTAAATGTTAAAATTTATCGCCAGCATTCAGAAATATATCCGATACATTTGATCAGCTGAACTGTAATTCTTTTCATTGTTTCATTGCTCTCTAACTCTCGTTCTTTCTCACTTGGTCCCATACATTCGTTATGTGCATGTGAATTGTATTTTGTACTGGCATCCATGAAAATTCTTTTTTCCTAGTAGTAAATCGCATAAAACCTACTAAACGTATTCGTAAAAAATGTACAACATTTAAAGCAATCACCAAAGATTCAGTCGAAAATAATATTGAAAACAGCAATAGAGGAAAATTCCGTGTTCATGCATTCAAATAAAACAGTTGGAGAAAAACTTGATTCAACTTTTACTTCACAATTCCAAATTTATTCAGATTGTATCGTCTGAATAATAATTGAGTTTATTCATATCGTTCATTTTCAAAAAATTCCATTCAAATTCAGGTGCGGGACTTGTGTAATTTATATCAAGCTCGAACGAGAAATTTTACTTTTCGCGGTTGCGATCGGTCGTACATTGTACGCAAAATTTTTATAACACGACAACCCAAAAAATTTAGATTAGCTGAAAACACCAATAGATCTTCATTGGGTTTAGAAATGTCTTCGGGTAGTTCAATTGAGGTTTAGTCATTACATATACGGCTCCATTGGAAAAGAACTTTTTAAAACTACGTCCAAAACACCGTAAATTCCATGGCAACACTTTTTTACACTCTCAATTTACTACCCAAAAAAGTTGGTATTTTGGGTGGAAAACGCCGAGTTTTTATGGTGTTACGCTGTAGCCTCAGAGTTTTTCGGCTCAATAGAATTTCACAAACTCCATCCATAATGGATTCTCCATTTTGGTGTTTTAAATAAAATATTGGAATTGGAAACTCCAAATAGAGACACATATCATTACTTGAGTTTGAATAAGAAATAAATGGTTTTACGTACGTAAAACTAACATTTCCGCACATTTCCTGGAATTGTTCGGGATAACGGGTTTTTCATTGATTACTCTACTCATTTGTATTGGATTTATGTTTATTTCTTATCGAATCATCATGCAACTTTGAGAATAAATCACAGAAAATTTCAAGTCATTACGAAGTGATCGAATTTTAAGTCATTCCGAGGAGATTAAGGACTACCTCCTCTACAAAATTTTCGATTTTCGGGGTATTTTCGGGGTCCAAACGATAGATTTGTATGGCGACTATCTTAAATTCACATTGTAACGAATTAAAACTTTCAGGATATATTATTTTTTTATGAAAAAAATAAGTCATACAACATTTCAAGTCATTCCAGTGAGTAACCTCCCTTGTAAAATTTTCGATTTTCGGGGTCTTTTCTGGGTCAAAACTGAAAATTTGTATGGCGGCTATCTTTAGTTTACATTGTATCGAATTGAAACTTTCAGAATTATTCTTTCTTCTGAGAAAAAAATAAGTCACACATAATTTCAAGTCATTCTGATGAGATTTAAGACTAGCTCCCTTCCAAAATTTTCAATTTTTGGGGTCAATATTCAAATCATTAAATTGGATGAAGTATTTGTCATTTTCCAATCTGTGTTTTTTCATCAGTCTGAATGCTCATCAACTTTTTAACGAAATTTATACATAACATAAATGTGGAATCATATTAATCATTGGCATGAATCAAAAGTTCAGATCAGAGTAAACTAATTCGTAATTGTTATTACCAATTAAAAACCAGCGAAGAAGCGTTTGTTGAAGTAAAAATTAGGAACTGAGAAAATTATTCGATCTTTTATTAAAATTTAAATTTAAATCACATGATGTGTGATGACTCGAAATTCGATCTCATCGTAATGACTTCAAATTTTCTGTGATTTTTTCTAAAAGTTGCATGATGATTCGATAAGAAATAAACATAAATCCAATAAAAATGAGTAGCAATCAATGAAAAATGAGCAAGGCCGAACAATTTCGGGAAATTTGTGGAAAATTTAGTTTTACGTACGTAAGACCATTAATTTTTACTTTTCCGCACACACCACTGTGTGTGGTAAAGGTATTGCGATCGGTCCAAAAAATTCAAAACGCTCGGAATAAGTTTTCTATGCGTTTTGAACCAAGAAAAAACGATTGCAACCATTCCCGGAGCAATTTTTTGTCCGTGTGTGGTACGTTGTACGTTGTCCGTTGTCCGTTGCCCGTTGTCCGTTGTCCGTTGTCCGTTGTCCGTTGTCCGTTGTCCGTTGAACGCAAAAATTTGTTAACACGATAACGCAAAATTTGATTTAAGAATTGAGCAATAATTTACACACACACTTGTCTTCATTAGGAATAGAAACCTATTAATTTTCAGCCCAATCGGATAATTTTTTCGAGTAGCTCTAGTGGGGTCGAATCCATAAATGGGCTGTTTTAAAATATAAATACGAAAAATTTGTATGGGGACTATGACTATTTCGCATTGTATCATTATGAAACTTTCAAAATATTATTTTTTTTTGAAAAAAATTTCAAGTCATTCCGACGAGATATAGGACTACCTCCCCTGCAAAATTTTCGATTTTCGGGGTCTTTTCGACTAGGGAGTACACCTTAGCACAATCAATATTATCTCTTAATTTTATTATTACACCTTTGTTACTTTTCCGCACACACCACTGTGTGTGGTAAAAGTATTGCGATCGGTCCAAAAAATTCAAAACGCTCGGAATAAGTTTTCTATGCGTTTTGAACCTAGAAAAAACGATTGCAACCATTCCCGGAGCAATTTTTTGTCCGTGTGTGGTACGTTGTCCGTTGTCCGTTGTACGCAAAAATTTGTTAACACGATAACTCAAAAAATTGATTTTAGAATTGAACAAAAATTTACACACACATTTGTCTTCATTAGGAATAGAAACCTATTAATTTTCAGCCTAATCGGATAATTTTTTCGGGTAGCTCTAGTGGAGTCGAATCAAAAAATGGGCTGTTTTTCAATATAATTACGAAAAATTTGTATGGGGACTATGACTATTTCGCATTGTATCATTATGAAACTTTCAAAATATATTTTTTTTATGAAAAAAACGAGCCATGCAAAATTTCAAGTCATTCCAAGGAGATTCAGGACTACCTCCCCTGTAAAATTTTCAAAACTGAACATTTGTATGCCGCCTTTCTCAAGTTCACATTGTAACGAATTGAAACTTTGAATATATTATTTTTTTATGAATAAAATGAGTCATGCAAAATTTCAAGTCATTCCGACTAGATTTAGGACTACCTCCCCTGCAAAATTTCGGATTTTTGTAGTCTTTTCGGGGTCAAAACTGAAAAATTGCATGGCGGCTATCTTAAGTTCACATTGTTTCCTATTGGAACTGTCAGAATATTATTTTCTATGTTTTTCAAGACATTCTGATGAGATTTAAATCCAGCTCCCCCACAAAATTTTCAATTTTCGGGGTCAATATTCAAATCAATAAATTGGATGAAGTATTTGTGATTTTCTAATCTGTGTTTTTTCATCAGTTTGAATGCTCATGCTGCTACCGAAAGTTATACTGTTATACATAACATAAATGTAGAACCATATCTATCGTTGGCATGAATTGAAAGTTCACATTAGAGTGAACTAATTCGTAATTGTTATTACCAATTCAAAAATAGAGAACGTTGAAGTAAGAATTAGGAACTGAGATGTTTATTTGTTATTATATTAAAATTGAAATTTAAATCACATGATGTGTAATGACTCAAAATTCGATCTCATCGTAATGACTTGAAATTTTCTGTGATTTATTCTCAAAGTTGCATGATGATTCGGTAAGAAATAAACATAAATCCAATACAAATGAGCAGAGTTGAATTTTTCACACAGAGAGGGCGTGCACGAAGCTCTCAGTGCACGCACATACAATGTGTGACGCACATCAAAAGGGTTTTGCTGTGTGCGCGCACATATACATATATATGTATTTCTTAAATGACAGTTGACAGTTGACGTTTACCGCCACATTTAAGTGCGCGCACACAGCAAAACCCTATTGATGTGCATCGCACATTGTATGTGTGTGCATTGACAGCTGTGTGCGCGCCCTCTCCGTGTGAAAAATTCCACTCTGCAAATGAGTAGCAATCAATGAAAAATGCGTAGGCCCGAACAATTTTGGGAAATGTGCGGAAAAGTTAGTTTTACGTACGTGAGACCATTTATTTTTGAATACTGACATTTCAAATAGTATAAAACCGAATTTCGTGATTACCGTGAATACCATACACGAAACTTCATATTCGTCGGTAATGTAAATTTTGACATTTGACACAATGACCATTACTTGAATGTCAAAAAATGCTGAGACAAAACAAAGACAAAACAATCATTGTGGAACACTAACCAATATTTACATTTTTTTATATTTGTTTTGCTAAAGATATTCCTCAATTCAAAACGAATATTTTTGAAGATATTGAAACTTTCGTTGGTTTCGGAATGCCAAAATGTTTCAAAACACTGCTTTTTTCTCTAGGATAGCACACAGTGCTCAGTTTAAAACAGCTAACAAAGGAAAATGTCGTGAGATTAGAGTCATACTTATTTTTTTCTTATTTTTTTATTGAGCTCGTCGAATGATTTTTTTGCATTCATAGATGAAACAATGAATGATGTCGTCTAATTAATTTTTTTTAAATATCTGAACGAGAACTCTGCATTATACAGATATTGCAGATTGTGTCAATTTTCTTATTAGTTTAAAACCGATAATACATTCACTTTCGGTGAATACTTTGAACAGAATGTTGAATACGGAGAATCATTAGAGTGTGTAGAATACATTTGCTAGAATTGAGTAATATTCCATCTGTCTACCCCCTAGCTTTTCGAGGTCAAAACTGAAAATTTGCATGGCGAATATCATAAGTTCACATTGTATCCTATTGAAACTTTCAGGATATTTTTTTTTTTTTTGAAAAAAATGAGTCATGCAAAATTTCAAGTCATTCTGATGAGATTTAAGACTCCCTCCCCTACAAAATTTTCAATTTTCGTGGTCAAAATTAAAATTTTGTCATTAAATTGTAAGAAGCATTTTTGTTTTTCTCACCTGTTTTTTTTTTCATCAAATTGAATGCTCATTAACTTTTTAACGAAAGTTATACATAACATAAATGTTGAAACATGTCTATCGTTGGCATGAATCAAAAGTTCAGATCAGAGTTAACTAATTAATGTTACCAATTCAAAACCAGCGAAGAAGCGTTTGTTGAAGTGAAAATTAGAAACTGAGATGTTTATTTGTTTTTTTTTATTAAAATTTAAATTTAAATTACATGATGTGTAATGACTTGAAATTCGATCCCATCGTAATGACTTGAAATTTTCTGTGATTTATTCTCAAAGTTGCATGATGATTCGAAAAGAGATAAATATGAATCCAATACAAATGCGTAGCAATCAATGAAAAATGCGTAAGCCCGAACAATTTCGGAAAATGTGCGGAAAAGTTAGTTTTACGTACGTAAGACCATCAATTTTTTTTTGCATCCAACACACACACACTTCAAAAATCATAGCATGTTTTATCTTGCATTGTGTTCGTTTTACAATTTTAGGTTTCGCTACAGATTGGCTACAGAAAATTCCGATACAGTTGCATTTTCATTCACATCATAAATAAGTAATTATCAAGTTTTTGAGATAAGCTTCGGCCCATTGTGTGCTCATTCGTTTATTTTAGATGGTTTCGGTTATCTCGTCGATTCTGTGTGTATTGTTCGATAAAAACACGGAAAAGATCGTTCGAAATTCCATTAACTATTTTACTAAAATTGGAAATCGGAAAGGAAAAAATCTTGCGTGACATTGAATGATTACTCGGAAATGATTCGGTCTTTTGAAGCAAACTAATGAAAATTGATTTGGTCGGTTTTTGTATTATTGAAAAACCACCTAAATCAATTACTGTTGAATGAAATACAAATAGCAAAGCACACAGTACGGCGATTGTTGAAACATTTCGCAAACTATTGAATTTGGTGAAAAACAATACGGCTAAAATCAATATTATCGGCCTTTGCCCACCACAATTCGGTGATGTTCAATATATTTTTAGAACCGTCCTACATCAAAAAGATAAAATTGCGGTGGCGTTCAAAGCGGAAGAAAAATCGATTCGATTCGAGCCGCTTCGATTTGTCTGCAGTTTACAATCAATTTATATGCATATACACATTGAATTTCCATTTCATGTCCATCAATTGCACTCACACTCATTCAAACACACTCGAAAAGTAGTACATAGTAGCCGGGAGCAATCGCAAAATTGAGCGATAAACACTTTTTGCAACGGATGCAAAACCGTTACAATCAAACTTCAATTGTGAATTGTTGCACAAAATGACCCAGTAACAAAACCAAATAAATTGAAATGTATTTCACTCGACATGTTGAATAAAAAAAGCAAAATGTGAAAAAAGGAATGAAAAATAGATAAAATTGATAAAAATGAATGAAATGACGGTGCAAGAGCAAAGGTGAACGATATTTTTTTTGCACTAAAAACAGTAGATGCTCTACGAGATATTATTTTGCTCATCAATTGATAAGAGAATTGTTGTTTTTGAAGAACAATTTATCCGAATGGATTTATAAATAACATAATTCACATTATCAAATAAATTATACCAAAGAATCTGTCTGAATTATTTTTCAAGAGTAATTTCGATCATTTGTTTTGTTGCTGAACCTGTGACAATTTCCCATAATTGAACTGTCGGTATCAATCAATAAATAAATGTAGGCTCATTTCCATTTTTATCTATTGGTAGCTGGAGTAAATTACGATGCCAACTCTTTGGTCACTTTGCATGACATCCTTTTTCCATTCAATAGTTTATATTCGACTCATTGCGAACCAAACAAATGATAATATTTGCATATAATTCAATTTGAAGAGGATGTCGACGAAATGCACTCGTATGAAATTGCATCATGTTTGGACATTTCCAATGAATTTACACGTCATGGAATCATTGTTCAATTTCAATGCAAGAGGTTTTTGCGAAAAAGTTTCGCTTGTGAATATATATTGATTGGCAAATTATTTATATGTTCAATAGCTGTCATGGAGTGAATGATGATTTTGTCCCGAAACAATGTTGCAATACGAATAGTATCATGAATTTCATTGTAACTGAATTTCAGTGAGCAAATTCATAGGAACTATAACTACTGCCTCTACTCATGTTGGTGATGGAATATTAATTATGATAATGTGATATTTTCATAACACGCGCCATAATGTGCGTAGAATATCGGATCAGTCGCTGTTTAGATGGCAGTTCAATACACGTGTGTTTGAGTTGAGTCGAGAATCGCTACTTGCAAATCATTTATTTGTCATTACTTACAACATAATCGGTGCAGATACGCTATCGGACTCCATTTTCTATTTATTTTCCTCCTTTTGTTCAACTCAAAGAATAGTTTTAATCCAAGATATTTCGAAATTAATGCACAATTCTACTTGTTTCACTATGGTTTCCAATGAAACTTTCTTATTCCATAAAATATCGGTGGATTCGCTCGGCGGCAACGAAAATTAATGGCTACACGTAAATGACAAATTCCTTCTTGAAAAACTTGTTCAACGCATGCGACTCAATTCAAACCCTATTTAAACAGCCAACAAACTTTTCGGCAAATATTTTGAGGTATTATCAAATTTGACGCATTTACATTTTTTCCACAAAACAACTCTCAAATTTGAGATTAAATTCAATCGCTAAATAAATACCACTACGAAATGTGAACTGAAATATGGCGATTAAAGAACGAAGCGCTTGCCTCGTGTACAACACAAAAAACGAACAGAATAAGGCCAATTTCTTGTGTGTCAGTTCTTGCGGGCTCTGTACGGGCAACCGCTCATACGATTTTGATAAATTTATCTTCATTCCATCATTGATAATAGGCGGTGAATGCGTTTTACTCTGTATAAAACAACTCATACAATCAACGCCTTAGTTTCTGTGTATAAATACAACAGACAGTAACCATCTTATCGTTTGTTAGTAGTTTGATTGACTTTTGATAATTGGTTCTGTATTTGTTTAGGGACGATGCGAGGTTTAACTCGATGTCAAGCAATAATCAACACAAAAAAACATTGGAATACAGTTAAACCAGACCACACGGCGCTCAATTGCCCGATACCCTTTGAACTGACCGTTCAGCGGTAATATATTGTAAAATCACCGCTCAATCAATGCTTTACTTTTGACATTGCAATTTCGTACTTCAATTGAAGGAGCACTTCAGACAACTCCAATGATAAATTGTCTCGTTCATTCTGATAAGTTATATTATATTTTTTATGTAAAAATGCGTTAGTACGGGGAAATGGATCGCATGTCAAATTGCAACTGACTCAAATAATTTTGAAATCAAATTGGTTGATAAAATGTGTTTGTTTGTGGAATCATTAAACCATGATGCAGTCAATGAATTTAGACAAATAAATCCCAAAACCAGCATTGTATTCTCGAACAAAATATGTCACACAATTCGATTTGCTACTTTGACTCGGTTCAAAGTTAAAAAAAATAGTATCAACACAAAAAAACGTTGCTAAAAACTAAAACTGACCCTTCAATCTCCATGATAGAAATAATTTGTTTGCAATTTTCACAATTCTTCCTCAAAACTTTGAATATGTGTCCATGGAAACTTCGACAAAAAGAATTTTGTTCTGTACACTTGCACTAAATTTTTTTCTCTATTTTGTGTTGGTTTGCGGTTTGATTGAATCAATATTTATGTTTTATCTTAATTTTCATTCAATCTCTTTGCTTAATATTTGAATAAATAAGATACTTGGATGCTGAATGCTTGCTTGACGGCAGCTCCATAGCCAATGAAACAATTTTCAAAGGTAAACACATATTTTAGACAGAGAGTTTTTATTTTTGTTGTTGTTGTTGATCAACGCATTTAAGTAAATAGCAACGGGCACTTTTTTGAAATACGAATCGATATGCAATCACACAAAGCAAACGCAACTTGAAATACAAAATTGCATGATAGAAGAGAGACGACAAACGACATCAAATGTCTTAATTGAGTTGTTTGCAGTCGCACGCATCAAATATGAAGAGATGAGACGAACGCGTTTTTCGTTTGAACGTGCTCGGGCTGAATGCGTTGAGATTGTGTGTACGCGTCAATGTATGTTTGCTGTAGCTTTTTCCATCTGACGTTAATTGAATTATATGGCAACGATATGACAATAATTATCTGTCATACGAATGTTACCTAATTGCTCACCCTTTCGATGAAATTCTGTCTACCACGCTTACATATAGAAACTTTCGTCTCTCTCTCTTTCATTTGACTTTGAATATCAAATCAATGTTGATGTTTATGTGATTGCTTAAAATTAATTCATGAATTGAATCACACATGCAATTCCGGGCAAAATAACACGGAACTAATTTCATTTAAGGTACGTTTGCAATTTTGAGTCATCCAACGTTCACGTACAACCGTATAATCATATCGAGTTTAATAATTTCCACTAAATGATTTCACGTTTCTGTCATTCTGCATAGGCGCACTTGCAATAAGTTTAAAGACCCATGAGCCATAACGCTGTTCATTTTAATCGCGCATACAAATGCATTCCGCTCGAATTATGATGAATATGAGTGTATTTTGTTTAATACCGAAGAGATTTCATCTCAGTTTATTTTCACATGTAATTTTTATTTCACTCAATCCCGGCCGATTTTATTCCTCACATTTTACGATATGCCATATTTTCGCAGCAACTTACAGCTTACGGATTATTACCTACCTTTCGTTTTGCTGGTGCATTTCAAATTAATTCCGATTTTTATCGTGCAATTGAATTTGATTGTTCACCTTTTTTTGCTTCCAGCGGACGCTACATGAAAATTGCCATGATAAATTCTGATTACCTCAACATGAATGAAATATAATGACTGTTTGAAGGCAAATAAACATTTTGTTCATACATGAATGGATTGAGGCAAATTCTTTGAGTAGAATTTTAGAAGCAGCATTTTTCTCATAATTTTATTGGACCAACATAATTTGTAATTTCATAATAATCGTTAGATAATGTCGAATAAAAGTTATACGATTCTGCAATAAAAAACAGCAATTAATTTCTCCTCGCCCGCACGCGACATGCATCATCGCACGGAATAGCGTTGAGTTCGCTGATCCCATGTTTACAAGATTTTGTATGTATATGCAATTCACTTTCCCTATCGACTTTTCTTTAGAAAAAATGCAATTTCCGATAGAAAAAATCCTGGATAAAATAGCTGATGCTTTAATTGATGTTACATACGTCAAAAAAAAAATCGTGAAAATGTTTAAAAACTGGTATTTTACCCTTTTTTTCCAATTTTTTAAACATTTTCACAATCTTTTCACACCTTCCAAATTTGGGCCTTAAACTTTTAATGTACTAAATTCAGACCCAAGCTTTTATTTATATGAGCAATAGCGCTCATTTTTGCAGTTAGATCGTTAATTGATGAATGTGAATTGTTTGTCATTGTGTTTATTTCAACCGATTGAGTCAATATTTACACATTTCTGAAACAACAAAATATAATTTGACTCATTTAATAGAGATCAAAAATATGTCGAAAATCGAAGATTACGGAAGAATTACACGAGAATTTATCTTCTTTGAATTAATCAAAATGCAAACAACAAATCTTTAATTTAATATACACTTCCCATGCATTCAGATAAGCTACGGCTGAACCGAGCATTGAAATGAATTTGGGTAGGAAGCAATATATTGATTGATGTGTAAGCTAAGATATATACATGGATTTCTAACAATATAATGTTCTACTCAAAAATCAATTTTCTTGTGAAAACTAAATTGAATATCCCACAGTATGAATGTCCCTAATGAAAAATATTAAAATAGTTGACTATATCAAAATTCAATTATTATCTTAAAAATGAATGTAAGAGAATTGTCGAATACATACAGTTAATAAATCAATTTGGAAATTTTGTGAATGGTCAGCTGCCAGCAAAAATGACGAAAGAATATTTTCTATGTAGTCCATTTTTCAGTGTTGTCGGTTGTTGCCACTCAGATTGTTCCATTCTATTTTGTCTCTTAAAATGACGTCTCGATATTCATTGCTTCTCGGCACGATAAACTTTAAATACAATAATTAGAAAAGTACAACGCACGGGTTGCTCGTAGATTATGCACAATGGCTTATTGAGCCTACAGGCATGGCTCAAGTGTGTGCTTATCAGACATTGAAACCAAAGCAAAACTATTATTATCTCAAGTCTAGCAAAAAATTATCAATTTCATCATTCGCTTTTATGAGACTCAAAAAACTCTGATTTGTCCCAATTAAAGTCCATTTAGATTGTTCCATGCTTTTATTTAAATATTATCTGATCATTAATCATGAATTTATTGCCCCAATAAAAGGCGATGACCATCATGTTTACGATAAGATATTTTATTACATCAGCGTTAATTTGTAGTGAAAGATGAGATCGATATTTGTGGGAGCAATTCATGTCTGTGATCTGAAATAATATGTCGTAAAACATATTTTCATGACTTTATTTATTTTTAAGTTGGTCATTGTTGATTTTTCGCTTCATTTTTCACTTATAATAGCTAAATTCACTCCAGAATCTCAATCTGATTCCTAAAAAAATGGTTATAAATGTCAAATGCATTCAATTTAGCTAAACGATTTTTTATTTCCCAATAAATCGAAATTACAAAAATATAAAGTACATTGAAAGGCGTCAACAATATCTATAAACGCAGATGTATGAATTAAAAATATTTTTGCAGTGGTTCGCCGAGAATCTTCTCGAGATCTTGAACGCTGAGCTGACATTGTTTTTCAACCTCGGGATTTTCGTCTTCCAGCAGCTCAGATATGAATGGTACAGTCTCTGGCAGTAATGGCATGTAATCTTCACCAAGTTTTGCTGCGAATTCAACACACGTTTTCAATGCGAAGAGTCTGGAAAAGTACGGAACAAATATTTAGAAGAAACATCAACGAATAAAGATAGAATGAACGAAGTGGAAAAAAACAACAACAAACCAAAAATGAAACAAAACCATTTCAAGTGGTTTGATATCATATCTGAAAAACGCTGATTTGTGAATTGCTTACCTTATGCGTGATTCATTATTTCTCGTTTTCATCAAAATTTGATAATTCAATTGCTTCCACTGAATGTCATCGTTCACGGCTTGTCCCAGTTGTGCCAGACAGGATGAAACCAGATCCATGGTTTTCGAAGAGTCCAATACAATTTGATTTTCAATTTGATCAACAAGTGGCTGTAGTATGGCTTCGAATCGGGCACCATTCATGAAACCGCGACTGTCATGCAAAAATACTTGATACAATGTTGACACAATGCTTTCGATCAAAATACGAGTTTTCTCGAGAAGTGCTTCACTTAAAATTGCAATTTCGGAAGCAAGTGATTTGTTCAGCAATTCTGGAACATCATCAATGAAATCGCTTCCAAACAATACAAACAGCGATTTCAATGATTTAGCGATTTCAACCGAAAGCCGGAAATAAGTGATAATGTGGTCTGTGTCTTTGTCGCTCTGCTTTACAGCCCAATCGTAGATGCGATAATACAATGGACGGAAGCTTCCTTCCGATAATTTCAACGTCAGTGCTATAAATGCTTTGATTATCTTATTTTCCAGTTCATTCAATGTGTCCATTCCAATTTCACTGTGATCCGCTCTGAATTGAAGCGCACCAATGAAGAAGGTTGTAATATCTGGCATAAAACGTGAAATGTTTCCCGCTGCTTGTTGTTCGAATGTTTTCGACAGCAGCAACATCAGTGGACCAATGGCAATGCTTTGTTCGTCATCCACCAATATTTTGTAGCTTTGATCGATTGTCGGAATCAATACACGTAGTTCCAATGTCGTTGATAGTTTCTCCCAGATTCCATTCAAACGCTCCACAATGATTGCATTGCGTTTGGCATCTTTCGATGGTTCTGCTTCGATATTATGCCATATTTGGGACAGGCGAACGATCAATTCAACCAGATATGGGCTCATGTATAGTGCCAATGTTCCTACAATCTTCAGCAAACCAGTCACCAGGCAAATAAGAACATTATCATTGCTGATATTCTCTGGTTTAGTGTAGCCTTTCAAAATTTCCAAGAAAATCTTCATGAAACTTGGCAAATAGGCAATCGAATGCACACGAAGATTAGCACAGATTTCGCATAAACACAGAAGAACGGTGGCCAGCAAAATTCGCGGGACTTTTTCACTCTTTCGCAAAATATCGATGAGTGTTTCAACAATGTATTTGAAATCTGTTGGATGCTTTTCACATAATTGTTTTGATAGAAGTTTCACAGCCATTAAGGCCATTTGTTGGATGCCGGCGTTTTCCAATGTTGATGCATTTTGCTGAAGCTTTTTCTCGTCGATGATTGATTCGATGATTTTAGTGAGGGGCTCTGAAAAATTAAATTAGATTTTATTTGAGAAAGTGAAATCGAATAAGAATGAATACGTATAGTTTTGCTTGGCATTTGTCGGAAACGAAAAAAGACTAAAAAAAAGGTCAAATGAACCTACTCAAAAGAGAAACCAAATTGATTTCATTTTCCTCGCTGAATATTTCTGGATTGTGCTGAAGCTTGTTGATCAGCAACTCAATGACTCTACGACGAACACTGGATAGTCTGTGCGATAAAAGTCCCTGAACGACAACAAGTAGTACGTTTGATGACAAAAGCGAGATGACATTTTCCAATATATCGAAGGAATTATGGAGCAGCGCCTTCCAATAATCGGCATGCGCATTTTCAGCCGTCTGTTCAGTGGCTTTCGAAATGATTGGAATATAAGTGAGAATACTAATAATTGCGTTTTGATAATATTCCTTCATAGACGCAGCTTCGTCATCCCTCAGCACGGCCACTTTATTGACGAACTCAACCGATGACGTTAAAGTATTGATAAACTTTAAAATCTCATATTTAAAGTGGCGGAATTGGCGTTTATTGCATGAGTTGACATTGAACAGAGCATTAATTTCGGCGGGTACTTTTTCTGCATCATTCGTTGGCTTGTAAACGGGCATCTTTTGCAGAAAATCAAGTAATTTGGTTGTCGTTACAATGATGGTTCGGCAGTCAAACTCTTTTGTAAGGCCCAATGCAATTTCAATGCGTTGCGGCAATTCAACAGCCAATGTGGAACTTGATTTTGTCGCTTTTTCCACTTCAGGCTGCTGATGTGTGATGTAAGACTCGATTAGGATAGTCAAAAACATCCACAGATAATCATCGGCATTCAACGTGTCCAAGAGCTTGGTGTAGAGTGGTAATCGTCGATGCTCCGGCACATCAAGAATGATATCCGAAAACACCTTAAGCACTGGTATAACGAGTTCGTTCCGTTCAGCTTCGCACTTATTTTCATTGACACGCGTCAACGTTGGAATAATCGATGATATGATATTTGTGATTATTTGGAAACTGTAGACATCGTCATGACGCACCTGATTTCGATACGAAGACAAATTTTAAAGTGAAAAAAATGAAGAAAAATATTTGAAATTGAAGAAAAGTATAAAATTGTTCGGAAACTAAAAACTTGACTCACCACTGATGATCCCATAAATGTGAAAATGTCCATCATATTGTGAAGTACTTGTTCGGGCAGCATGCGTGCCGAATGCGATAACAGTTGCAAGGCATGATGATGTGTCTGGGGATTTTGAGTACCACGAATGCATTGCACAACCGGCTCGATCTTGAAATTCTTCTCTGAAATGATGTTTTCCTTTACTTTTCCATCCGGAGCGATAGTGACGCAAATATGATAGATGCAAGCAAGAACCAATTGTTTGGCATATTCAACATTCGATTGAATTTCGAATTGAAGACATTTCTGGAGCACTGCAAACAGTGATGGAATCATAAGATGTGAATCGATGATATCTGCTTTGTTTTGCAAGAATTCTAACCAAGTAATTCCGCGTTTCCATGACTTCAACTTCAATAATTCCAACGATGCGCCGGAGTCAATGTCATTTCGTGTAGCCGTTACGTCCTCATCAACTTCCATTCGTTGCACTAGATCCGTTCCAGCCATTTCATCCAGAATTCCAAAACAAACTCTTGCATTCAATTGAACATGTTTGAAGAATTTGCTGACAACTGTGTATAAGGCTGGATTTTCCGCACAAGTTGCGCTATTCACAAGTGCCACAATAAATTGACGTTGATGTTGAGCTGGTAGTTCATTGAACAAATCATTGTTAAATAATTCCGTAGTGACAATTGTGACCGATATTTCTTTTGATTTTCCTTTCAACATAATACCATAATATTCGACGGCTTTGAGCAACAGTTGCCAAGGGCTGGAAATCTTCTTCACAATGCTTATCGTTTGGAGAGTGTAACGCGATAAGATATTGCGAACAATCGTCGATTTGAATGAATCTAAGCAAAGAGTTTGTTTCACAGTTTTCTCCATCACCTCGTTAGCGTTTGATAAAATGGTCATTGCTGTGTTTACAATCGATTTGAGGATATCTTCGCTGTTAACGTGAGTTAGAGCTTGCAAAAGTGACGCCACCAAAAAATCATTGTCGTCTGATGTTGCGATGAATTCAATGAATTCCAGAAGAACCTTTTCGCATGATTTTTTTTCAAAAATCTTGAACAAAATCAGTGGCAATTGATTCTCGTCCATCGAAATCTCATTCTTGCGTCTATTCAACTTGTTAACTAGCGTTTTATATTCTGGCTTGAGGAAGACATAAAAATTTGGAGTCTCCAAAGTTTCAAGAGCAGCCTCACGCACTTTGCTGACTGGTGATTGAAGAGCGTTCAAAATGCGAATAAATGATTCCAATTGAATTTCGACACCTTCCAGATCATTTGCTTTCGACTCAATCATCCATTTGAAATAGTAGATGGCAAATATCTGATGCTCGGTAGGCATGCATATGCTAATATGATCATTTGGATCCGAGGTCAATGCATCGATAGAAAAGTAATTTGAAAGAAATTCGATGCGTTGTGGCGCAGTCAGCATTCTTTCCAAAATATAATTGACTCCATCGGCGTACAATTCATAATTTTGACTCATTCGCACAATGAAATATTCGAAGATATTATGTAAAAGCAACAAACTAGGGGATGCTGTATTGAACTCGATGTGTTTGCTTTTGCTGTCGAGTTTGATGGCTTCGGTGATATTTCGGATGCAAGCCAAATTGATATTTACCGGATACTTTCCTTTGGCCACAGAAGCTGTCCAATTCGATGGATGTTCAATATTTGCCAATTTGAATTTCTTCTCGAATCTTTCAATGACTTTAAGAACTTCATACAGATGACTCAAATTGGGCCTTTGTTCGAATGAATAAGTCAAAATTAACATGCTATAGAATGCTTTATTCAATGTCAACTCCTCATCACTGGTCGATTTTATGAAATTTAAGATGTGTGCTGTTGATGGCAAACCCTGTTTGGATTGAAGCACACCAAATATTTTGTTCATAAATTCTTCTCTATCGTCAGTGATGGAAGCAGTCGCTTCTTTGCAGGCCTTCAAGAATTTTGAATTATTTGCAAGATTCGAATTCAAAATATTCTGTATGAATTTGATGCTGAGGAATTCCGAGTGATTTAGTAGTAATGGCAAAATTGCAACGAAAATTTCGATTGGAATGCCTTTGGTGCACAATTCACTCAAGTGTTTAATTGCTTCCAATGATGTACTTTTCCAAAGTTTCACATGATTCTTTCGATTCTTCAATGTCTGCTCCAGAATATGGACATATTTTTTATGCAACTCAGATTTGCTCATAAAACGAAGCAATGAATTATTGCTGAATTTGAGGGCCTCTTTGACAACCAATGGTGAGTCATCGCTGAGTCGCTCCGCAATGCTGCCTCTCAATAGACCTTTGCTGTCATCCGAAAAACTCATTTGATTAAGATTTTTCACCAAATATTTGATGGCTTCAATACGATGCTCAGCATTGTAATGATACAATTTCTCAAAGAGATTTACATTATCGTCAGTGCACACAATTGTGAATAAGAAACTCAAAACCTTCTTCAACGATCTCTTCTTTAACTCGCTCATTGATTTGTTGTCCGAACGAATAATTTCCTTGACAATTGCTTCAAAGGTAGTTGGATATCGGCGCTCAAGTGCTTTCAATGTGTTTGTGTACCAGATCGGTTTGAAGTTTTCATCCATTTTGTCGTTCTCATTGTCTGACTCAATTTCGATCACACTTTCATCAAGTTTTTCCGTCAAAATGAATGAATCCAACGTGCATCTGGATTCGAAAGATTAATTAGTTGTTATCTTCAATTCGACAATTATTATTCAAATTTGGAAAAAATAGGTTTATTCGAGTTTTTACTCACCGAATGACGCTTTCCGCATGCTCCGGTTTGAAGAAAATATCCGACAGCAAGGCTTCGCAGAATTTACGGAATTTCTTGTAGCTCGTCGATTCTAGTTGAACATGTCGTAGGCAAGATGACAAAAGTGGCAGATAAAATGGTAAAATATTTACATTCTCGCTGTAGAGTTTTGCCAAAACTGACGGCATCCACTTGGTGTTGTGTTCAATCAATTTGGTCAGTGGTTTTTCGGGAATATCTCCAATCGATTCGCTTTGATTGCGATAGATCAGCACTAGTAAGAGAATGATATCTGGTTGCAATTTGATGTGATTGACCTTTTCAATCAACATATTAACAAATGATTTCAAAATATCTTGCTTTAGTTTAACTTTATTCACCAATTGGCCGATTATCATGAGCGATGCGGCGCAGAAATCGATCGAACTGGATTTAACGCCTTTTCTAACTGCACCGTAAATATTAGTGATGTGCGATTCATTGATTTTTGCCGCTTCCAATGCTCCGATCACCGATGTGCAAAAGAATGCATAGTAAACTTGAAGAGTATGTGAGCGTGTGTCTAATTCTTCCACAGCATAAACAACTGACTCACAAATGAACGACATTAGAAAACTATCACTTCCAACTCGATTCAAGAGTGCTTGCTTTGACAATGGCACGCCATTTTTCTTGACCACATTCAACCAGTGCCATTTTTCGCTTTCATCGTTCAAATTCATCGTTTGCAGGCACTTAACGAAGATGGTTGTTTCGTGATAAGGCAAAATCAACATCATAAATTCATCCTTTTCGTATTCGTTGATGTTGAATCGACGAATCAGCCATTCCAAGCATTTGTGTGCCGGTTGCAATAGCAAGAACGGCGACAAATGAATAAGAAATTTTTTGATGATTTCCTTCACTCGCCGGTTGACCTCTTTATTTTCAACAGCACGTTGAATTTCGCGAGCATTTTTATCGTAAAGTGACGATTTAAACTGCAGAAAGGCTGGATTCAGCTTAATCAAATCCTCAAAACCACTGTATCCAATGTCGAAAATAGTCTCACGATCCTTTTCAGCCGCTTCTTTTGGATTGAATAGAATCGATGCACGCTTTTTACTATCAATTAATAGAGAGGTTTGCGGCGTTTTCAAGCGGCGCAATTGATCCGCCAAAGATGTTGACATTTTCGACATCCTTTCAATTTGTTAAATCACTGTTTTCACTTGAAAAAGCCGCTTTTTGTAAATTATTTTTCGTATTTAATATTCTTTATTAATTGTTTTTATTAACAACATGCGGATAAACACACTACTACTCGAATGCACGTGCTTGACTTGGAGATACTTTGACAGCTCTCTTGGCAGTAGCATTTCGACACGCGAATAAAGTAAGCACACGATTTTAGTACACAGATTCTGCATACTTTCGACAGATGGCGCGCATGACTATGAATTTAATTCGGTAACAGTCAGGAAATTTAGCACTTGGAATTCAATTTGGAACTCAAATAAGATATTTTGATGTAACTTTTCAGAGATCACTTTCAAATATTTTACCTAATTTCACTGAATATTTGAAATATTTGAATTTTTGGAGGAAGTTAAAATAAAGGCATGATTGAAAAGTTGCAAAAGTAAAACACGAAACTACCAAAAGCTAGTCGACTAAAGATTATTTCACCGTTCTCCATTGAATAGCTAAAAGAATAGCATATGAAAGCATCTGTATGTTACTGGCTCAAGTTAATCAGGTACTCAGTATTTAACAAAACAAGGGAAAAAGCTACTCAGCTGTGACTCTTAAGCCGCTGACGATGTATTTCATATGAAAAACATAACGGTATCATTTTCCATTCACTGCTATTAGCAGCCGCTACCAGCTCTATAAACCACAGGTCTGCACATTTTTCATCAAAAATCTTGTGAAGTACTAACTTTTTAAAGCAAAATTCCTCTTTGATAGGAGATTCCATCCATTTCAATCCAAATTTGCACTTCAAATGTTGCGATGTCCGATACTGGTATCTTTATACTTATAGTTTTACTTCTATGAAAAAATACAAATTTCATGTCATTTCGACAAAAAATATATTTCGGTTCATTGTATCTTTAATAAATGTAAGATTAGATGTCAATTGTCCAGTTATCGATTATGGTCTTGAAGAGATAACGCTATGCATCTATTAAGAAATAAATTATTTGAATTTGATGAATGCAATCGATACACAGAATATTTATACTAAACTTATCACATAACATTTCACTGGCTGACTGAATTGTTTCATCCAGAAAAGTTGCAGCTATTTCTTCTCACCAGTTCAGCTTGCGTTCGGATTCAATCAATTCTAAGAGAGTGTGTGAATTTCTAAATTTCCATATCAGATTTGAAGTGATTGTAATGCTGCTTTTTTAACCAAATTCTCATTGGAGAATAGAATGCTCTGGCTTTACATTTCATGTATACGAAGATTTTGATTTCAAAACATAACAGATTCTCATTTCAGTAGAAATCCTGAGCTGTTGTTTCGATTTCAAATCACTTGCTGTGTTTGTGTGCGCGTGTGTGTGTGATAAAGCAAAGCTAGAAAACAATACCAATGGAGATTTGGTGTATCACATCAAATTTACACAAATATCAAATCTTCGGAATAAATGCGAATCCAGTGGAACACATTCTGCGATTCAAAGCTGCGATTCAAAAAAGAGAGAAAAAGAAATCCGCGTATAATGCTATAGAGATTCGATGCAAAAACCAAAGCGGAGAAATAGCGTAGGCAACCGGATCCAACTAAAAGCATAAAAAACGCGAATATCATTTCGATTTTATTGAATTTGACGGAATACATTTCCTTTTGAACTGGTTTTTGTGTTCGATTCGCACGTCGAGAAGCATTGCGGAAAGAGTTATTTTTTTTCATCGCTTTGCACCGTGATTCCGGAGGGCAGAGATTTCAAAAAATCATCTCGCAATAAAATGAGATTGAATTGGACAAGTTTTTGCCCATTCTTTTCACATTCAATAATGAATTTGTAACTTAATGTGTAAAACTGCCAAAGTTGCCTCGTCTGCTCGATTCAAAATCCACTTAGTTAGCGCTTATTAGCCTATTTAAGTTGAATTCCAAGTGGAAAAACTTTTGAGTTTATTGCAAGCAGCAGTTGAAGCTGAATTGTACAGAAGAAATGAAAAATCGTTTGTGTCTTAAGTCAATGTTGGATTAAGATGTAAATTTTCGTAGCAAATTACCGTTGAAACAGTGAAGTTCTGGTTCAACAATGTTTACGAGTGTTGTTGTTGTTTTCCTTCTTGCGCAGCGTAAAAATTTTACCGTTTACCATTTGCGTGTTTGGTGCCATGAAGTTTTGTCATTTATGCGCTTTTCATTGTTTCCAAATTGTGCATAACATCTTTATCATGCATCCAAAGTACGGAGAAAGTAAGGAAGAGAGAGATAAAGGAAGCTTCAGTGCACTTTGGCACAATAACAGTGAAATTACAGAAATAATTTTGTTCGAAAAATATTACGAATGTTTCCAAGTTGTGCGCTGTTGTTGTTGTTGCTGTTGGAAGTTCAACGGGGGAGGAATGTGCGTGGTTTCGTCATTGCTGTTTCGTAACTAATTGCTTAAAAATAAAACACAATTTGACTTTGCACACTTCGAAGGCGGTTTGGAAAGCCAGATAGAGAGAGATTGCCGCGAGCTCGATCTCAACCAAATCTACATAAAGTACGCTAAAAACTTTTAAAATGATACCCAATTGTGTTTTGGGGTTTGTGTTGAGTGTGAAATGCGTTCGAAATGTGTTTACAATTGTATGCGTTGTGCCGCTTGATGCTTCATATTTTAGCCATTATGGGGGCTTCCTTATTGCAGAAGTTGTGCGCTGCGGAAACTTTTCCACCACTTACCATAGGAAATTATTAAATAATTACGCGCCCAGAAAATGCTGATCTTGTTTTGTTTTTCATCCGACTCTCTCATGGCATGGAAGTTAGAACAAGTAAAATGTATTGCTGTCAACGCAATTCTAGCATTAGAATGCACACATAAATTTATTGTTTTGCCAAGACTTAATTAATTGCACTTGGAATATGCGCTCAAATATCACAATCGATTGAATTGAAGGCGAACTCCGAATGATTTCATCACTTACACCCGCTGAGATGAAATGCTTTCGGCTCGTGCAATCTTTTATTCAAAATCGTCCATTTTGGTAATTCCTCAAATATTGAAATATTATCAAAACTTTATGATGGCTACCCTTTTCCCTTCTAACATTCATATTTTATGCGATTTCATCCTTATTGCGACTGACACACATAAATGCGCACATGTCATGTGCATTTCTTTCTCTTTCTCTGTCTCTCTCTCTCACTTGTTTGCAATGACTTTTTTCCTCGACCAACATCAAATCGTAAATACTTTTTGAAATATACAATAAATTTCAATTTGGCATAAAGATGACAAAAGCATCGCACGTCAGCGTTTGGGTTCTGTTTGGCAAAGAGTTACATGAGTTGGTGCCAGAGTGTGTGTGTGTGTTTGTATTTTTAGTGATTCGTTGGGAATCGAATTGAACATTTCGAAAAGTTGGCATTATCCAAATAATGGAATACCTTCCATCTAGTCGTCATCTCCATGGATCAACCAGACCTAACATTACTCAAAATATGAATTCATATATTTTAAAACACAGAGCAAAACACTCCCGCTGATATTGCTTTGGCTGCCGCTGCTGCTGCAGCAACGGCACGATATGACACCAACTGAAATGTCTATTTTATTCATATTTTATTGCTGATGAAATTGACGAATGTCCGTTTATCTCATTTAAAATTTATGCGCAATTTTGCTTCGGGATCTCCAGTGAAAATGTGATATGTGATACAAATACATGTGGCTGCCGTTTTGTCTCTCGATTCGGAACAGCTTTCGGGTTTGAAAATGAATATTCATATTTTTTGGCATACGCGATATATATGGCGAAATGGCTCGTGATGGCATTGGGAAATGCCACATAAAAATAGTGGCAGCAAAAAAGAGCACACGGCGCTCTCACACACACCGAACCGAAGTGCACATAAAACATCATCAACGGAAAATGCTGATAATCGCTTCAACATCCCAGCAGTATCACGGTAGCCAATCAGCTCGAACATGTCGACCGCAACCGAACTGAGAATTGAGATGAATAAAATATTTTACGAATTTTCAATTATTTTATAAATAAATAAGTCATGTACGCATAAATTTCCATTTGGCAGAGTGTTTGTGTGCATTTGAATCGATTTGCAGCGTTCGAAAGCAACCAGAAAAGCAAATAAAATTTGCACATTTGTTATTTTTTCTGACATATTTTTTCTACCTCTTTCGATTGCATCGAATTCATATTCCATCACGTTAAAATGTATGATTGTCAATATGCTTCACTCATGATGATTCGACACATTTCCATTTACGATCAAATTGCAATGCATTTATGACAAAATGAGTGCACGCTTCCATTTTACATTCCAACGTTTTATGGACGATTTGAATTGACGATCCTAATTTCGCTGTTTAGGTTATTCGAATTTTAATCAGAAAAACAATTTTGTCGAATTCGTTTGGTGATTTTCAGCATTTCAATCAAATTTTCCTCGGTTTTTTGTGCGAAGGTTTCCGATTGGATCGAATAGAATGAGATCTTTTGAAAGGTTTTCTTTTAAAATTATTGACTTTTTTTTGACAGATATTTTCCAGTTTCGGTTAAATTTTTTCATTTTAAAAAATTTCTGTGTGTTTCTAAGCTTCTATTGAATCAAAATTGTGGGTTTCGAGGAAAATTCTGATATTTTTAGTCATATAAGGAAGTTTTTTTTGCATTTACATCCACTCATTCAAGCATTTTCTTCGAAAATTCCTAAATGTCTTAATGAATATCCCACACAAATTGACTTTGCAAAAAGTCGACGAAGGAAAACTCAATTAGAATTCTTCAGCTTCTGCTCGAACAAATCATGATCTCAATGATTTGCCAGAATATTTCGGAATAACTCCATTGGGTTAAGTGTTTATTTGTGTGCATGTGTCAGCTTGAAGACGAGAAACGAATAACTTTTTATACCAAACATTTCATACGCACAAAGCCCACAGATAAATGCTAAAGTATTCGTATGAAAATAAATAAGAGGTCGTACAGATTACAGAAACACAAAAACAGATGTCCATTTTCTCACTGTTTGTCGTCACATGCTTGAAATAAGCTGGAGCAAATCGCTGCCGTTCTTAACATACAATTTACGCTTTCATTTCCTCTGACACAGAATTGTGTGTGGCCTGAAAACTGACGACAGCTAGAAAAATTAGATTGGAAATGGAAAAGATGGAACCACATAAGCAAACCATATCCTTGTTTGAGCAGTTGCCTGATTCATTTCGTATAGAAATCGACTCAATGTGTCAAAATTGGGGCATGTGATTTATTACTAACATCATAGAGGGTAGTCTGACCAATATGAATGCATGAAAAAACATGGCAAGTGTGCGAACAAGAAAACCACTTGCGTTAAGAGCCGGATTTTTGAACGGATTTCTGTATTGCAATGGACTTCTTGTTAATAACTGAGATCTTCCATTGTTCTCAAGGCAATTTTTTTCTCGTCGAGAAAACACTTTTGTAATAAAAAAAGGGCATTGAAAGCGTGCGATTCCAAAATGACAGAAGCAAATCAACAGAACCAAGACAAGCGATGTCAACACAAACATTTGCCGCATCATTCAAAGGAATCGAAAAAGTGCGTATTCATCAACAAAATTTCCGTTTTGAATACATTTCTCGATGTAACGTCATGACAGGAGCAATCATGTTTCCAAGAACCCAGTAAAATTGTTGCGATTGTCGTCTTGAATGAAACAGAAAAAATAAGTAATAAACAATTGTTACCTGATATTCGGTTCATGAATGATTTAAATCTGGATTTGGAAGAGATCGCGAGGACTACAAAGGAAGGAAATTCCCGGAAACAATTTGCAGTTATTGTTGTGTCAAAAATATCAGTGGTTTTCGCTTTTGTTGATGTTTGCTTTGTCTTTTCACTTGTTTTGTACGCGGCTTTAATGTTGAATTGTTCGTTTATTATTGCGATTCGAATTAAATAAACCAAAAATCATCATCCGAGATAAGCTCATGTAAACAAACATATGCCAATTTAATACACTTGCTAATCCCGAAAACAAATTTTGTGTGAACGAGAACACGACCCCTCACCCACTTTGCAGCCGTCGCACGTTTTTTTTTGGATGGATTTGAGAGAGAAAGGAGCGGAGAGATTGCGATTCAGTAGTTGCGTACGATTGAAATTTCCGCTCGCTGGCTGTGATATGCCGAACAATACCACAGAGAACATAAC
Source organism: Obolodiplosis robiniae (assembly GCA_028476595.1). Taxonomy (NCBI): domain Eukaryota; kingdom Metazoa; phylum Arthropoda; class Insecta; order Diptera; family Cecidomyiidae; genus Obolodiplosis; species Obolodiplosis robiniae. The sequence continues at coordinate 3,496,215 of CM052014.1, forward strand.
AATGTATTTTTATGCGCTGCTCTGCCTCGGCATGTCAACACACAATCGAATCAAGGAGACTTGTGAGCCTATCACTCATCCACATTACACACACACACACAAACCGCCTGACGCATGAGTTTGGATCTTTTTCGTCTCTCCAATTCTCTAGTATGTGCGACATATATATGCCTCGAATGGCAAATGGCGAAGGGAGCTATCGTGCCAGATTGGTTTGTGCTGGGGTGCTATTTCGTCATTTTCAGCTAGGCAAAATGCGAGTAAAAACAATTATGTTATTGAAATAGGCAATAGAAATGGGAAAGGTTGGATTTTGTTGAAAATTTATATGCTGCTATAATTTTCAATGGACTTTATGAGGCTTTCACTGCTTTACTTCTGTCATTCATTTGTTCCGCCGCTTTCGGCTGTATAACGGTTATTGTGATTATCACTATTTGTTTTCATTGGCTGAGTGTGTTATTCATTTCACGGTGATAATGCCCGCTTGAATCAAATTATATGTTCGAATATAGCGCCGACAGCATTTTCGCTAATCAATCATTCCAAAATCCTTTGGATAAATCACATTTCAAATCCGCCCAAATGATAACGTTTGATTAAAACTTTTTAATTTTTAAAACGTGCAAATCATTTATTTCCTTTGATTGAGTTCAACATTTTGGGAGGAAATATTTCGTCTTTGAAAATCGGTATTTTTCACAAAATTCACATTTGGGATTTTTTTTGAGCGAAATTCCGTTTGAATAATTCGGTTGAATTCAACAAATTGGATCCATAACAGTTTCAAATCGAAACATTCAACTGTTTGATTCCATTTGTGTTCAATTTTGTGTGAAATTCTTTGTGAAGTTTTTGAAGTTGTCTTTTCTCGATCAAATTGAGTCCATTTTCGGACCTGTTCTATGTGCATCGTGCAACCGTAAAGTCACTGGATAAATGTTACTTTTAATTAAATTTCATCTCGTTAAATGTGGCAAATGTGTTCTAATCACGCGCGAATCTGTTTCTCCAACCGACAATTTGCCCAGTAATTCGATAGATTTCGTGTATTTTTTTTCGAGTCGCATGCATTCAAACCATCAATTAAATCGAATCGAGTCGAATGTACCGGTTGGCTCCACCAAAAATCCAAACACGACGAGATAGAAATTCCTCGCTTCAACTGTACCATAATTTATGTTCATTTAGGCTGATGTTGTGAATGAACTTTCAATCGCTGTTCGGCAGCTTAAGCCAATCCCAATGCATTTTTGTCACTGAGAGATAGAGAGCTTAACAAATTCATGAAGCATCCCAACGGAATGGTACATCATATGTCGTTAATAAATCAATGGATTTACAGCAAATGTACCGAGGTTTTACCATTTCAGTTTGATGACAGCCAAAGAAATGTTGGAATTTTTTTCTTTCCAATATATTATTAAATTTCAGATGGAAAAAAATTATGCTGGGCACATTTTAAAGAGATTTTGTTCCCGTTCTTATGCCATTTCAACCCTCAATAGGAACAAGCCCAATATCACTGAAGCTGGCAACACAATTTGTTGTTTCTCCAAACGATTTCCATACCTTTAATCTAATTGGAAGCGAGAAGAGTTCAAATAACATCGTGACTCTTTCCACATTTAATCGCTTTTTCGGATTTGGTTTGGTAAGTTGTTCGTTGCAGCGACAAAAAAAGTGTACATTTGTCGACGTCCAATCGTCATCGGATCGTGTCGTGGTTCACTTCAAAATTCTTGCATTCATTCGGTGGTGTTCGTGGCGCGCATCTTATTAAGTATTCCATTCGTGTATTGGTTTCGTTGACAAATTGAATCTTGTTCACGTAATTTCATTTCAATTCGTTCGACATTTTTTTTTGTGTGAATGTCTTTACCGTGCATTTTGGTAAGCAATACGATTTTACATTTCCGAGCTGGCTGGAAATATGTTCGTTGTCTTCCGTTTGTCAGTCAATCACACTTTGTTTGGCATCATTTTCAATATATTTTCGTTGAAATGCTGAGAAGATTCAGCTCGTGTTCTTTTCTTTTTTTTGAGTCATCATTTTGTGTCGAGTGCGAATGCATGCGCAAAATGTCAAAATTCTCAAGAACAAAACTAACCAATAATGGACGAATCGCTGTTTAAGATGAACGGCAATTTTTGTCAATGTGTTTGTGGGAAGGCTTGTCATTGTGCGCCGAGCAGAACGTCCAGCATTACGCGGAGCTTTGCTGTGATGCACATTCAAATGGAGAGAGGATACGCGCCATATTATATTGATTGAATTTCAACTCAATCGAAACACAATACTCGCTATTTTATTTACGGTGAAAATAGAGGGAGGGAGAGATACGAAAAAAGAACGGCGAGCAAGCTAAAGAAGAACATGCACTGAAATTGAATCGTAAAGTAAGATGGAAGTTGCTTGAGCGCACGCGAGAGCACCGAAGAAAATTGTGCTCATGTAAATAAGTCTGAAGAAGGGAAACATATTTATTCTCTCGTTCAACTTTTACTCTTCGTTTCGCTCCATTATCGTGAGCAATGGCGAGCAGAGAGCGGCGCGGAGAGTGGAACACATTTTGTGTTCTTGCTACGGTTCTATCGCATCTCGCATGCAGCATAAAAGTTAAAAGGAAATACAAACATAACGAAATAAGAATCATGCCATTCGCAATTGATTTAAAATTTATTTATGAACCGTTGACAACCAATAGAGAAGTTGCACACAACCAATTCGACTGGAATTCAGGCCAACACAATGAGCACGAGAAAATCGCTTGTTTATCAATACCGTGCTTATGTATGCGACAAGTAGTGGATGACAAAACGAGAAAAAAAAACAAATAAAAGACAATGAACAAAAATTGTCGAAAAAACGACGAGAAATCGAGAAAAAAGCGCGCAAGAAAAAAAAGAAGGGACGGGCCATGTAAGAACGCGACGACTCAAACGAAGAACGTGTATTGGGTTTAAATTAGGGATAAATAAAGTTATACACTGAATTTTAAATATATTTCCACATTTTCATCTTCTCTATAGCAGACGAGATAGATATCACATTGGATATGCATTGAACGAGAAAGAGAGAACATGATACGACCACAATCCAAATTGCAATCGATCGAAATTTGTATTGGCTGCTGATTTAGATTAGATTTGTTATCATTCACACTGCATTTGCTATGGAACGCTTTGCCATAAATATTTTGTCACTCGGCATCGAATGGAAAGACAGTGAGAAGCGACCGTCGGAAAAGAGAGATAGAAAAGGAAAACATGAGTCGCAGGCAAAAAGAGTCGGAATAGCACGATAAAATATGAGCGCATTTTACTTCGCATTCAATTATAAAAACCGAAAGGAATTCAATAAAAATGCAGATAAATTACACTTTGTAATGAAGACGTGTCAATTTTGTCAGGCGACTTTTTTGTGTGTATTTTGCAATTGATGCAATCGTGTTTTGTCTTTGGCTTCACTAGTAATCAAACATTCGTTTGTTCGTCAATAAAGCAATTGATTTTGCAGCAGGTGCCATGAAATTGGAGCACAATTCAATTGATTCATCATCTCACGTCATTAAATACGCTATTTCAAATAACTCATTTTTTTATGCAATACATTAATCCTAATCGAATCGATGGAGAAAGGTTCATTGACATTTCAAGTAGCATCATTTTTGCATGCTCTCAGCATCATGGCATTCATCGAAAATTGCCACCCACAGTAAATCAACAAATACTGCGTTTGTGATTAGAAACTTTGAGATTAATTTTCGTCTGTAGTCGATGAGCTGCGAAAAAGTTGCGCCAAGTATCTGCAATAGCCACAGGTGTGTTGATTAATTTTATTAAATTCAATTTTTTATTTTTCGCATATTTGATTTGAAATTCCATGGAAACTCTGCCGATGCCGAATGTGTGCGCATCAAACTTTCTGTTCTGCCATATTAAAGATTTAATTGAAATTTTTCTCTCTAATGAAAATCAAGACAGCAAACAATTTTCACGCGTCTTGAATATAGATTAATTCATCAATCTGGCGCTTGTGCCGTTAAATCTATATTAAGACACACGAGTGTATTATAAAAATGCTCGCAACGCTTATGTAATTGAAATGAATGTGATGTTGCGCCAGTTCTTCATTCGACACATTGTTGTGCAGAGTCACGGCGCATGGCTCGTCCTGGCGATGATTCGTTGAGTGCTTTCAAATGAAGCAGCCGAGTCAGCGATCAAAAATTATATTTTCAAAGTCATTTCGGGCCGACACTTTTGTTCGGCACATCCAAATGAGCCCTTGATTCCGTTGGTTGGACGTATTTCGCAAAGATTTGCTCATCTGATTGTTTTGGTGAATTTTTCATGTATTTTATACAGTTGTTCTAATCAACAAAAATACCAGCGAGTGTTGTCTTTCTCTCTCTCACTCGCTCGCAAATTACATTTCATCTCATCCGGCGAACGTATGGCGAAAGGGAAATGAAGAAAAGTGCTTTCGGCACAAATGACTTCGCGAGAGCCAGAGTCGATTGTCCATTCGTATGAGAAAAAACAATACAATCATCGTAACAAATACACACATGAGACTGTTTTCAGCATGGATTTATCCGTAAATGTTCACCAACTCATTCCGAGTACACACACAACGCGCGGCATTAGTGGAATTTGTGCATGAAGGAAGACGTCGACTATCGCCACACTATTAAACGCAATGATGATGTGCACAACTCACCAAAATGCTCACGTTCCTTATTTATATACATAAAAAGCAACGGATTTGGTCGGATAAAATAAGTCGTATATGAAGAAATCCTAGCCACCGTCAGCTAAAGTAAATACAAAAAAAAGAAGACGAGAGAAAGAATGGCAGTCCGTTGCTAGCTCTTGAAATGATGATGTACTGTTCACACACACAAGGGGATATATACACAGCAATGAAATGGACATGAGAGATAAAAATCCGAGAGCAAGGCCGAGCAAATCAAACCTTTTCACCAGAGTAAGGTTCATTTTGCTTCATTGTGTAGCATTTTATTGTTGTGTCGTTTCATTGCGTTGATTGAGCTTTTGAGTGCGCTCAACCATCGCACTTTGCCATACCTTTTATGTCTGCTTTCTTTTCATTTTACTTTATTTTATATCTCTCTGGTCTCTCAATGTCCCGTTTCTCTCTGTCTCTCGCTCTTGCTCTTTCACTCACTTTTATTATGTATTATTCTGGATACGTGAATCGTTTACAGATTGCCGGAGCTTGGTGAATGCACTGTACAAACAAAATGTAATCACAACAGCTCGTATTCATGTGTATGCTTTGAAGAGATGTTCGTGCTGCGATTTGACTTCTGGCTCTCACTTGTTCGCTCGCACTCACAAAGCTCGTCATTTTTGGTGAAATAAAATTGTGTTTATTGAATGTAAACAGACAATACAATAAGCAAAATCTTCATTCTTCCAATGCGTAAATGACTTCTGTTGATTGTTTTCATATTAAATTTTTTTTAACTTAAATTACCGGAAATTCTCTATGAAAAATTCTGAAAGCTCTTTCAAAATATTGGAAAACCTTTTAAATTTTCCGCATTTATTAGAAATTCGGTTTTTACTGCAGCTTTCTCAATGTTCGCTCATCTCCTTTCTTTTCCCAATTTTTTCATATTTTCTTTTTTCAAAACGTTTGCAAAACCATTTTCTTAATTTCAATCATTTTTATCCGTATTTTTATGCTTTTGAAGAGATTTTTGATGACTTCTCAAATATTGTAATGATTATTCCGTTGGCGCAATGGGCATATTTCGTTCCTTCCACTTGTTTGTCAAATAAAATAAAGACATAAAAGCAATGCTATAAATTGGTATTCGGTCTCAGCAAATATGAATACATTATGAAATCTATGGAAGTCCATTCACGGAACACCATTCATAGAAATTACACTTTTGTTCGCGCATCTCGCTCCTCCCAATCGCTCCAAACTGTTCAATAACTACGAGATACTCTTTCGGAGAGTGTAATTTCATCCAGCATTTTCCCATGCAATTACATTTGGTTTTTCGTTTTTGGTCACACTACTCATCGATTTGATGACTAAATCGCACCTGAATCCGATCCGATGATTAGAAAACAACACTTTTCCGAACATTTTCATTTTTACTTTGGTCAAAAATTGTTTTTTGTCCCTCCTTTCTCAGCACTTTCGGAAGAAGTCATCAAAAAAGAACTATAATTTGGTCGCATACTGTGAAAGCCACAAAATTCTTTCGATTATTAAAGTTTTGAATGGCATACACTGGAGTGCCGTAAAAACAATTTCCAAACCAAAACTGACTTCATTTGCTTTTTTTATATGAATGCCACAACGACTGTTTCTCCATATTCAATTCGATTTTTTCGATGATGATATACTTTTTTCTCAAATTGCCGTCGTTTTCAGGTTGATATCGTTTAGTTAAATGTTTGTCCCATCGATATCGTTCGCTGATGAAAGGTAAAAAATTGGATTCAGATGGAAATCTCCATATTCACCGCACACACGCACACACACACTCGTTCTGCAAAACGCCAAAACGAACATACCCACTCACTCACTCGAATGCAAAATATTATTCCGAGCTTTTGGGGAAAATGGTCGCAAATAAAATATTACGTGTATACCAATAACTATAAAAGGTTTTATGACTAAACACATAAGTGAGCGATATATTTAACCACTGGATTCTGCGATGAAATTGAATGAAAAATCATTCGACAAAAAGGTTCTGCAACAATTTCAGTGTTTGCGAAATCGATTCGAATTCCCAAAGCGATTGTGTTTACGAACGGAACTCACTTTCGATGTTTGGATTCGTCCAATTCACACATAGGACCGATTATAAACGACGATCGGCGATTGCTTTTACAACGCATCATTTTTTGCATATTTTAAATCGATCGAACGCGACATCTCATTTCGATGGTTTCAATATTACACACTCAGGGAATTCGGTGATGCGCGGAGTCATGGTCGTGGCCAGATATTTTTTTGAAGATATAAAAAATGACTAAACACTTTTAGTGAATTCACATTTTTAAACGAGTGGAGCAGGTGATGGAGCTAGTGCATATTCATTCCACAGAATATCCCATATTTGCCTCTAAGAAAAAGCACAAGGGCATTCTATTTTGATTCAGAGAAAGTCAATGTTATTAAATATAATGTCCAAGTTTAAGACGGTTCTATACGATAAAATAATAATTTGTTCTAATTTTGTATCAATGATTAACTAAATTCACATCTCAAATCATCAATGTAATTAATATGTTCGAATTTCAAGCGATTCGCTGTTATTTTATTTTCCAAATAAATTAATAGATAATCAATAATTATCTAATCGAACTGCTGCGATCGCATGGGTTCTTTCAATATAGTCTAATGAAAATAGTAATCAAATTACAATATTGTAATCAAATTGCAATTTGTATGATGAAAACTAATGAATATCTTATCAATCAATCGACAAATTGAAAACGCTGAATGAAAAATGGAAAATCAACACTTGCGAGCATATCTAATGTCGATAATTGATGTTTGGCGTGTTAGAACACATGATTAATTGATAGGTGATGACAATTTTAACGGTATATTGACATCTTGATTGATAGAGTTTACATGATATAAAAATAATGATGTCGCAGCCCTCTTCCATTGCTGAACTTTTGAAGTGAAGCAGGCATTTAGATGAGAATACAATTAGCTAAACAAGAAGAAGCGCGATAATATAGACTTGATCGGTTTAGCAATTTAAAAGCCAATTGACTTAATTCGTTTCAAAAAGTTTATTTCAGTTTACATAATAAAATAATAGTGAACAATACAGATAATCCAATTTACAGTTTGAATGCGGCAAATGTGCTAAAGAATTTTTAAATTAAAAACCAATTCATTTGAAAGTGTGAAATTTACAAACATGTATGAGACATGTTACAAAACGTACGCATGTAAACGATAGATGCTCAATTGTGAATTATCTACAAAGAAAAACTGCATTTTAATTCAAATTTTGCAACAATTTAAAGAATTTTGGTACTTTAAATTATTTATAGGGGAATGAATTTTGATGTCTAACGTATGGAGTATAATAAATTTACACACATTTTTTTAGAAATTTGATTTTATAATTATTTTGATGCGCTGATAGATGGTATTTTGTGGCATGTAGAAGGTCTAATGTCAAAATTGGATATTGTGAATCTTATTTAAAGACATCGCGCCACTCCATGTATTAGCGCATATATTTCTTAATCATTATGTACAATTTGATACAGAAGTCAACAAATAAAGACGAAACAAAAATAACGAATTAAGGAGTGATGTCACTGGAATCAATAAAAGAAATGGGAAAAAAGCAATAAATGGAAAATAACGAAAAATGGACCATTAAATGTGCGAGACTTTTAGTGTGATTAAAAATATAAGTACGCTTACAAATGCTAGGCTTTGGCTAATTAGGACCATTTCAATTGGTCGAACATTTTATTTAGCATATTCGATCGTTAAGTTTGTTTTCACTTAATGTCCACTAACTTTTCATCTAGATTTCCTCAATTATTATAATTATATTAACTGCACATTGACTTACTGAATAATTCTAATCAAATCGAAAAAAATTGCACAATATTCTAATGATTTGACAAAAAATCTCTAACGTTTTTTTATTTTATTAAACTAACTGCGGAATGGAAATAATCATATTTAACGATCTAAATTGTGAGATTGAATTGGTGCACCAGAATTTCGACGTTTGCGTTGCTGCATTCCGATTTAACGAATGAGTGGCCCAATTTCAGCGTGTTGAGTTTCTTTGTGGCGCCGAAGATCGACTTTTCGTTGGAATGCTTTGTGGCACAGCTCACAAGCGAATGGCTTGTAGCCAGTGTGCTTCCTCGAATGAGTGATGAGATTCGAACTCTGACTAAACGCTTTACCGCATACCTGGCATTTGTGTGGCTTCTCACCTAAAAAATAAAGAACATATCTCATTAAAATCATCGTCTTTAATACAAAAGATTTCGATAAATCATTTGGGCCATCAAATCAACAATTTCTAATTGCGAAAGATTCCAAATCGGTCATAAGCAATAAATAAAAATGACAAGTTAAAAATGTGCACAATGACCGAGGATTCCGAGAAGTGTGTGTTTATAAATTGTTGTGAATTTAAATACAAAAGGGCGAATATTTGCCAATAACAGAACATTCACTATTATTAGATCGGCAAATATTTTGGCAATGCGACCAAATTAAACGAATGAAACGGCAATAATTTTGGCGAAAATTTAATAATGCCTGATTCGGAGCCGACGCTAAACGCCTATCTAAAACACCGAATCGATTTTTTCTGTAGTTTGGCTCTCTTTTGTTCCCCATAAATATTAAATCATATTATTATAAATGAACAGTAGAGCCATTTGTCACCGGCCAATATAATACCATTTAGTCACTTAATGATGAGTTTCCACCCTAATTTTATTTGTATTTCATTTATATGCGCTCTCTTCGTCTCTCGGTTAATGCTTGTACTGCCGTTTCCTGTGCCTGTATTGCTCTTTATTGTGGGCTTAGCGCTGTTGTTTGTACCAGTCAATTCGATGTATGCATACACATGATTATGAAACGAATCCCGATAATGCTATGGCTTGCGATTTAATTTCTCATTCAACAACTGTTCACAACAAACAGACACATACTCACATGCACAAAACCAGGAGAATGCTCGAGTCTTTTGAATGTCCTCGCTCAGTTTTGTCTGCGGAACGCAATAGAAATGCGCTATTTCGAATATCTCGGATTCAGGATTGAGTGTCGCCACCGTATTCAATTCGAAGCCGGTGGTTTTCAGATGGTATTCATATGAAGCGTAAATATCACGACCCTTCCTCCAGTTTCCCATTCGCCCTGTCGTGTCCTCATAAATTATGACTTGATTCGATTTAGCGCACATATTATAGCAGCCAGTTAGTTTAATATTTCAAAATTGAAATTTGACCTCGCTCATTTTTCGAGAGCACGAAAGCGATGGGAATGGCATGGAAAACCGCACTTTAATTGTTTATAGCATGCTCAACACATAAATCCATAAGTGCAATATTTGATTTGTAATCCAGTGAATTGTTGTCTATTTTGGGTCTCGCAAGTTATGCGAATAATATCATTTATGCGTGCTACGAAATGGATTTTGTTGACTTTTCACATTCATAGTAAATCATTAAACTATTTCCTTTTTAAAAACTCATTTAATCCCGTCCATTCTTGATTACTGACACTCATAAATAAATGAATCATGAGAAGCGTTAAATGAAAAATTTATTCGACTTTGTTTGATTTGCAATTAGCAATCAGAAAAGAATCCCTTCTCTTGTGAAAATCAAAATGTTATTGCGGCGAGAATTTGCTGGTTTTAATGAAATTAAAAGCGATTCATTGAGACAAGCTCCGGAAATGTTCTAGATTAAATGGCGTATGATCTACATCCACGCCGTATTTAATTACATGCCGCAAGAAGAAGCAGAACGAATTTTATTGCATCAGGCATTTTAATTTGAGTGAGGTTGAATGTACATAAATCCGTTTTTGATTCAAACATTTCCTAAACTTTAAATGAAAACCCATTAATATTCATGCTCGCGCAAGATAATAAAAGGGAGAAGACTTGATTTCTTAATATGAAATGGTGATGGTGCCGGTGTGCTGTGCTTGTAAGCCGTTCTTCCACAGATTTACCTCCGCACAACACATCATTCGATTTTTGGCTAAATCCGAACTTTCAAATTCATTCGTCGAAAAATTACGGCTATGATTTAATCGCGCAATGCTCATTTATTCATGATTTATTTGCGAACAGACAAATAAATTCAACATTCTTTCAATTCCATAATCTTTGTCTGGATGAAAATGACACGTATTCAAAACCTGTTCAAATTCTACCATCTCCGACATTGAAATGCTCACGAATTTGTAATATGATCCGAATGTGATTGAATTAGAACCAGAGCCGAAGCAGTTGAATAGTGGTGGATTACAAACATTCGGATATATTGTTTGCTGCAGCAGCCGCAGCCAAAGCAGCGAATATGACCATTACGACTAGGGCAAACCAAGCAACTTATCCAATTAGATTTTTATTCGAATGCGCATTTTTTCAACTGCAATCTTTCGCAGCTAAATCTTGGTTTCCATCAAATGTTGCCATTTGTTGAATTGCAACACGATTTATGTAACAAATTTGTTAACCTGACACCTTCGCTTGATCTCATTAGTGCCACACTCGTAAACATCCTATTTACTTAAATTCGTACAACATGAGTCGTACACTTGCGATTCGGAGCAATTCTTCGATTCGATGAACAATCCCTTGAAGCAAAAATGTGATTTGCTCAGAATTTAGAGGGAGCCAGCTCTATTACGATCGATAAATTGATTTTTTTGCCTGTGTCTGACACAAACTAATTACAACTAACGCGCGCTCAACGTGTTTGATGGGCAATCCTTTCGTCAGGCTGTCTGCGTCCCCCATCTCCCCATATGAATTACGTGCAGAAACAGCATTTTATGTGAATGCATCGCGCTGCCTCTTATTGCTCTCAGTCTGCTGAATTATAATCGGAGCGTATAAATTTTTCATTGGTTAGCTGTGATTTTGTGTGCCGCCCCTATATCCATCGTTTCCATGGCAACTGTCGATTGGGCGCTCTCGCTCTTTGTATGTGTCGCTGAAATAATTTCTGTTATCAACGCTTGTTCCAGCACATTCTGCTTTCAGATCCCATTTTGGGATTTTTCTCCCGTCAGTCGATAGTGTTGTCGATATTTGATGTCATCCAACGACAGCATAGATTCAATAGTTCTGATTGGAGTTTTGTTATTCAATGTTTCCAACCAACAAAAACGTGGAAACTGTATGCCTGGCACTGAAATCAGGACGGCATTTTTGAAAAGTATGCGCTATACTGTATTCGCACGCAGAAGCAATTCACGGATCATTTTTCTTGTTGGGAAAAATCTCAAAATGGCCCCAAAAAGGTGATTGCTCACGCTCCAATGGAGAATTGATTTGAAAATCCAGCCATTAAACCTTCGCTGAGCTAACGTAATCGTGTTTGAATTGCACAAATTCGTCGCATTAGGACCGGACATTTTTTATGGACACGAAAAAAATGGAGTAAACTCCAATATGTATTCGCATTGTGAATGAATCCAATCGTCATTGTTTTGCTTGGATTTTATCTGCAGTGAATAATTCGATGTGTAGTCATGCGAACGGAAAGGACAGAAATAGACAGCAATTGTCGATTCAATTTGATGCGATTGCGAACAATTGTTTCACTCACACACACATACACACCTGCACAGTCGTCACATTGTGTCTGCGTGTATTGAAGTTTGGCCTGAATCCGTCTTACATTTACGATTGCTCAATATTTCCGAGACAAATTGCTTCCACTTTCTGAGGGCAAATGAAACGTGCAGTTTAAAATCTTTATCCGGACTCCATTTTGTGCTTGGAATGCAAGTTGCCGTAGGACGTGTGAGAGAGAGAGAGAGAGAAAGGTAAGAGGGAATTTATATTATTTACATTTTTCCGCAATCCTGTAATGATTGCATCGTATAAAATAGATGAAATCTGCCATAAAAAATGAAGATGTGTGTTTTATATAGAAAGACGCATACACGCAGCAAAATAGAGACGGTAGCGAAATATATATCGAGGTTTGCATATATTTCAATTGCTCACTTCACTCTTTCCCTCTTCAAGTCGTACATTTCGGGTTTTGCGCTCTATTTATTATGGATTTGGGTGCAGAAGCAATCAGCGAACGCCACTCTGCCATCATAAATGGATACGATGAGAAATATTTTTACATGAACAGTGTTAAACGTGCGCCAGAAGTTTGCACAGAGATACGAAGTGCAAATGTAATGGAAATTTCATTCAATCCATTTGGAATTTCGTGCTGAATTGCGTAAAAAGCCCCGTAATCGCATTCAAAACTCAAATCTTCAACATTTATTGTGATGCGCGTATTTTTTGTGCTACATACTCACACACACAATTTTCATCGCCCATTCAAATGCATAAATACGTGGCATCGGGAGCGCTGGCGAATAAATATTCGCAATAATTTTTATGTATGGTAATAATTCCCAACCTTCATTATTTACAGTTTGACGTAAAAAAATCTACTGAATATTAAACTTAAAGTGGAAAAACTCTCGGCAAACTGAATTGATTTCATCCATTTAGCCAATGTAGTAAAAAATGCCTCAATCGTTTATTTTCTCTCTATCTTCCTTCCGCTCACTCGTTCTCTCTCTCTCTCTCTCTCTCTCTATCTCATTTAATTCAAAATATTTCGGAAAAATTCCTTTTGAAGTAATTGCCACAAACGAAAAAAGATTTGCGTTTGTTCTCTCTGATTGCGCGTTCAAATAATTGAATTTGAACATTTGAAACGAACATCAATTTATCTAAATTCCTCTCAGATTTTGTAACTGATTCATTTTCTGCGATGCTCTCCAGCATCTCTCTCTCTGTGTCTGTCTCGCTCGCGTTTTTCCAAGCACAGTTTAATAAAGCGCGTTTAAAAACACTCTTTTGGTGTGCAACTTCAACGTGTTTGCGTTCAGTTAGTAGTCAAATGTAGCCATTTAATCTCTGAAACGCATACCGCATACTTTTTCGCCTTTCATTTTTATTTATTTACTCAATTTTCGTTACGCTTTTGATTTTTATTATTCTGTCGGGTTGGTTTGAGATTTTTCCGTTTTTCCAGAGCCAAATGGCATACGCGCTGGCTGTTGCTGCTGCTGCTGCTATGTGGAATTGCTAAGGAATGTTTCTGTGTGTCTCGGTGTTGTTGTTGGAATCGTTTCAAAGGGACTGTTTAGCGAGTGTGAATCTGTGATATAGAAAGGTTTGTTGAACCTTTTGGTAGAGAAAGAGAGAGAGAGAGAAAGGGGCGAGGAAAAAAGCAATAATCCGGAATGTAATGGAAACGATTTCTCATTTAGAACGCACACACCAACCGAATACCTTCATCGATTTGCCGAGAGGAGTCAATTCGATGCTCGCACCAGACTAAATACATAGTGAATTGCTTTGACTGGAGCCTTCGAGTGAATGAGAGCTGGATCAGAGAATAGTCGACAATGTGTAATTGGAATGGAAGCAAACTAGATATAATCTATGGACTCAGCAGTAGCGAGCACAACACAACGAGCTCCTCCAGCACGAAGCTTATGTATTTATTGCCAGAGAATTACATGAATGTTACGGAAGTTTCCAACTCCTCTCTATCTCTGTCTCTTCGCAGTTCGATGCGGAAACATCAAGTATGTGCCTGATTTCGTGCTTGGTGTGCCCCATGAACGTACAGTCTATGTATTTTATATGATGGCGCAGATGGAAAAGATTTTTAGAGATTTGTTATTTATGGTGAAATAAATTTGTTTTATTGGTCTGCTTGTGCAGTCACAGCAAATGGTGGCAGGGTTTTGAGTTTGCTCTTCTGTTTTTGCCATTTTTCCGTGTGTTTTTCGGACGAGCGCTTTTACTTCACAATGGAAAATCGTCGTTTCATCTCGTTTGTTCCGGCTCGCTCACTCGCTCTCTCTCGCTCTAATCGGTTTTTGGTTCACAGAATATAAATAAAACATTCTCAACGTTTGCCGACTCAATGGCAGTGCTTTTATTTTTATATTTGTTTATCGTTTTGGGTCTTTGGTCGTATGCTGCTGCACCATCCATGTCCAAATGGATCACGAACCAAAAAATCAATACAAATCGTTGGCAAAAATGAGGCTAAAACCAAAGCACCCGTGATCAACGCAGCACCAATAGCGAAAAAAAAACGACAAAAACAACTGACAGACATAAATAATCGTTGGTTTTTTTGCCGATGACGCCAACGAGGAAGAACAGCCAATGCAAAAATTTGCACAATAAAATTTCAAAATGAATAAAAATAGCGAGCGAGTGAGGTTGAAACTTCAAGGATACTATTTAAAATGATTTCTAGGAATGCGAGAGACGTTTCGAGCCAACACAAGCAATCTTCTATTTTTTTGCTCGAATAAATGTTGAATTGTAATTGTGGAAATGGATTTTAAATCGCAAATATTTGTGATTCATGATTGGAATTGTTGTTGTATGGCGGGAATTTGTTAGCGCAAAATCAATTGCTGACGCAGCGCACAAATGATGGTGCAGGTTTTCATAAGTAGGCACTTGAAGCTTGAGTTAAATTGAAATGTTAAAAATAAGAACAGTTTGTTCGAAGTTTCATTGAGTCTTTTCGGCATTCTCAATACGGGACGCTCAGTTTCGTCTATGGCACATACAACTTTCGGATATTATTTTGCAACTGAAACATAAACGAAAGGAAAACACTTGACTACTTATTTATATAAACACTTTGCACTTAAAACATGGAATCATTTTAAGCGCTACCAGAGATATTGACAAGATTTTTAATACCCATATGCAGGCAGAGAGAGAGAGAGAGAGAGAGAGAGAGAGAGAGAGAGAGAGATAGAACCGGCAGTGATCTGTGAAGGGACCATTCTGTTTTATATGCGTACACAAAATTTAGCGCTGGTGCCACATGCTCTAAACATGATTTCCATTAATATTTTCAATTTTCCATAACGTTATTGTTTTGTCATTGTTGTTTTCTGCACTTGTCCTTGTCGCAGCCACTTTGTAGCCCAACTCACACAGTGATATGAAATTCAGAGAGAGATAGAGGCAGATTTAAGACTGGAAAAAGGATTTGAGTGCTGTTTCGAGGTTTAAATTTGATTTTATAATTAACTCAAGTGTATGCTGCTTATAATTTTCTGTGTTTGTGGTTTTGACACAACTTAAGGTGTCTTTGATTATGAGATTTCAAGCGATTATAATACCAGTTCAATATCTGTTGTGCATTTAATTATATATTACTTGATATCGGCGGTGCTCATTTATGCTCACTTAATTGCTTTCGATGAAACCCGATTTGAATTTGAAAACCAAGTCACGGTTTCATGTTGAGTCTCAGTTAAAAATCGATTGAGTGTTTAATCAAATCTAAATTTAATGCAATTTATAAAATTCAAGGTGTTCACAAAAATGAGTGTCCTAAATCTGCCAAATGACACACTACAAATTTTATTTATTATTTTCCGCAAATATTTAGAATTCGTTCGCCGAAAAATCGATAGGTGCTGTATTATGCACGGCTCAAAATCATGATGTGGAAAAAAAGAATATTAATATTTATGGGGGAAAAAGGGAAAATGTTGTTTTCCTTGTAAGAGGAAACTTCAATTGCTTGGTGTGTATTGATTCATGGGCGAGGTGCGAAAAAAGAAAAGTCAAAACGTCGGAGAGTCTATTGTCACGTACACAATCTTAGCTAGTATTGAGCGCGATTTTAGTTAGAACTATCTCCTATTCGTACAGTTTGCGCTCAGCGCACACACGAAGTAAAAATGCTAGATGACGATGGAAACGAAGTGAATCTGACGATGTATTCCCCAGATGAAGTTTCATTTCATGAACGAATTCATGAATGCTACCAAAAACGATACTAACATATAAAAAATCTTTGTAAATAAATCTTAGAGATGATGCGGAATAAGAGATTCACAAGAGAAAATAAAAGCATAAAATTGTAAGAGTCCTAGCTAAACTGGTGTGTGATCGAGAGAGAGAGAGAGAGAGAGAGAGAGAGAGGGAGGAAGAGCCGTGTAAGAGGAGAAAACTTTTGATAAGTGCAGGAATGGCAGCAAAAGAAAGCAGCACGACCAAATTGAAATGAAGTAAACTTATTAAATAATTCAATGCACGTTCCGCGGCGTCTAGTCCAATAAAACCCGAGATTCAGTTGCAACTTGATCGCTCTCGCTTATGGCATGCTACAATGATGGGACACTGCTGAGTTTCGCCTAGAGCGAGAGAGAAAAAGAGAGCAACAGAGCAACGGAACAAACACCTATTCAAATGTTGTTGTTAGCATAAATAAATTATTTAGTATTTTTCATGGTGTTCACAGTTGATTTTAGTTGTGCACTTCAGAGAATTTCGGCATATAAAATCCGCCAAACACCACGAAATCAGTTTTGCTATATCAATGCTTTAACAGCGAATAGGATATCTGATGCTGAAGAAAAACGACAAAAAAACTTCTTCTTTTCGCATTTTTCACTTTCGTACAGTTATTTTGCATAGTCATTACGATTTTAGCTCTAGCTCGTCTCAAATGATTCGGTCGATGGGATGGAATAGGGCGGGATAGGGCGTGGGATGCATCGTAAAAGTACTCAATGAAACTCTGAAATGTTGATTGCACGAATGCATTCCATTCCGAACAACAATAGATTGGCGAGAACACGTGGCTGAAAATCAAAAATTCATTTCGAGTAGAAATACTATGGAATTGAATAGATTGGTTGAAAGGGAGGATTTTTGCATATGATCGCATGCACAACCATCATAATAACCAAAATATTGCGACCGAACGACTGGCAAAAATGGTGGAATCACAAAATGCCTTTGTTAATTTATGAATTTATTGCATATGCGGTCACATAAATATCTTTATGGAGCGGGTTTTATTCGATCGTTTGTTTCGAGATTATACCATTTCCATCCATAATAGCAAGCCATCCAGCCACTGAATATTATCCACTACTATCCGCAACGTGCCCATAATTTTTGGGCAGTAAATTTTTCCTTAAATTGTCATAGTAAAATGGTTGCAGCGATTTGACCGTTTGCCATATGCGACATCATCAGCTAACCCGGAATGCCTTTCGCATCAGGAAAAAAGACTCCATAAAACCAGACCCGACAAAGAATTCGCCAACGTTCGCGTGTGTCACATTTTATAGTAATACATTTGCTGCGAAAATCAAAATACCATCTGACTTTCATATTTCCAGTTTAAGAGAGCGAAGAAAGCCACAAATATGTCGGCATACTCGGTCCGAAATCAAATTAACTTCGCTTGTGTTTTTAATGGATTCTGACACAATAATCGTAATTTTTCTTATTTCAACGTATAAATTAACGAAATTAGAATATTATGACGGTGTGTGATTGTCATTCATTGAAAAAGAGCGAGTGAGAGTAGATTGCCAATTGGATAATAGGCACGGCTGTTAAACGAAATTCAATCTCTACGACTAATAGGCACGTGCTGGCGAGAGAGCGACACCGTCAAAGTTTCAATGGATGATGATGGAAGTGCACAGCCCAAATGGAAAACAGGCTCACATCAAATCACTTTAAGTGATTTAATACGGAAAGTCTGCTAAATCAAAATAAACACTCCTTCGAACAACGTTCGTTCGATTCGATGCCATCGCCATCACCGCCGCGCTCCTGCTACTGCTGTTGGCCGATTTGAACAGCAACGATCACGTGCTACTCTTGATAATTTAATTACGAATATAAGCGATGGTAATCGATATTTTCTCTGGAGTATACTCTCTCCTGAGCTACACTAAGGCTCTTTTCAGCACTGAATTCTCGGAATTCGTAATTAACTTGTTTCAATCTAATGGAGTAGGATGGCTTTTAGCCATGGATTTCATAGTGAATTTTCAGTTAAGCTTTTAACTTTGTAATAAACAAGGATTTTGACAAAAAAATTAGAAAAAGGACGAGTAAAATGGGAATTGTTCAATTAGAAGCATTTTGAAGAAAAATTGATGAATAATATGACGAAAATGGAATTTCCTCCTATTCTCAGTTTCAATCGATTGAAAATCGAGATTACGTTTCATATATTTATTCAAAGGTAAATTTTTTTCAAGTAAAAAACTTGGACCTTTTTGATCCTAGACTCAAAGAACAAATGCTCATTGCATCGATTGCACCCTAATTCCAATCCAAACATTGGCATTGTCTATGATTATTGTCTCGATTGGTTCATGTGCATATGTGATTTGATGATTCGATTTGACATTTAAACTGTCGGTTCTTTTTCTGTTCCTCTGTTTTCATTCTATTAAAGGAAATTCAATCCGCCTGGTAAAGAAAGAGCACAAAGTGTTTTATGAAATTTCGAAGTGCACTGAAAATGATGTGAACATTGGTTGTAGTGTGCCGATGCTGGTGAAAATAATAATTCTATTTTCTCACACGCGCATTTATTGGAGTGCGTTGCAAAACGGCAAACATTAAAAAAGCTAATGTGTCGACCCTACCCATTTTTTTGTATTTGATTGCAAACATTGTACGCGCACGTCGCACTGAACCGCATCATTTTCACAGTGCTGGTTGGTGTTGAGCATGAAAAAGACACAGCAAGAGTGCACAGCAGAAAGATGTCCCAAGAGATAAAAACGCCTAGTATTGTTAATTTACACAATGAACTCACAGTGCACGATTCCCTTTTTGGTGTTTTTGTCTATTATAGTGCGACGAGCACCAATATTTAACTGTTGATTCTCTATTTCTCTTCGCTTGTAATGGCGAAAAAAAAATATGCCGTGCAGACTTATTCGCAGTAATCATAATCACACACTCCAAATGGTGGTAATCAATAATATGCGCCGTTGTTGTGCCGCGCCGGGCCCACTTTTTCATTTGAATGCCAGTTCAAAGGACTCAAGCACTAATAAATCGTGAACATTATTTGGCCCAGAACACGAGCGAGCGAGCAAGAGACCGAAATCTCTTAATTTAATGCTAGAGCTTTAAACTCTCAGTTGCACGAGCAAAATATTCCCATAATAATAATTTTTATGATGAATTCCCATTTATATTATTTTGAGTCGGTGAATAATTGTCACAGAAATACTGAGAATTATTCACCGTCCAGAGATCAAGTGTCTGGAGAGATTGAAATGTTCCGAGGCGCACAAAGCAGCACAGTCAATGGGAACTCGAGTAAGGTGCGAATCGGCAATTTCAAGGGTTCACTTGAATGCATAAACATTTAGCTATTTGTTTAGCGGCCGCCGAATGAAAAAAAGGGTGAGAGGGGAAAAAAGAGTTTGTTTTTGTTGGGCACGCGCGAGTTGATTTAAATATCAAGTGATATTGATTCTGGCATTTATCTCGAGGACATTCCGTTTAAAATTTCAAATCGCATTTTAAGCTCAAGTGTATCAAAGCATGTGTCAACAAGCGGATTTCAGTGAATTTTTGTGGGGCCTTGAGTTTAAGAGAGGACATTTCTTTTGGCAAATATAACAAATAAACAAGCTGAAATGCCAGATGAACAAGAAGTGCCGTTCGATTTACAATGGATTAGCAATGTGTAAAACCGGATTTCGCTTGCTCTTTCCATTCAAATGGATCTAATTGAATATACATGTTTTTGTGGTCGGGAATGAGCGCAAAAATAAAGAAAACCCATTCATTTTTCGAAATGAATTGAATCGAAAGGAAAACATGTGTTTCGATTTCAAAATATCTAAATTTTGATTGTTCACAATTCGAGAATATCGAAGGCGATTTGCAATGATTATATTTTAATGACATTTGATGATGCAAATGATATGTCAATATTGAGCCATTTGCGATTAAGAAATAATTACAAAATCGTTTGAAATTCCCTCGATGTCGGCCATGTTAGCAACTTTGAAAAGTGAATTGATTGATTATTATCCCCATCAGAATTGCTTATATGTCCGAAACATCCATTCGAATCGATTCCGAAGCAAGTGTTCTAAGATTTCGATATACCATTTGCAGTTTGATTTCATCGAAAACGCTAGCCTGGTTCCATTGATTCAATTAAGTGAGTTTTGTCTATTTCTCACATTCAAACTAAGTGCAATCATCACCTGCTGTGACCAAGCATAAGTTGCCATTTGCAAACCAACGCATTCGCATTGATAAATTCACTGAAACAGAGCAAACATAGAAACAATCCGCTGAGAGTACTTTACGTAATTGCCTTTTGCCACATCTCTTTTTTTATGTTCATTTCCTATTATTGCTTCGATTCATTTTCCACTGCATATGTTCTGGACTCGCTTGTCAGCACACAAATACTGCGCTCCGAATACACAGATGTAGTTTATTTTGCGAAATTTTACGTTAAATGACGCTCAAATGGAGAAGATTCGGCAATATCATAATGGCCAAATTAAACAATTCGAATGCGAATACAAAATAAACATATTCGAGAGAGTGAGAGAGCGAATAGAAGACATGAGACAATTTTGCACAGTTCAACAGTTGCAATCAAAGTTGGACTCTCGATTGTGATTTTTGCCAACTGCAATTTAGCCCTTAATTTAGTTATCATCTTTATCGATATGTCTCTCTTTCAGCATCACATTCGATCGCCATTAGTATTTTATTATCGAAAACAAATCGAAATAATGGAGTGATTTCAGTATAACTGAAAATAATTGAATTACGACTTTTGTTATCGATACGTGTGTCTTTGTGCCTGTATCCGGGCACTATATTGTCTTCTGTTTACCAGCGCATCTTTTGCGTGGCTTGAAATCAGTATAAACCGATTTATGACTAGATATGGATAGATTGGCTGAGTGCCGCTGATTGTGGTACGGAGCGAAAGAGCACGGAATTGATGTTGGTTGTGACTATTTGTGAAGGTTTGTCAAAACGTCTATATATTGTGTGTGTGAAATGAACCGTTCCCCAAGATCATATTTCTGGAATAATTCCATTATCATTTTGACTGGTGCTCGCGCCCGCTGCAGCCAGATTCATGAACGAAGTCTGTCATAAAAACCAATAATTGGGGAGACGAACGAGTGACAAAATCTTACCATGATTTTATTGTCGTAGTCTTTAAAAGCTACTGAATTCAATTGAATTTGATAGCCGAATGAATCGAGATGGAGAGAGAGAGAGAGAAAAAGACAGGAAAAAAGAATGAGAGTAGGATGATGATGTCAATTTAATCGAATTAGCTAGAATGAATCCGGCCGATAGCTGGATTTTGACGCAACAAATGGCTCGCAAATGAAATAAATGCAACGAGAAAAAAAACTGTGCTGAAACTTACCCGTATGAATGTAGGTGTGCTTCTTCATATCACTCTTTTGATGGAACCGCTTGCCGCAGTAACTGCAAGGATACGGCCGTGTGTCACTGTGTATTAATAAATGAGTGGACAATGTACTTGACCTTTTAAAGGCTTTCCCGCACTGTTTACATTCGAACACCTTTTCCACATTATGAACAGCCCTGTTTTCAATCGTACAAAATGAATGTGCTCAATGTAATTTTGCCATAATTGAAATCATTGCTTTGAATTGAATTTGAAGAAAATTCATAGGGTGGAACGAAACATACCTGTGTTGACTCAAACTGACTTCGTGGCCAAATGTTTTATTGCACAGTTCGCAGGCAAACGGCCGTTTTCCATTGTGCGATCGACGCGAATGAACTTCTAAGCCATGCGGAGTCGAGAACATCTTCTCACATTTGACACAGGAATAAACATCGCCCAGCGACGGTATGCCGGGTCTCATAAATAAGTGATGATGATGATGGTGCAAGTGATGCTGTTGGGCAAAGTTCAAATGTGCAGCGGCTGCATTTGGGCCTTGCAGTGCGGCGGCCGCCGAAGATGTTGATGTTTGTGACACGAGATTACGAAAACGCAGTAAATCCTCATGTCCAATTGGACCATATCCAGCGCCAGTTGGTGCATTCGGCTGTTGGCCTTGATGAAAAGCAACCGCTGCCAGCCAGGGAAATGTGTGGAATAGCGGACGATGATGTAACATATTTTGATCGTAGATTGGCGGGTAGTTTGCTGAAGCTGTTGTACGGAATGCATCAAATGCCATATTTGAAGTTGGAGGCGATTTGACTGAAACACGCGGCACATCCTCTCTCAATAATGCCGACATCGAAAATGTCTCCGATTTTTTCACGACACTCTGTTTTTGGGAATTTCAGAACGATATTTAACACACTCAAAGACATTTCCAACGAAAATAATGTAAAATATTTGCATTTAGAAACAAGATGGGGATGTTTTACCTGGAAAATATTTGTAGTAGATGGTGATTCATTCATTCTAAGTGGTGGCGGCGGTGAATCCACCTCCAATTCTGGTGATACGGAACATGATCTAGAGCGAGACCGTGATGAACTGCGCGACCGAGACTTTGTACATGAATCTTTGCAGCTGGATTCGACTTCTGAATGCGGCGTAACTTTTCCATTCGTCTCTTGATGTGTTCGATGATGGTTTCGATGTTCGTAGGTGTTGTTGTTGTCTTCATCATCCGAATCTGTACCTTTCACCAAGCGACTTATACTAAAATTAAGTTGTTCTGTCAACCAAAAACAAAGCGAAATACATGATTAATGATACTAGAGATGATACTGCGAATTTTGCCTTATAAAATATTGATTTAGGCGTTAATTATTCGAGCTAATAAATATTAAATACGAATTGAATTAAATGTAATCCCTCCTCGGGGCCGATACGAATTTTGTGTGACGGATACGGTTAATTTATTACGCCTTCTGTTGAAAGGGAATCAAACTCAATATTGCCCCATAACCCTTCGTCGATTAAATCGTTTCAACTTTCCGCTTCATCTCATGCACATTGAAAACACAAACGGGCTCAGAGACACAGATGAATTGACTGATTGTCATCATCATTGTGTGTTGTTCTCCAGGCCTAAATCAGGATGCGTATCAAATCGCTGAATGATATGCTGTAGAGTGTAATTATCTTGGGATACAGAATATTTGCAACTGCTCCGAATACATAATAAATTTTTAATAGATTTGTTATTGGTTTTGTGCGTAGCAGACAGTCAGCAATGACTGTTCAGAATGGAGTTTAGCCCTGACAATATTGTTTATTTTCTCCGTTATATCAGCGACAATCAATTAATCATATTTCGATCCAACGGATTAAATACGCATTTGTCCATATATAGAATCAAGTTTCATTGGAGGCGATTTGTGTCGAGTCTTGGCCTGAAACAGTACATGGCATATTGATTTTTTCGAGACCATAATTGCGGCGAAAATCAAAATATTTTGCCATAATACAACGGAAAATCGTGTTTGCCAAGCAGTAAAATGCAATCAAAGGCAGTTTGGTTTGTGTATTTTGTGGTTATAATGATTGCCCGTCTATTGTTGTTAACAATCGCTGCGGCTGACGCATAGAATTAACGGATTTCGCGTGCCTAAAATCACTAATAGAATCGCTACAAAATATCACTTATATTGATAAATTGGGATCGCATGTCGATGCAGCACGGTTAAAAACATTCCGTACCGGTATCACTGATTTGTTATGTCCGGATTTTATTAATATTTGAAAAGCCATTTTATTGCGTTTTATCGCATGAACCAACTTCTAGCTCGTAGCCTCTTATGACATAGATCGCTTGAACAAAGACACAAAAATCGGCAATGCAAACAAATGTACATGCGAATTGCCCGCCATTTCACCCACAATCCACCACAGCCCAACGGCGCGCAATGTGAATCAGTCGATATCAATAGCATGACATCGCGCAACTGATACAAAACCTTTTGGTTTGCTGTTGTTCTGTAAACATTCGAAAGCCTGTTTAAATATTTGCCCATATCTGCTTTATTACAGAAACGATCGACTGATTTACGTTCATGTAAAAAAGAGTTCGCTTTTTTTCCGTATCGTAAACAAGTTTTTAGTAGAGAGAAAAACAATGTGGCATGCAAAAAATCCGATAGTTATGTTTGATGGAAGCATGTAAACTGTGATTAAGAATTAGATTGGAATGGACGAGAAAGAGGTGAAAAAATGTGCACTTTTCCAATGAAAGAGCTGAACCTGCGAATGAAATATTCAACAACGTAAATAATCAAAACAAACATCCCTAAGGATTATAATAATAATCATTGTAACTGTTCATCGTCCTCATTTTGGGTTCGATTGTGTCGTTATTATTATTGCCGTGTTTTTGGCCGTAGCAAAAAATTGCACCCTAAATAATAACAGACCCGGACGAATAAACTGCAGAACTGACGAATGAATTTCCTATTCACCGAAATCACTCAATAGAAAACCAACATCCACACAGTGTGCGCACTGTGTTTCACGCGTCGGAAAAAAGAGGGTCGGAAAGGAGCAATTCACACTATTAACATTCATTGTTGAAAATTGAAGAATTTTGCGAGAGTTTGAAAAACATCAGCATCGCTGTGGATGGGCGCGCTAAATGATACACACATCCAATGCGTGTGTGCCTGTGCGGTGTGAATATGGAGTAATCGTTGTACGGGTTTGAGAAGGCGCACATCGGCAGCAGCATACATCAAATATCATGGTGGGTAAATTTCAATTGTACAGCAGATTTATAACATATTGGTTGCCTTTTTGTTGAGCAAAACGTTCTCAATTACAGCGATTTCCGTGCTGCCGCATCGAATGAAGGGAAATGCTTGTGAGAGAAAGACACAATTGATTCGAATTGCATGTTCAGTCGAGTTCAGGGTTACAACATCGTGTTGATATTTCGGTGCTTGCTGCAAAATCATATCCATTCAACGAGAGAACGGACGAATTTCAGGAGGGTTGGTACACTCACTCGCACTGAGAAGGAAAAAAGCGATTGCTCTCTTTTTCAATTTTCATTATTATTTTATGGGCAACTTGTTTTCATACTGCACCTGTTTTGTGCAGCGAATGTTTTTCTTGATTATGGATTCACCATTTGTCATTTCAAAACAATTGAGCAGATGATGAAGAAGATTAATCGACGTTTTCGGGGGATTGAATACTTGGCCGAAAACAGCATTTCAGCGCGCCAGATTTCAAGTGGTTGGTGAAAGCAGAAATGCAGTTCAGTCCATCGATTAAGACAGAGTCTGCAATCATAAGGAAATAGATTTTTCTTTCGACCAAGAGAATCTGTTGACAAGCAATCGCATGGAATGACTATACTTAATGACAAGCCGATTAAATGATTTGAGTCGTTTTGTACAACGATTGGAGTTCAGATGAAGAATTGTGGCAATCGCATTAATTGGCATCAGCAACAGAATCGATTTGTATTTGATTGATAAGACATTTGAGTATGTGTGGTTTTCGATTAATACTCATTTCCTCTCCGATTTGCCACACAAGATGCTCGCCAGCCGGATGAATCCAATCAATTGATCTGATTACATATTTTCGCTGTGTTGCCGATCGCCAATGAAGTTTCTCATTTGAATTCCATGCTTGCGTTTCCGTTTCAACCATTCAATCATTTCGTATTTATAGCGAGAACGCATGGCAAATGCGCGCGGCCGTTTTATTAGTCACAATAATATAAAGGCGGCTTTTTCAATAAAGACCCATAAAATATTTATGGAAAGTCTATTTATGATTGCAACTTGAATGTCACTTCCATTTGCTTCATGCTTGCTTGGGGTTTTTGAAATCCAGTTGTTTCTTTTCGAACGTTTCGCAATCTACATTTTGCGCACTTGAGCAAATGGAAATGTCAATTTCATAAAAATCAAACTCCATTTCAATGAGCAATGCCTTTTTTTGCGGAACGAAAACTTCATTATTCAAACTGTTTTATTTGTTCGAGAATATCATTTTTGTTTTGAAGTTGGATTGCAATTTTCAATCGTGGATTCGATATCAATTTATCATCATTAATTTAACAAACCCAAAATAATTTCAACGAAATATGAAATTATTAAAACTCTTAAGCGTGTATTTTGTCTTTTTTCTTTGCCGAAATATGACATTTCAATCATTAAAATTGTTTTAAAATCGGTTTGTGTTGAAAAGACGCGTTTGATCTGCAGCAATAAAATGCGTCTTATCGAACGCGCTCGATTTATCGATGATTCAGGGTAAAATCAAACAAAACGTAGTATTTTTGAAAATGACAAAAATACAATTCGGCACATTTGGAAATTGATGTGAAGCCGCCGAATTCAGATAGAATTTTATCACGGCCTCAGAATGGCCTTATTACACAGACATATACAATATATATAGATGATTTATGGCACCCGAGTTGCCCGTGCCTTCAATGTGACGGCACAAATATACAATTCTTAAAATGTGTTATATTTTTATGATCGATATCATCGCTGTTTGCATAAGACCGATGGGATAAATAGACACACCGAATTCGGTTGTGGTTCAATGTCAAACGAATCCCATTTATTACCGAATTGGTATTGCGCTATTACAATGAATCCTGTGGGTGCGACGCGTGTGAACAAACGTTCATATGCCGATTTGGAGGGATCGATATTGATCGGCATGCAATGATCACCTTTCGATGTGCGGGTTCACAGATCACAATCGAAAATCTATAACATATGTTTTTTCGTTCGTTGATTACATAATTCAGATCTGATTCAATAAATAAACACTTGAGTTTTTACCGGACACATGAAAAATAGCTGTGCGCATTTAAAGAGCTTAACGGAAATACGAACAATTCTGAGTTGAGTGTAATAATAATTTTGTCTTTTGGTATTTCCATTGATTTACAATAAATGAATCGATATCACATGAGATTTATTGCGTTCGGTACTTTAGATAGGGTCGCGCACGGCCAATGACTCAACTCAAACAAAAACAGTAAGACGAAATGTCAATGAATGATGTATGTTATTAGGTGAAGCATTTGATAGCGATAAATGGCCAAAGCCGAATCACGATTCAATCACGAGAATTCTTTGGATTTTTGCTGAATTTTTGACATTGTTTTTTCAATTTGAACATTAATCGACCCACAAAAAATTTAATCAACTGTTATCAGAGCACGAATCATCGATTTGATTTCAATAAAACAACGTTTTTTGCTGTCGCTTTTTCAACGCAGATTTATAATATTCCGTCGATATGCTTTTATCTTTTGCTTTAATACAAGCTATAAAACAATCCCTGATATGGTTCGACAAATCGTAAATTACATGATAATAGACAGCTCGTTGTGTGACTTTGGACACACACACAAATAATGATTTCCAAAAATTCAATTTCAAAAAATGATTTAATTTACCTTTCAAACGTTTCGAGTCGACTGGCGATCGTCGATTTGGCGATTTCGACAAATCGTTACCATTCATGATTGATGTTAACTGCACTGGACCGTACAAACGCCGATAGTTATTTATAAATTCACTGTTTAACGGGAATGGAAATAAACCGTTGCGTGCTCCTACATATTGAAAAAAAGAGAAAGATCATTAAAATCAAATTTAAAAGATTAAAAAATCTGAAAAATCATTGTCTGTTTTTTCAATTGATTTGAACGGATATACGATTTGAATGGTTACACTACAAGATTGCGTGTTTCGTTGCCAATTCAACGGTTAAGCTATGTTATTTCTCGAATTTAATTTGTTTTAATTAAGAAAAGCGTGCGTATGTTGAACTCTTGAATCCATTGCCACTGCCGCGCTCGGCTGCAATAAGATTAAATGCATGGGCACACTGGAAAAAATATGCTGACCCGCGGATTTCAATATTCATGCTTATCAAAACGGGGAACATGAATCAAGATCCTTCTGAACCATCCAAAAGTAACTTTGAAACTTTCAATGGAATGACAATAACGACGATGATGATGAATAAAAACAATGAACGCGCTCAACTGCGCAACCACCAAAGTCAACACCAATAATTCTAATTACAAAACATTCTTGATTTAATTGCTTTAAATGGAACGAACCGAGTGATTTCGAGAATGAAAACTGTAAAATCATCACGAAATAATGAATTTATATTCATAGAAAGCATCAAAACTATGAAATAAAATCAACGATTCAATCGCGCGAGTGCTCGTGCAAGACATCAGCAGCAAAAAATGTTTTTTCTTATTTTCATCAATTTGTTAGAGAATTGCCGAGGCCGGCCATATAGAAATTATATCCCGCGTTCGTACTGAATCAATGAGACATATTCTCTTCAGAGATAAAGGGAGATGGAGAAAAAGGCGACCATACGTTCAAATGCTGGCATCATTATTATCTGTTGCCATTAATTTTCATTGGCCATTCGAAAGTAATAAAATTCTTCCAAAAGGAACTTCATTCCTTTGCTTGCCAGTCTCTCTCTCTCTCTCTCTCTTTGCTCGTCCCGTCCGTCTGAATGTGTTAAGCTTCGGAGTTTTAATTTATTGTAATTTATTTATCTGATTGTGAGCGCTGCAATCATTCTGAGTTGAAATCAAGTCGAGGGTAATAATGCCATGTTACAATATTTTGTTTTGTGCATATCTATTCGCACAAATCGACAGTATAAAAATCAACTCAATTATAAATAGTGCTAACCCTTAAATTTGTGTTCCTATTCTCGGTTCCAGAACCGCTGCTCGCAAATAATTTTGTGTGTGTTAATTAAAAGCAATTCTTGGCGGACACAACGATAAGGTCATTACTGGAGCGAAAATTGGCACAAATATTTCTGCAATTTGCTGGCCCATGTTCTGGTTAGATCGTGTTGCCCGATCTTTTAGAAGAATTACGTATTTTTCGTGCAGTTTCGGCAACTTGGTACAGATTTAACTAGCCACTAAATGATTTCAATTGAAACAATAATAAAATGATTAAATTTGTTGTGAAGCTTCATTTTGCCGCGTTATGTGACTGTCAGATTGATGGTTTTCGTCGGTTTCGATGGAGCTCTCAAATTTATTCTTTTGCTCTGAGTGTGCAGTGTTCTTGACTTAGTCATCAGTCTGCAGTGTTCGATACAATTATTTGCGTAGGTGCACACAATGCGTAGGATAAATATAAGAGTTTTAATTTTGATTGCTGTGAGGAGTTTTATTTCACTTTCAGTCAGATAAAGTTTAGTTTCAATTGAAAAAGATACGGCGATTTTTCAGTAATCATCCAGTCTCCAATACTCTACATTGGGCTTATTAGAATTTTATTGAAAATGTTCACAGTTCAATATGCAAACGGTTTTATGGTGTCCTCTTTTAATGCACTCACTTGCGTCTTCATTAATCAAGCAAACGATTAAAACAATTATTGGGATTATTACCATGTGGTCAAATGTAGTCTAATTGAAATCATAAATCCATCACTGTTTAGGCCAAACACATGCGACTATGAAAGACGAAGAAGAAACTCAGGCATTTTTTTCGTCTCGCCTAGTATCAAATTGAAGCCCTCTCAATCTAGTGACAACCAACACAATTGATACATGAAGCGTCGAACGCAACTTAATATGCGCGGCGGAACTGTTGGGTTCATCGCAGCACCAATTAAATGCATACCATATGGCACGCATCGGACGGATTATTCGATGTTTTTGTTTTCCTTTCACATCTTCGAATATATAGGACAAATTATTGTCAATGCATGTACATCGCAAGCCCGATTTTACAACACCAACTTTAACTGACTCAAAGAAAGAAACTGGAGCATTTTTTCTGGATGCAATTCAAATTATCAATGCAAAATGAATCTGGTGACGCGAACAAACAGTGTTGAAATATTGCAGTAATTACTGCCAAACAGGCGCTTTGTATGACATTTCTCCGCTATTTAATGACTTTTTTTTTAATCCCCATAAACATGCATGTTGAACCCATAAAAATCACATTGGCAAGGCAAAAAAGTCGACAAAATTGACGACGTTCCTTTGAAAAGCAACAAACAAAATTGAACATGACGCATTAGATAATTATGAAGCGTTTAATTGCTATTGGATTTGCTTTTTTGTTTTCTCTCTATGATATGATGCGATAGCATTAATTTCCGGCCAAATCCTGATTGACTTGCAAGTGAATCGTGCCATTTGGCGTTTATCAAAGGCAAACATTGAGCTTAAATGACGTAAACCGGCCTAACACTGGCACGCAATTTTCTTTTTGTTCACTTCCTTAATCTTTTAGCTCAGCAGCGCCCCAATGAAATCGTGATGAAGATTTGCGCAAAATTGCGAAGCGCCAAGAATTTAACTGCATTGTTATAGGCTTTGTTGAAAGCAGGAGGATTTTGCTGAAAATAATTTGACGCAACATTATTTTTGTAGCAGGATAGAGCCTTCTATCATCTTGTTACGAATGAATGAGATGAAAGCGAGCATTTTGCGAGTTTGAGTCAACGAACAAAGTTCAACGTGAGAAAGCAATCAAATATTCATCACTTGTTTGGATTGTAAAAAGTCATCAACGGAAAAAAAGAATTTCAAGCCAAATCAGTCATAAATTGTGCAGAAAACGACGCATAACGCATAAAATGCAGCATCAAAAATCATAAATCTCGTCGAAATGCCATTTCTCTTCAAGTTATCATATTTGATTGCATTTCGCAACAACATGAGACATGATTTAAAACTGATTAAAATTAATTGTACGCTAAAGGGCGAGCGATATTTTGAAAAAAATGGGTAAAGAAGCAACCCGCAAAAAAAGGCACAGCACACATTTGTGCGATGAATCTCTTTTGTCGCACATTTGCATGAAGATTTCGAAAAACCCGGTCACATTCCATAATTCCATGTGAAAAACATTTCAATGAAGACAACAAACAAGCAAAACAAAAAACTTGGTTTCAATAAAATGACATGTGTTCACCAGAACAGTTGCTGCGGCAATGCCTTAATGGGTGCTTAAATGTCATTGGGAAAAATCATGTGACGACGAGGAAAAAACATTCTAACCACAAGTTATGAGTTTGCTTGTTTCAGACTATTTACATAAATATTTCGTACGATTCATACCCGATTAATCACATCATTTTCAACCATTTTCAACAAATGTATGTGAACAAATGCCGCATTTTTTCCAACATTCACTGGAAAATCCATTGCGCAACGAGATTTTACTATAGTAATTAAATATATTGTTTTTCAGAAAGACGTAAAAGAAGAATCTTTTTGTAATTTTGGCTAAAATCATGCTGTGCAGAAAATCCCATTGAAGAAATCAATTTGCTTTGTTTCAACTTACCGTCGGCATGTTTCGGTGTCACAACTTTGAATGCTGATTGTGAACTCTTATCTGGCGATATCAACATACTTGCTCCGTTTTCTGCTGCTTTCACGTGAATATTGAGATTTGTCACACCTTCGGCTTTGACATTTAAACTAAAATCTAACGGCAACTGTGTTGCTTTCATTGTAGAAACATCCATTTTTGGCAAAAATATATTTTAAAATCCTTTTATCAATTCGTACTTTTTTAGTCAATATTTTTCTGCCAATATTTTTATCTTTTAATCAAAATATTCAATATTTGAGTTTGAAAAATGAGACGAATTGTCACTTTAACAAAGAATAAATCAATTGGCAACTTTCAAAAATCTTTGCAGAATTCCAATAATTTGCTCACAAAAATTCATTGTTCAGAACACTTTAGAATTTTTCATTGAAAAATAAAATGGAATTCACATCAAAAAGATGTCTATAAATTAGTTGAAGAGGATTTAAAACATCACTTTTGGTTGCACTGTTTGTTAAATCGCGACTATCACTACACGAATTCCGATAACAACTGATTACGATGAGCGGTCGACGAGCGCTTTTTGATCAAAAGAGTTAATGCCAAGTTAAGAATCACTTAGCTTAACGTGAAGCAAAAAGAATAACAATAAATCATGGCCAGAGCGAAAAAATGGTTGTGCATTGGCAATATCAGCGTCAAACCACTTTTAACTACCGATTCAAAACTCACTGGCACACACTAAAATCGGTGAAGCACCACTACAGCTACATGCGCGAGCCAAACTGATACAATGAAAGCGGCGTTCGAGAGGTGCCTTAGACACTCCGTCTGTGTTGCTGGCTCGGAAGGAAAACTCTTTGTTAGCCAGTGTAGAATCTTCGCCTTGTTGATTCCGTTCCGATGCGAGAGAGTGAAAAAGAGAGAGTGAACAGAGCCCGATGTGTGATGAGCTGTGATGAAACTTCCGTTTCGACGATCAATGGAACAATAAACAAAATACACGACCGACCTCAGCCGGGCTACAATCGAAAATGATTTTGTGTGCGAGTGTGCGAGTGGTGCTAAAACGTTGTTTACGCGTCGACCGATAGATCATACACAATAATCGGTGACATCTCATATACAATGACATGCACTGAATCGAGCAGCCACACTACATGCTTTTTTGGCTTATCGCGTATTCGGTTATCAAAACATACGTAGAGATTTTTGATTTAGCCTCGTTCGCTTCGCACGCATACAAACATACACACACACATTTATATATATAACGACACAGCGACCGAGCTATGCCCGGCCCCAGTATTGTTGTTGAATCTCATTTGAGTGCGAGCGATACACACACGGATAACAGTGATTCCCACTCTCAAACCGGTTGAAGCCATTTTGTAGGCGGTCCGTTGTGCATTGTTTGTGCGCGCTCTGCTGAAACTTGCTGAATATTCTCTCTCCTACTGGCCTATGTCGCACTGACTGAAGGATACACAGCGGAAAATCAGGTTGTTTGTAAAGAGAGCGAGAGTGAATATAATGTGTTGTGTTTGCGTTTTTTGTTTCGTATTTTCGTACGGCAAAAAGCGAGAGACACAATCTCACACACAGTTTGCTCCGCGCGCGTCGCATGGATTGGACATTTTCGCTTGTAATGGTTTGATTCTAGCATTAAGTGCGCTCATGTACAAACCTTTGAAACGAATATAGGGGTTTCATGTCTCGAATCACATCAAACCAGCGTATTCGCTTTGCACGACGACCGAACAAACGGACGGATGGATGGATGGTTGTGATGATGCTCACTACGAAATATACCAAAACATATCACGATAGACTGGCGACGAGATTAAACATTTTTTTTTTTTCACTCGAAACTTCTTTTTTCTTTCGGCTGCTCGAACACACTCGAAGAATCACAACAAGAATCCGATGAAGCCGAAGCAATATGCTCACCACACATATGCTTCTGGATAAATGCGTATAGGGATGCTATCGCACAAAACTCAGACACCAAAAAAAGGAGGAGAAGATTTTTCGGGTTTTCTTCTTCATTCTCTTGGTGTGCGAACTCTTTTCGCTCCTTTTCCCTTGTTTTTTTTTCGAGAGTGAGTGAGTTTTTGTCAGCTACTATTGACTAAATCAACGAGAACAGGAGATTTTTGGTGATTGTGTACACAGCGTAGTGATGGCAACGATTCGATTTTTTCCTGGATCGAAGGAGAAAAAGAGCGACTTGGCAAAAAGGCAGCGTTTTTGCACTGCTCACATTCGCCGAATTCATTTTGTCCTTTGCGGTTTTCGGTTGGAGATTTTGTTGTTGTTGCTTTCGTCGGTGACATTGCCGAGCGGAAATCAATGGCTAATAGTATTGGAATCAGATTTCAATTCTACACTCAACGATAAAACCCTAACAACGAATTGGCAAAACGAATGATAACAAATCAATCATGGCGAATAAATTTCGAACAAACATGATAATTGATTTTTTAAGAGCCAAAGAAATCGAAACGACGCAGAATTCTGGCATTGGGTGAAAAACCGCGTCGACCGAAAGAAAAGGCTCAACGATTAAAATCAAATTGATAATCTTTTATGATTTCTGAATTGTTATTTGATATGAAACACAATTTATCAAGCAAATAGAGCAATTCGCTTTTATTTGGGGCCATAAAATGTGCGCGATAAGTCTCGAAAAATGTTGAAACGAGTGTTTAATTTTGTACGCATTTCAACATTTTCATCATTATCACCGAAATCAAGCGAAATCACGTACCCAAGGCTATCGCTCGAATTACTTTGTTATCGTTTCAAATTTTTTTTATGACCATTTGCTAGCCATAATTTCGCGTTCGGAAAATCACAAAAGACACCTCTTTGTTGCTCACCACAAAAAATATTGCCGAAACTTTTTATTAATAAATTGTGACTGAAGTCATTTTTGGTGACGTGCATAGATTGACGATTGACATTAATTATTTTATTCCAGATAAAATTATTGTTAAATATAGAATTGAGTTACATGTGATTGAAATAGAATTAGGCAAATAGAAAATCGAATTTGGAGTTATTTCTGGCACAGATGAATCCATATTATTTATATTTATTTCGATTGTCTGATCTTATATTTCATTTTTTTGCATTTTGCAAATAATTTGGTTCAATGAATACTTGACATCATTAAATAAAACCTGTGAACGTGAAAGTCCTTCATCATGAGCGTGTAATTTCTGAATGTTATATGTCTGATAAATCAGAGGTTATTTGCCTGATTTTCCCATTTTTGCTACTTAAAGATACGGTCAAACAATGATTCGGGATTCTAATTCGAAACAGATAATAGTCAACTTGATAATTTCTTCGGTTAGCTGAATTTAATATCATTTGAAGTCAGTGTCTCAATTATTATACGGATAATTTTCTGAAAGAAACTCCAATATAAATTCGATTTGTATTTTTTTTATTTCAGTCACAAAAATGTCCTGAATGTATGAGAATGAATCCAAGGTGCAATGAAAATTTTATTTTGTTCGTTCTCATTGATCTGACAAAAGACAACGGAATTGCCCGTATTCATGTTAACCTTAGGACGAAAATGAATATTTATTACCCATGATGTAAACACGGTCGACGTAAACGGTGTAAATTGACAGAATGTGCGACCCTCATTACAGAATAAATAAAAAAAACCTGGAACCACATTTTGTTGTTTTATTCCATTTTTGATGAGAAAGTGACTAGATCAATACCACTTACCAAATCCCCCTTTGTGACTTCATTCACGATGTACAAAATAATGGTTACATTTGCTTAAGTTTTGACCTATTAACTATCTGTTCAATTGCTGAGAAGATAACCAATTATCCAATTCGGCGTGCTGAAGACGCACGACATTCGAACTCTTTCCAATTTCCTTTGCAGCGTCAGAATCGGATCGAGGTGAATATTTGGTTTATTATTTATTGCTCATTGATTAGATAGAATAAAAACGAATGTGGGTAGTTTTATTAGATCTTTATTTGGTTTCACGAGAATTCATTACAAATGATTTTTGTCTATTTTGTTGTGTTGTTTTCCTGTTCTGTGTTGCTCTGTTTCCCACATTTCTCCCGCGGTCCGATTTTTTTTACTCCAAGACTTCTTATTCCAAATTTACGCTAAAAACATTGTTGATAAAGTCGATCCTTTGAAATGAACTGTATTTAATTGCAAAAAACTGCACACACTTTAAAGTGCATCGATGTCAGCTGAGGAGCGTACAAAAAGGCTCGATCACGCAATGACTTTTCAAATTAAATTGTATAACACAAATTGAGAATTGATAAAAACTCCGGTCGAAACATGATAATGTTGTAGTTTTTTTTAGAAGGAAAGTGGTACCACCTTGATTTTATCGCATCGAAACACGAAAACCAATTATATGGGTTCGTTCAATGTCTTTTGAATCAGATTAACAAGGGACATTGTTTAGCGAAGAACCAAATAGACATTGAATTTGAGCTGGACAGCAAAATGGAAATACCTGCACTTATCGTGGATATCTGATTTAAGCCGCATTGAAACCCCTAAATGAGGCTCGTTTAACACGTTGCCACTTCATTTACACTGTACGCCATATGTTAATTGAGGTGCAGTCAACGTCATTTTCCTCTTTGTGTGCATGAAATGGAAAATTACGCCGCTTGACTCACGTAATTATCGTCTATTTACATGTTCATCTACGCAATATTACAGGTATGTCACCTTTGAGACTTCCTTATGTCCTTCGATTTTAATCAGCACAAAAATCGATGCGGTTTTGAATTTATCGAATCGATCCTTGCCTCTACGCAGTTGTCTGAACATTGCAATTTGATGAATGAGAGGGTTGAAAATTTGGATGAGCGAATCAATCACTCGATAACTGACATTTTTGCAAAATCAGCCAATGACATTTTTTAAAGTGGCAAATTTGAGCAGATGTGATCGAAAATGTGCGAAAAATGTTGCGAAACAGATTTTGATGAACCGATTCACTATTGTTGCGTTCAATCTTTTACCAATGGATTTGATCGATTTTTTGACAACAAAATCAAGCGGACAAAGTGCAAGTTGTTGATAGACATTCAAAGGGAAGGATTGAATCCCATTATCTCTAGCGCAAATGTAGGCCATAGAGTACGGCTCTTCCGTTGAAAAAAGTCATTTCACAGCAGATTAGAACATTCAATGCGCAGCCAATTAAATTCTCTTTTTCGAAGTAGAAAAATTATGGGCCGAGTGTACATTTGGTCACCTATTAATTATTCAATGAACTAAATATTTGTATTTTTCCTTTGGTTATTGTGACGTATGTCTTAATTCGACCCTAAAGCTGTAAATAAGGGGTTAAACGGTAAATATAGCAGCGCTAACGAACGTTGAGTCACGGTAGAAACAATGACAAAAATCATGTAATTTTTATTAGAGAACATATGTCAACCTCATTTCACCGATTCTACACCATATTTTTGATATGCATCGACTGCGGCTCAATGAATATTCGAACATATTTGATCTACATATGCTTGTGTGTATGCGATATTTTTGCCTTTTTCGGTAATTTCAGTTTATTTACACATGGGGCGTAAATTACTCTGTAATCAAGAATAGCAAAAATACACAACAACATGTACGAGCGATACACACGGTAACCAAGCTTAATCATAGTATTGCCCACAATCGGATGAAATGCGACATAAAAGACTGGTAATGATAATACGGTAAATTGAATCACAATTGAATAGACAGCCTGAATTAATATTTTTGTTTGCATAAACGCACATGCGAAAAATTCCCGTTTACGTCAACTGATTATATGCACGCGTTCTCTATTTTCTACCCTCTTGAAAAAAATTGCGGGATCCTCCTCTACCGGTCGGCTGATTCAAATTCCAATTCTCAAATGTTCAACTTTTGTTTTGGTCTTCATTTTTTTCCATGACCGTTTGACACAAGATAGTATAAAGTTTTGCGGACTCCCCAAAACAATTGCTTTTACCCCCTTGAATTTCGGACCTCGCCCATGTCTGCCGGGGTGGCATTATTACTCGAAACGCTGTACTTTTTTGTTTTGATGTTGGTTTTAGTTGAGACACTGTAATGCCATTCCAATGTGGATACTGTTATGGAAGAGCTGAAAAATCAAAATTCATTTCTCTTCCGAAAATCACAGAAATTATACATAAATGACAAAAATCATTTTTTTTTTTTCCAAATGTTTTGAATTTTATGAGTTTGAATGAAAAAATTATACAATTTAGTTTTAATTGAAATCTGTTCACCATTCCAATAAATCAATCTTCCACAAATGTTGTTGTTATTTTCAATCGACAATTTTCTCACCATCCATTCATTTTGCATTTTGAATAACACTTATTTGCAAGTGGAACATTCAAATTGAATTTTCTTAGCGAAAACAAGCCAAAATACAAATCGATACCCATCTTTGTCCACATGCGGTCGAGTTTGTATGAATTAGATTGCGTGCGTGCGCTTGGCAATCAATAACTTACCCAATTGATCGGCCGTTGTTTATGTGGGTGCAATTTACTTTACATAAACCTATTTGTTTTAAAACTGTGCCGTTCCGTTTCCAGCATGGTTTTCATGATCATTTCAAACATTCAATGAAAAATAAATACGTTCTGAGTATTTTTCATTTAATTTTACTACAAAATTATGTATATGAGTGTGGTTGTGTGAGTAATCAAAGGAGCCAACGTAGTATTTGTCTCAATATCTCTGAATTAATTTGGTTTGTTGAAAATGTCCATAAATCTACATTGATAGTGGTGAATGTGTCCACTGTTCCATTTATGTTGTACATTTAATTTGATTTGCGGCTTTCGAATGCTTAATTGGATTTATTGTTCATCGGTTAAAATTAGTCGAATTTAATTTGAACGTTCAAAACCGAGAGCTGAAAATTGGTGCTGATGATGTGGCTGGAAAACTTGTCGAATTCGAAGTCGTTAGCAAAATCAATAAGAACAACGAGAAAGTTGGAATGCTAGCAGATGATCAACCTGTAATTTCACGCTCGAGCCTTTTGCAACCTCCTTTGAAACAAATCGAAACATTCTTTTTGGCAAAATGATAATGGAACATTTTTATTCAACCATAATCAATTCCATTGGAAATAATAAAACGATTATCATTCATGAATCTTGAATTATATAGCCAGATTATGTTTAAATAAGCAGAAAAATGTTGCTAAGCCCTTTGATGTGACTCCTGCCATTCGCTGCCATTCTTTTTTGGCAACGGATCAACAATGAACTTCCAAATAGATGGGTAAAAAGTTATTCAACTCTTTCAAACTCCGTTTCGAGACTCTGGAACTTTGCTTCATTTTATTGGTGGCACAAAAGAAGCGAGATTGTGGATAAAGAGTTCCTTTATGAAACAAAATCGACATAAAATTGAAGTCTGTAATTTTCTCTTTCAGTGATTACAATCTTGGGCGATGAAATCGTTTCGAGCCATAATATTATATGGGGAATAAACACTTTGGCATGAACTTTTCAATCGTTTGCTGAATGCGGTAAAATCAATGGAAATGCTCGTGCTGAAAAATGTACAGCCATTAGACGTACTTTCCTCGCAGTAATCCTTTAATGTGACTTCAAAACCGCATTTTGACCGGCTCCAGGAGGGGTTCATTGTGCGCACGATTTAGTTATGACAATGGCAAATATTCAGATTTTTCATCAAATTCTCATTTCAACGGGTTGCGATTCCTCGATTAATCCTTTAATTAAAGAGTAGTCAACAGTAATTGTGAGATGCAATCTGCTGATTCGAACTACGCCCTAAATAGGTTACGATTTTCAACATTTTACGTAATATTACGCAACTGGTAGCGAATGAGATTAAATTCGGTTCTGTTTTGATCACCTTTTTTCGCTCTCTCTCTCTCTCTCTCTCTCTCTCTCTCTCTCTTTCTCTCTATTTACATTTGAATCACAATTTAGCCATCATATGATACCAAATATGCGGCTCGATTCGAAATAAAATCGAAAATATGTAAATTCAAAGGCATTCTTTTTTATCATTCGAAACGTTTGAAAGTAATAATCGTTTCTTATTCGGAATTGTTAATGTTACATCGTGACATAATAACAATAAAACAGAATAAATATTCCTAGCCGACGTGCATTTTGATGTGATAATCTTTGCACTTTCGCACTTATTCTGCACATTTAAACCATTTCCATGTGATTTTTTGTCTCTGAATTCCGCAGTTTCATGGTGCTAAAACCATTTAAACCAATTGAAATGTTATGTTTATAATGATTCCCTCGTGGATTGACATGGTTTTTTCTATATCGCCATTGCCAATTCAGGTCAGAATACAAATACGTTCGGAAAATATCATCAACCAACCTAGCAAAATCCATTTCAAATGTTTTTTCAACTCGATTGTCTTTAAAAAAGTCATTATGTGTAGGCAAAACATAGGTTTTTTATGAAGCGGTCGAAGTTGAATTACTTTTTCCTCAACGAAATACGATGAGTCCCAATAAAATTTCAATAGGGTAGAAAATGCATGTGTCAATATTGACAATGGAATTTTAGATTTATGCTCATGCACACTTTTGAAACTGGTATTTTTGCTCAAGTCTCTTTTTTACCATAGCCTTTAACCAACTTGAAGGGGTATTGGAATAAAGGCGTGCGACCAAACACGCGACAGCAAAAACCGCTTTAAAAGCAAACTTTTCACTGATTAACCACATCCGCTCTCTCAATACACAAATGAAGTAAACGACACATTTATTGGAATGATTTCGATTCATTTGGCCCAATTGTTGATTGTTCGGGTCCTAGCGCTGTGGAATACATGGATTTAAAATCAATGTAAACATTTTGAAAATTACTGCTTAAATTGGGAATTAAGTCGGCGGCGCCAAGGTTATTTGCTATTAAATTTAAATCATTGATCTCTTCCATGGGCTCTAATTCCACTTATTTTGGCCGAATAAATATGGACTAATGTGGTTTTCAATGCGCTTATATGAGTAAGATGATTCAAATTAAATTAGATGATCACTAAAATAATGGCAGCCGAAGATTGAAATAGGATTGATTTTGAACACCCACAATTAATAAAAAGACACACCGAAATGTGACTCATTCACAAATTTCATTTAAATTGTGTGTAATTGCAATGAATTGCGTCTTGCAACACCCGACAATAAAGCATGAGTGGCCATTTTAAGCACGTTCAGTTTAAGGCGAGAAGATAAAATTTCATGCAAAACAGAAACACAGAATGTTTGGTGTAAACCTCGGAGTAAACAAATGAATTAAACTCAATCACATGAATTTCTTCGTTTCGAATAGATTAACTGGAACTCACACACACTTATTTTAAAATTGACCGAATGATTCATGCTGAACGATGTCATCACATATCACAACGCTTAATTGCTCTGAATGAATATTTTTCCATCATTTAGTTAAAGAAATGAAAAATTGTAGCGCCTAGTCACTCAGATGCACTCACACATTACAATGTTGGAATGATTTGAAAAATGCTTCGATGTTAATAATTTAATGTGGGGAGACAAAATGAAGTTTAGATGAAAAGTTCTTTTGAAGTACTTAGGAAGAGATCGATATTCTTTTCACGGGAAATATGCGAACTGTTTCGGAATCTAGTGAATAAAATAAAACTAATCGTTGCATTCTTTTTCTAATATTTCTCCGCTATTGAAACCAGTTCCTGCTTGCACACACGTCGAAATGACCAATGTTGAAATTGCGGCAGAAATCACACTGCATTTGATGTTGATCAGAGGAACACAAAAAAAGTATTTTCTTTAAGACGTAGTTTTGTTTACTTGAGAACGTAACGAGAAAAGAAATACGTTTTCCATATTCTAACATGCATTTATGTCGTTTTTCACGTTTTTAAGTCTTCAGCAAAGCTACTAACGTACTAACCGAATAAAGATTTCTAATCCAATTATGGAATGTTTGCCTAGTCTCGTTGTTTCATATTTATAATTATCGATCAGCGACTTACGAGTACATGAAGCTTTGTCTCCAATGAATATGAAGGTCGTCATGCTTAAATAATATTAAAATATCACATCTTTTGGGAAACATAGAAAAATAGTGTCTGCCAAATAGTCTAAATGTAATAAAACCGATTATAATTGGACATGTGAGTGCAGACAACTTATTAATTTAATTTCTTGTGACCGATGGATATTTGCAATCGATTTTACATTTTCTTTTGAAACGTTTAAATTGAATTAGCTTGTCTATTGTGTGCAAAAAAGTCGTATAAAAGCGATGCTTTTTGCTGATATCGTCGAGTTGTCCCTTGGTCTCCTACGGAACAAATCAACTACCAAGCTGTATTTTCAGTGAATTTTATTTTTTTTTTAAGACTGAAGTAGTTCGTGTTAGTGCGATTTTCTTCAGGCCTTCCTCTCTTGGTACATACTTAAAAATATTGATCAAAAAATCCCCCAAAAATAATCTTGTTTAATTTCTTCTCCTTCACAGTGAATATTAAGTGATAAGCAAACAACAAATTAGCAATGGCTGCTTTGATTCAACCACATTTCGAAGCCTGGACCGCTCAAGCAGGTGGTTTTGGCGGCAACTTGACCGTTGTCGACAAAGTCGCACCAGATATGCTGCATCTCGTTGATCCACATTGGTATCAATTTCCACCAATGAACCCATTGTGGCACTCAATTTTGGGATTCGCCATGGTTATCCTCGGTCTCGTCTCAGCCCTTGGCAATGGCTGTGTGCTCCTTATATTCACAACGACCAAGAGCCTCCGCACCCCATC
Organism: Obolodiplosis robiniae; assembly: GCA_028476595.1. Taxonomy (NCBI): domain Eukaryota; kingdom Metazoa; phylum Arthropoda; class Insecta; order Diptera; family Cecidomyiidae; genus Obolodiplosis; species Obolodiplosis robiniae. The sequence goes on from CM052014.1 coordinate 3,538,919, forward strand.
CAACCTTTTCGTAGTCAATTTGGCTTTCTCTGATTTCTTAATGATGGCTACGATGTCACCGCCTATGGTCGTCAACTGCTACTATGAAACCTGGCATTTCGGACGTAATTCATCATTTTGAAACAAATTTAAAAACCCAACGGCTAATCAATGTTTTCTTTTTTTTTCGCATTGACAGCACGCATGTGCGAGATCTACGCTATGTTGGGATCATTATTTGGCTGTGCATCTATCTGGACTATGACTATGATTGCTTTCGACCGTTACAATGTTATTGTCAAAGGTTTGTCGGCTAAACCATTGACCTCAGGAGGTGCTATTTTGCGAATTGCTTTCATTTGGGCGCATGCCCTTATCTGGACACTCGCTCCAATGTTTGGATGGAACAGATACGTTCCAGAAGGCAACATGACCGCCTGCGGTACTGACTACCTTACCAAGGACTGGACGAGCCGTTCATATATTTTGGTGTACAGCTTCTTCGTCTACACAGCCCCATTGTTGTTGATCGTCTACTCATACTTCTACATTGTACAAGTTAGTATTGAAATCATGCATCTCTCTCTCTCTCTCTCTCAAATCCAATCAAATACATTTGTATATGTCCCGCACAACCTCTAACGCTGTTTAATTTTTTCTTTGATACACAGGCTGTCTCAGCTCATGAGAAAAACATGCGTGAACAAGCCAAAAAGATGAATGTAGCTTCATTGCGTTCATCTGAAGCTCAACAAACCAGCGCTGAATGCAAATTGGCTAAAGTTGCTTTGATGACCATCTCATTGTGGTTCATGGCCTGGACCCCATATCTAGTCATCAACTTCACCGGTGTATTTGAATGGGCTCCAATCTCACCGTTGGCCACCATCTGGGGATCACTTTTCGCTAAGGCTAACGCTGTCTACAACCCAATCATCTACGGTATCAGCCATCCAAAATATCGTCAAGCTTTGTTCAAGACCTTCCCATGCCTCTCGTGCTCGGATGGTGACAGTCATATTGCTGACAACCAATCCGCTGTATCCGGAGCAACAGCTGTCTCAGACGAAAAAGCATAAATTCCAATTTATGTGTAAAATGTATCGTTTTTGTATGATGAAGTCTCTCTCGCTTAGTTTAGGATTGATTATCAGAAATATTGTTTAATAATTTTTCAACAAAAATTAATACGAAAAAGTGTTTTCGGAAAATCTGTTACACACACGGCCCTCATTTTGTTCGTGCAATTCGCAAAAATACCGGAATATCACACCAGACACCTCCAATCGGATAACATTGTAGATACAACTTAATTAAATGAATCAACAGAAAAACTTGAAATTTTTACTTTGCTATTGAACTTTTAATTTGAAATAAAAAAAATGCAAGTTTGAAAGTGAAATTTCTTTGGAGTTTTCTTTTTGATCTGTTGAATGAATCGGATTCGATGCAAATGAAAAACTTCTTAACAATTCGGATCTTAGGATTTTCCATTTGTTTCGTCAAATGAATCCAATTAGCCAACCCATTACTTATTTTCCCTTTTTTAAATTGCATCTCTGGACGCCTAGATAAAAATCATTTTGCCACTGGTTCGTGTTCAAAGAATCCCTTGAAATATCCAAATAAACACTTTTTAGAATTCAACTCGTGTCAAATCATTTGTTACATTTTTTTCTAGCTCTTCAATCTAGAAGCTCTTTTAAAAAACGGAGTCTTGTTTCTGACATCGTCTCATTTTGATATGACACAAGACAAATACTTTTCTTGTCACTATCATTTCCACCATTTATACATTCATTTGTCTTTTTTTTTTCATTTTGTTAATTGTGCGTCGTACTTTTTCTATCTCGCTATAAGTAGAATTATAAGTTATTCAGTAGGCAAAACTAAAACATTGCGCAAAAGGGAGAATAATTTTCCTGGACACAATTTAGGTGAGTTAGAAATTAAAGAAGGGTTACTCTCTCCTACGTTTTCATTGAGAGTGAAGAAAAATAGCAAACGAATGGAAAAAATACTTGGAATCGCAATTTTGAGTTCGTGAACTCGTTTTATTCTTTTTTCATTCAGAGACTGTCCAAAAGCGATTATTAAGTGCTTCACGTTCAATAGCTTGACAAAACAATGTTTAACTAACTGCAGCCCGGGTCAATGTATTTCAGTGAAACAAGTTGAAATTTCCTTTTTTCTCATAGAAAAAAAAAAAAAAACATTTTTTATCCGCATTTGAGAAGCCATCACGTGAAAAAGAAATTAACTTTTTTCAAAGAAATTTTTTTTTACAATTACTCGGTTCATCTAGGGTTTTCTCATTGAACTCGATGAAAAATTGTTGCGAAAAGTGAAAAATGTTAAGTAAGAAGAGCAGCGAAACGATTGAGTGCAAGAGATGAGAAAATCCGGGAGGCATTTAAAGTAATTGCAATCGACGAGAAAAGGATAGGGAAACCATATTCCATTTGTAAGGAGTTGAGTTGATTAATTTACTGTGCGTAAAACATTAATCGAGATAGAAAGGACAAAATTGCCGCACGACCTTAACTTATTTAGTTGAACCAAGAAAAAAATGAATGCCGTATCCACAGTAATTGAAAGTAGAAAAGAAATTATTCTGAGAGATAGAAAAAATGGAAAATTTACCGAGAATGAAAGGTTGCTGGAATCGGGTTGTGCATTTTTTCTCTTCTTCTTGACTTGCATTTAAATCGAATTCCTTTGAAATGCAAATGAATTTTGCCGAGTCGCTTTGGCATGAATCAAAATTGAAAATGAGATTGCTGTCTTCAGTCGCTTCGAAAATGATTTATATACTTACACGCTAAGTTAAATCGTTCGCATGTAATGTGCCGCTTGGAACATGTGTTTTCAAAACCGATTTCGTTCAGTGCGGTCCCATTTTCGTAGTGATATGCTGCAAGCGTTTTAGTTTATTTATGGAATTCGCATTCGAATTTATGCGGTAGATAGTTTTATTTTAAATCCATTTTCGGTGTGCTTTGATGTGGGCGACCTAGTATCTCAAAAACGATGAGCTCAACATGAAAGAGATTGAAAACCATTTTCATGGAAGATTCCAAGCCAAAATCAAAAGAGCATCACGAATTCAATTCGATTTCTGTTTTCTTTAAATTTACATACTAATTTAAACTATGCAATCCTTTTAAAGGGGTTTCGAACGGGCGGCTGAATTTGGCCAGCAAAATGTTCATTCAGATTGTGTGCTTTTCATTCAGTTGATTTACATTTGAATCATATCCGTTGATATCGTATCCAATTCGTGTGATAAATGAGTTCCGGCTTGAATTTTGCAAAAACTGAGACCCATTTCAATTGTGCTTCATTAAAAATGTCGTTTTCATTTGGTCCAAATCTATACTCATTTCCGCAAG